>JAJLZC010000022.1:0-173314 GCA_030572015.1 Yamadazyma kitorensis | reverse complement strand
CTAAATGCGACATCCATTTTTTAGAGGTGTGAATTAAAAGTGGGATTAACTGTACTGTTTTTTCGAGAAAGAAAAACCAATAGGGTTCCGAGGATGTTTCCCTCCGCTTCTCCTTTTTGATCCAAATATACGGTAAGGCTTGGTGGGTGTCTACACTTGAATGATTGGTAAGAAACAATCAAATCTACTATGCAAGGATTATTTCAGCTTATGTTCATTGTATAGAGTGGTTTACGTATATAAGCACCCTAATAAGAACAAAATAATCTTGCCATTATTCTGTTCCTTTTGTTCATCTAATCCGATGGTAAGAGAATCCTTTGGTTGTTTAAGTCTGTAATATTGTTCAATAGTTTGTCTTAATAGGAAACTTCAATAGTCCCCCTTTCTCCATAATTATAAACTTATCTAAAGAAAGAATAACTGTTTCGACATTTTATTGTTCTGAATTTTTCCTACTTTTAGGTAAATTATACCAAAAAGTCAAGTTTAAGCTGAATATCAAAATGGTTTCAAAGATATTTTTCACTGAACAATTCAAAGGAAAGAAAGGGATTATAAAGAATGTTCAACTTCTATGTTCTTTGATTTTCATTTAGGTCCCCTTATTATCTAAATGAGTCCAAATCTTCTAACTTGGGCCCCATTTCAATTCCTTTCATATTTGGTTGAATTATTTTTTTAGTACTATTTAGTTTCATTTTTCAAGCCCTTTAATACTATTACTAACTATGGAATTCCCGAGGGATTCACTTTCATTAGTTGTTTTTGTCCTATCTATATTTTCTACCTTACATTCACTGTCAAGTTTAGTAATTTGTTCAAGAGCTGAAGAGATATGGGCTGTTTTATTTCTAATTCGGTCCAACTCGCTGCTCGTATTGAATCAGCTTCACATTCGAAATTATGACATTGACAATCTGACATGAATAATATACTGGGCCGTATCTTAGGTATTGAATATTTTCTGTAGCAACGTTTTCTTATCTAAACTTTATAGTCGCTATCAAAGCTAGGATTTTAAAGGTCTTAGTACCTCCAGTCGATAATATTATAAAAAATTCATTTATTTTTACTCCTATTACTCCTATTACTTTAAAATTTTGTTCATATTTTGCCAATTTTCGTTGATCCAAATGTCTGATATTTCTGATATCTGTCGAACCCTTGAATAATCAGAGGAATAATCAGAGGGTGGACTACTATCTAAAAAAAATATTTCAAGTGGCCTAGGCCCCGATGTCGTATGGGTTGGCTACCGATGTTACGCCTTGGCTTCGCAGTCGGCAGCCACCGTTTTACTGCGACCTGCCCCTTTTTGGTACCAATTCTTCCTCGCCCTGTGCTCCAATCGGAATTTTTATTTTTTCTTTTCGTCTCATCGCCCTACGATTGCACACTTTAAATCCATTTTGATAGGTCGGTAGCTATTGACTATTCTCCAAGCTCCTGGGTCCAGTTCTGACTGACCTATTGCCTTAGGCATCTCGATCCTTTGGTAATTTAACTACGTCTCGGGATTTTTTACAACTGCTGCAGCTTACCTGGACTTGCCTGGACCTGCAAGTCTTGTATGACGTGATAAGGTTTCGATTGGATTTTTTTCCAGATATTACAAACTCTTTGCCAGGACCAGCCTGGCAAATGAATACGACGACTTTTCTTCTATTTTAAGCTTTAGCCTTTAAGTCCTGATTAAACGGTTCCAGCTTTGCACTAACCCTGCCGCCCGACATTTTTGCTCTCATTACGCTTCAACGCTTAACAATTCACTCACCTTACAAACCTTAAAAGGAATGGAAAAACGGCCATTAAATTGGCTCATCGATAGGCTTTTTTGTAAGACGGTACGCAACGTCCCATTTTTTGGTTTAAGTTTAGTTGAAATTTTCGGTTGGATGTTAAAAAAGCTAATTCATCCATAGTTCGCTCCCTTCCCTAGGTGAAACAACCACAAATGCTAATTTTACTCATTACGGTGACAGAATTAGAATTCAGTTACGATGGTTTGCGTGCTAGAGAGTTTCTCCCGGAACAATTTCATATATTTGCCATTTATAGAACCATCAACTTTTAAACTTCCTGTTGATTTCAGGACAAAGCTAATAGACCTCATCTCCTATCTATCTCCTAATTCCTACAACCCCTTTAGCTTTTTATAAAGCGCTTTCTCCAAGTATAACCTTCAAGCTTTTCAAGGTTTTACCTTACCAATCCATGGATACATATTTTCCTTACGAATCCATGGCTCCACATTCCATAAGGATGTAATTCTATGAATTTATGAATGAAATGTGAATTTATGAATTTAAAGGTTTTCACGTGATGCGACGAGACTGCCTTATCCCGATGGTTTTGGTTGACTACCGTTTCATGGGCCTCACATACCGTTTATGTGAAGAATGTCTAATACAATTAGGCGCCATACAGTTGGTTGCTATTTTGACTGATTTTCTTCCTCTATAAGTTTCCCTTTTGCTTAGCGGTCTGCCTTCCATACCTTCCATAGACAGCCAAAATCGATGATGCGAAAATTTTCATCTCATCGAATATGGGTTGGTTCTGGGCTGACAACGCAAAGGACTCACGGTCGTTAAAGTCTGCCGCTGGATGTCCTATTGACCATGCTAAGGTCAGTGGGTGTCCAATAGATCATAGTAAATTGAAAAAAACGGGTGCAAGTGGTGTTCAAGATGGGGAAAAGTGTCCTATTGATTTAGATGATGGCTCGAATATCTTGAATCCCTTAAATAACATGCCTATGGATATCAGCACTGATATGGCGCCTGGCCAAAAGATCAAGTTAAGTACGGAAAGGATCATTTCTAGCATACCAAAAGGTGAGACCGCTGACCAAGGGTTGTGGGAATATCCATCGCCTCAACAAATGTTGAATGCTATGTTAAGAAAGGGTAAAGGCTCTGGTATCCAAGAAGATGCCGTTACATCAATGGTTGAAATTCACAATTTCTTAAATGAAGGTGCATGGCAACAAATCTTAGAGTGGGAACAAAAATACACTAAAGAAACAAAAGTGGAACCAAGATTATTGAGTTTCACTGGTAGACCTAAAGATTTATCACCAAGAGCTCAAACGTATTTATTCTTATCGAAGCTCTTCCCAGGCACATTCAATTCACAACCTCCTTTTGATAGACATGATTGGACTGTTTTAAGGTCAAATGGGAAAAGCAATGGCTGGTCTCAAATCAGATATGTCATTGATTATTATTCTGCTCCTGATGATGAAGAAACTGGTATGCCTGCCTTTGTTTTGGATACTAGACCAGCTTTGGACAACCATACGAATGCTATTGATAGGTTTGTTCACTGGTCTGAACCATTGTATAAAAAGGCAATGGGAGAGCCGCTACACTAGAATATATGGGGCGATTATGATGTGAAAAGTTACGAATGTATTTATTAAGAAACTCAAGAGTTTTATATAGAAATGAATGTTTTTTTATCGATATTGTATACTCTGTAAAGGCAAACAAGGATCATTGTGATGTTTTTGATTAAACTATGTACATTATTTACAAAATATTCTTTATATTTGATGGTAAATTATAATCTTTAGACAAAGTCCTTAATAATTTTGGCAATTCTCTACCATAATCTTTTAAATCCAACTCACCTAAGTCATCTATCAACATTTGTAAAATAGGTTTATTGTTCTTTCTTACAAAATGAGTTAACAAGTAATAATAAGTGAAGAAATTTGGGAAAATTTGGTTGATTGACTGCTGTTTGAATTTGATATAATAATCCAAAGCCAATGATTCATTTTTGGTCAACAATGAATTAATCATCATATTCCAAATTCTTGGATCATTACGGATCAATTTGATATATTCATTGAATAAATCTTCAGCTTTATCGATTGAACCATAGTTCAATTCACCACTCAACATTGAAGTCAAGATTTGAGGTGAAGGGCGGGTTTTGAATTCAGATGTCTTTAAGTATTCATAGATTGATCTTGCAGCATTTAAATTCATACCGTCCTTAACTAAAGAATCAATAATAACTGAGTAAGTATGGTAATTCAATTTAACTTTAGATTGGCTGAAAAGGGATAAAATATCAAGGATCTTAGGATTTTGACCCTTTTGTAAATGAATTTTAAAATATAAATCAATAATGATAGTCAAAGAAACAATATCTTCGGCAATTGAGTTAGATTCCATAAATTTTATGATTCCTTTGACTGCTTCAAAGTTTTGTTGTTTTGAATAGTAATTCAAAAACGAATTCATGACCAGAACTGAAGGTTTGAAATTTGAATCATCTTCCATGAAAGACTTTAATTTCAATTCAGCTTCGGATATGTTATTATTAGTAGCCAAACCACTTAAGATATTGTTCTTAGTGGTCTGAATTACAGCAATGTCAGAATATTTTTCCAAATATTCTTCGACTTTATCGAATCTATTCAAGTTTGCAAAGCTCCCTATAATAGTGGATAAAATTCTTGCATTAACTTTAATATCTTGTTCGAACATAGTGTTAATGGTTTTCTCGATGTTTAATACTAATGAAGCCTTTTCATCTTCTTTCATATTAGCGATATAACTGTTATGGCCCATTGACTTAATCAATAACTCCCAAATAGACTTATCGATCTTCAGTTGATCGTTTAAGATATCCTGGAAAACTCTGAAAACATCTTGGAACAGCTCCAACTCGTAATATGAAGACATGATCTTATAGATGGTCAAGTATTTAACATTAACATGTTGAGTGTTTGAACTTTGTTTGATTTGTTCATAGATTAAGTTCAAACCTCTTAAATCTTTATTTGTTGTTCTTTCTTCAATTCTTTTTAAGATCAAATTGGAATTTGGATTCAAATTGTTTAAATTGATCTTTCTAATCATATTTTCAAAAGTGATTAAATCTTTATTGATTGATGACAATTTCAACTTTCCAACTGTAGCTTTGACTTTATAAATTTCAGGGACTTCTTCAAGTTGTAATAACTTTGTGATATCGGAGGAGTTATATTCATAATTGCCTTTGATAAAACCTTGGCAATAAGCAAAGTAAGTCAAATCTCTAATCATATAAATGTTAAAATCAAGATCTTTCAAGTAAAAAGAATACTTATTGATATGTGAAATGTTGGAATTTTTAGCTTCCAAATACTTAACCCAAAGGTTTAACACCTTTTCATACCTGTCTTCGGTGTCTAGTTTCAATTCATTGGCCATTACAAGGTAGAAATGATAATTATGACTGACGTTATATTTGATCAATAAATTCAAGAATTCTTCAGCGGCTTGGCCATTGGCACTTTCACTAATAACTTTGGCTAACAATAAGCTACCGATTCTTTCGAAATTGGAGAAAACCAAGTAATCGTCGATATTTTCAGCATGTTGGATTTGTCTTAAATATGATATCCCTTCTTCAAAGATTTCCAAGCACTCTGCCAAGTCGTTATTGGTCTTGACGGTGTTTTCGACTTGGTTTCTGACCTCTCTGAACTTTGGATTAAGTGGCTTTCTATGGACTTGATCTCCTTTGTCATCTTTGTCTGATTTGTGGTGTCTTGAAGCTCGGGGAGCCGAGTTTGATGAGGTGGATGCTGCATTAGAAGATATACCGGGTTGGTTTGCCGTTTGATTTGGCAATTGGCCATGAGCGGTTGGGGAAGCCACTGCATTCTTCAATCCTGCAGTGGTACTGAGCCTAAAAGCAACCCCAGGGACTTTGCCCTTGCTTATGTTCCTTATAGCCAGTCTTAACGGAATCATTGATGTTGAAAAATTTTACTGGTGAGAATTTCTCACCATATACTCATTGGTTGCAGCCAAAGTATTGGAGCCATCGTTGTACTGCTCCAGTGGTACGGCTGATGCTTAGTAAGAGAAGACGGGCAATACAAGAGACAAGAGATGACTAACAAAAACAAAAACAAGACAATTGGCGATATTCTTTACAAGGTCACTTACCCAAAGAACTTAAATTCAGATACTTTTTTCTTATCACTAACAGATATCAATTGAGCTGGGTTATAATGGAGTCTCTAGGACTCGTTATCATCATATATCTAAGCTCTTTAGACAAGTGTCCTTGCAAGAAATATCAGCCAACAGCTTCAGCTTTAGATGCTCAACTGGAGCCTTTTGAAGAGCCTTCGAGCCTTCGAGCCTTCGGGCTTCGAGCATTAGAGCCTTCGAGACTTCCAGCTTCCAGCTTTCAGACTTTCAGGCTTTCGACCACTTCTCCACCGGTCATCCAATGCACATCGGCCCATTCTTCGACTCTCAAGCAGATTCTTGACTCGGGCATCGGACGCCAACAGTGTTCAACAGTAGTAGAAAAGTGAAAATTTTTTTCCTTATATACTTCATCGGTCGTGTGCCCCACAGCGCAAAACCATTTAACCACAAACACAAGAATAAGGCAGTACTGACGATAAGAATAAGGAACGATGAACGATCCTAACACCAAGTATGGCATCAATGACAGCCGACTAGAGTTCTTCAACTATCATGAGTTCCTCACCAAAGACTACGTCAAGATATCTAAGCCTGAAGACGAGGAATCTCAAACCATCTCTTCAGGGCAAATCCATGACAAATCAATAGTGGTGAATCATTTTCCTAACACCCACGTCGACCCTAGCTCCATAACTTACCAAACCACTCGTGTGATACGGATCCCAAGAATATATGATACGACTTACTCTGATTTGATCCCCCAGTTTTCAACTTTGTACCCTGGGAAAGAGCCGGCAGCCATAGTTCAAAATGGCCAACAAGAGTTCGAGCCAAAGGGGGTCTACGATGGTGCTGTGTTTGGAGAAAGCTCCTTGACTCCCTTGGTGCCTGTTCTCATCTCCCATGAAACACTAATTGATGTGGTAAAGACTGTCAATGGCTATTTATACCAAGCCTATAATCCATATAATATCAATGGATTCGAGTCGATTCTAGACATTTTGTCGGGCACTTTGTATTCGAAGTTGAGTGGGTCCTGGGGTGGCCCTTATAGCAAACGCCAACTATCCAAATTAGACGAATACCTTCATGATATAAACAAAAACTATCCCATTAAGTTCATTTCTCCTAGATCAACAGGGTTTACTTCGGTACGTTTTGGAGTTTTTTCTTTATAAATTTTCTATTTAGCATCCAGTACTAACCAATAGTTTGACATTCAAATCCCCACTCCGAATCCGCTGGAGTATATATAGTCCCTTACAACTCTCTGTGGCCATGATTTAGTATGGAGCTTCAGTGCATTAGAAAAATTCGCATCTCATCGAATGAAGCTGCTTATGAATGGGATCTTTGCAGTTGAAAAGCCAAGTGGTATAACGTCGTCCAAGTTCATTGGCGACTTGCAATTTATCTTCACTAGATCTAAGGTTTTTCTGGCTGACTTGGAAGAAGCTAGATCAAAAGTAATCAAGAATTTATCCACCGATAAATCATGGTCGAAGGATCGTATCAACAAAAAGGCAAACTCGTTGAAAGTTAAGATTGGTCATGGTGGAACCTTAGACCCGTTGGCTAGTGGAGTTTTGGTGATTGGTGTTGGTAATGGAACCAAACAATTACAATATTATTTAGGTGAGTGTAATAAAACCTATGAAACAAAGGCATTGTTAGGTTTATCAACCACTACAGGGGACTCTGAAGGGGAAATCTTGACCTCAACTAAAGTTGAACATATCACAAAACAACAAGTGAATGACAGTATCAAAAAGTTCATTGGGGACTTGAAGCAAACCCCACCGATTTTCCTGGCCTTGAAAATGAATGGTAAGCCGTTATATGACTATGCAAGAGAAGGCAAACCATTACCTGCTCCAATTAAGTCAAGACAGGTCAAAGTCAATAATATCACATTGATTCAAGATGACTTATTAACTATCGATCACGAATTTGAAAAATTGAAAAGCAAATTAGATGAAAATGGTGTCCCTGAAGAAACCTTATTAGGCAAAAACCCAACTTTAAACGATTCCCCTTTATATTTCTCCAATCAATATGTTGAATCTTGTGAAAATGACGTCAAAGAAGTAAGCAAACCAAGATTATTGGAAGAAGGTGAATCCTTACCTGCAAAATTGCCCTTGGTTCATTTCATTGCTGATGTTTCGAGTGGAACATATATACGTAGTTTGGTCAGTGATATAGGTAGGTCCTTGGAAAGCAGCTCATATATGGTTGAATTAAAGAGACTCAAGCAAAGTAATTGGGAGTTAGGTAAGAACGTATTCACATACAATGATTTCAAGAAAGACGAAGGTTTGTGGGGCCCCGTATTGAAAGAAGTATTTGAAAAGGGCCACAACATTGATATAAATGAAAGCTTCAAAGAGGCTGAAACCAACTTGAATGCTCAACCATCGGAAGATGTCTCCCATTCAAAAGACGTTGAAACTGACACTCAAGCCGAAATCGAATCTACTAACGATAAGAAAAGAAGTATTGAACAGGTAGAAAAATAGATACATTCTACGGTCTCTTTAGGGCCTTTTCCGCCCGATTTTTGGCCCATTTGGTCTAATTCCTTCTTCTTTTACAGTCGTTTATCTCTTTGCATCCATTTGTACTTTTGAATCCATTTGGTCTTGTTATACTTGCTGCCTCTGACTGCTCTTCTCATCTCTTCTCGAAGCCTTTTGCAGTCTCACAAAAACTCAAATTAGAGATTAGGTCGATGTTCAGACGGAGTCTTTGTACCACGAGCAGGCTAGCACAATGCTTCAAGGCAACAAAGGTAACGACTCAGCCCAAGCTAAGCGTTCCTAATTACTTCAAGGCTCGGTCTGTTGTGCTATTAGCCACCGCATCTGTGTTGCCAACAGTGATCCCCCAAGCAATCAAGTTTTATGATGACGGTATTCAAGTTATAGTTGCAGGAATAGACACGGTTAAGTCACAAAGACATGGGATTAGCGAATTGTGGATGGATAGCAAGGTAGATATAGAAAACTGGGTTGAGTTTGTGGAAGAGGAAGAGATTAAGCAACGGGATGGTATCAATATAGTCACGGTGGCCAACAAGAATTGGAAATTGATAGATACGAATTTTAAAATGAATTTAAACGATAATAGTCAAAACACGGTCAATTTCCCATTGGCTAATTCCTTGTTCACTATGAATAAGTTGATAACTTTATTCTATTTAGATAAGAATTCTTCTGGTAGCGATAAACTTCTAACAGAACTCAGTATAAGATTACCTCATGGGATCATTGGTAATGAATTACAACCAGTTGTTAAGGACAGATGGACCCGTTTGACAGACGAACAAGTGATTACTGAATCCATAGGGAACTTAATCAAGAAAATCAACGGTAAATCGGCTGCAAAGTTGCTTGAAAAGAACGAAAAGTTGATGAGTTTGAAATCCAAGGAAACCGAAGTCTATGTGAAAGTTAATGGCCATCAAAGGTATCAAGTCATCGCTGGTGGTGGAGGCTGGGGTGCCAAAGCTGACACTATTGTATTGTCCCCAAATGCTAAGATCAAGAAAGGTGATAAGCTTGAGTTTTTCATGTTGACACCTGATGATAAATCATTGCAAATGGTTCACGATGATGAAGCTGCTAAGGGATTTGAATTTCAATGTAGTTTACAAGAGACTAGTTATAACAATGAAATCAAACCAGTTGAATATGAGACCTTTGGATGTGGTAGTGAATTGGGCTTCACATTCAACTCAATCGATCATAAATCGGTTGGAGAATCCGTATATATGTAGTAATACTAGAAACGTCCGTGTATATATTAATAAACAGATAAAATTAATATAAATATTGTACATAATAACACCAAAGAAATACCCAATAAAATAAATATATAATGCCAAAAGGGGGGCTTTGAAATTCTTCTAAATATCAAATTCACTGACAAGGATGAAGAAATAAATGAAATCACAAGGCCAATGATTAATACAAATAATAGCCATAAATTATTCAATAACCGAAATTTCCCATTGCTATTATTGTTGATTTTTAAAATACTATAAATGATCCCAAACTCAATGCCACTAATGAAAATTGAAATGAAATTAAGAATGAAATAAAAAAATGAAATGAATCTATTATATTCGTGATAATAATTGGTTAAATCAAAATCTGAAGATTGTTCAGTCGAATTAATCGAATTATAATCCGAATAAATGCTATTTCCATGAGTGTGATTGGGCAGATGATGCTTATGGTTGTGACTATGACTGTTGTTATTTGTTTTGAGCTTAGATTTGATATTGATTAAATTGTTAATGAAATTATTCAAATTAGTGCTGCTGTTTGTCTTATGACTTTGATTATAATTAGGTTCTAAATCGTCCTTCCAAAACATTTTCAAGCTTTCGTTATCTTCAAATTCAATTAAATCGTCTAATTCATCATTATTGTGTTTGTTCTCCGTGAATACTGATAAATTAAACGAACTCAAGGTTTGAACAGAATCATACTTCAATAATTTAGGCTTCTTTTTCAATTGATTTTGGTTATTTTGGAAATAAGATTGTGTTTGTTGTTGCTGTTGTTGCTGTTCTTCTTTAAATTGTATTTGTTTTTGTTTTTCTAAATCGTTTAAACTTAATTGATTCTTTAATTTCTTATTAGAGTTTGACTCTATGATTGCATTTTGATAGGTAAGTTCGTTATTAAAGATTTCAACATTTTCAAAGTTTTTAAATAAATTTAAATTCAATATATTGGAATAATGATTGTTGATATTTTTAGGGATTATATTATAATAACATGATAAACAATACTCATATAAATTGAAATCTTTGAATAAGTTAATTGAATTGTTATTTTTAATTAATTTTTGAATTTTTGGTGGTAAATTAATTAATAAGTTACCAGCATATTTAATTGCCAAAGTGTTATCTTTGATTTCTGTCAATAAATTCTTTTCGAAATTTAAAAGATTAGAATCATTAGAATGAAGTGATAAACAATTGAATGGAAATTTATCTATGCCTTGTAAATTGATAGTTGTATCATCTCCTTTTCCTCCTTCTTCGTCATTTTGCCCATCTTCTGGAAATGAAGTGGTATTCAAATGATATTCGTTATTGGTGGTTGATATGTCAAAACATAAGTTCATTAAATAGTCATCCTGTTGTTGACTATGGGACAAAATCTTATCAATATTATTGGGTTCATCGTCATCGTCATTTTCCAATCGATCGTTGTCTTTATTAAGATAATATCTTAAGCATTTGTAAAATACTTTTGACTTTGGTCTTAGACTATTATTCAAAATTGATTCTATAGTCAATTTAGTCAATGAATTAATATTTGAATTGAAAAAGTAATCTTTCAATTTTGCTTTCAAGCTTCTATTATTAAAATCAATTGAATAATTTAACAATAATTCTATAATTTCATTAGGTAAACTACAATAACTGAACTTTCTTAACCCTCCTATATAACTTATTATAAGTGAATTAGGTTGGTTTAATTCACTTATAATATATGAAGGTTCACTTTGTAAATTCAAGTCATTTTGTAAATAAATTATTGAATTAACAGAATGACTATTACTTTGATTTAAATTTTGAAAATTGATATAGATGTTTAAATTTAGTAAAATTTCATTAAAATTGGTTAAATCATCAGGAATAAGGAAGTTCAATTTAAAATTCTTTTTCACCATATAATTTAAATCGAATTTTAAATTATTTGAAAGGTCAAGATTGCTAAAAGTTAGATCAAAGTTATCATCACTATTAATGTTAGTATTCCCATTAATTCCACCGTTATTCAATTCAAACTTTATCAAATTAATTAAATTAGTCAACTTCATAGTTAATTCTAACAAATTAAAATTTATAAAACTATTAGAATCTTTATTCAAGTACAACTTCAATTTCAATATGAATTGTTGAGTTTTAGATTTATGAAAATAATGTTTTAAAAACTTCTTGAAGATTTTCTTAACGG
Source organism: Yamadazyma kitorensis (assembly GCA_030572015.1). Classification (NCBI taxonomy): domain Eukaryota; kingdom Fungi; phylum Ascomycota; class Pichiomycetes; order Serinales; family Debaryomycetaceae; genus Yamadazyma; species Yamadazyma kitorensis. The sequence goes on along the minus strand of JAJLZC010000022.1, from coordinate 161,388 downwards.
CAATCTTTTGAATTAATATGAACTTTGATAATTTTTTCAATATTATGGATAAATCAATTAGATTTGATAGTAAGATTTTCAATTTGATTGATTTAATCATAATTTTGTTTTCATCATCTGTTAATTGGTCGCTAAATAAACTTTCGAAGTTATTTTCAAAGTAATCGAACTTTCTGCTGATTTCACCATATTTTGTTTGAATGAACAAGTTAATTATGTTGAAATTTTCAATAAATTTTTTGTATAAAGGGATTAAATTAGTTGAATTTGTTGTATTTAAATCTCTTATTACTGATTTCAAATCATTATAGTCTAGATTATAAGCTTTCCATTCTGGTATTGATAATTCGGATAAGTTCTTCCCAAATTTCATATTCTAAAGGAGAGCCGTATTGCAATGAGTGTGATGAACTTAGCGAATGGTCCTTGTATGCCTTGTCTGATATTATGTATGACTGGTATGCCAGACTGGTCTGTCTGGTCTGATATGCCTGGCCTTGTATGCTGGTCTGCCCGATGCCTGCTGCGGTCTGTTACGGCGGCTAATGAGACGGTTGTGATATAAGCCTCTTTCGCAAGCCTATTCCAAAACCAACACCAAACTTGAACTCTTAGATCGTCTCGAGTGTACCGTTGTCCCGTCCTTTGTCTATACACTGCTGGCAAGTATGTGTCTTCAGCCCTTCCTCCCCCTTAAAAGTGATTAAGAAAAGATTATGAGAATGTGACAATGAGAAATTTTCCTTCTCTTTATAATTATGGCGATAGCTTCAACCTAAAACCTATGGCCAAGAACCCAACGGTAACACAAAGTTGGGTATACAATACAGGGTGAAAAACTGCGAAGTACTTAAGCAATAAACTCTTTCACTCTTGAATCAACTTAGTGATGGGCGAAGGGTGAGGTGAAAGCGGGAACCCTAGTATATATAAGGAAAAAAATTTCAGTACCGAACTTGTATAAGAATTTCAGGGAGAACGATTATGCTGCATGGAGTATCTAACAATAGGCACCGAACCAACGGACACTAAGTGTAGGAGCTCTTATATGACAATAACTTTTTCATTCGTTTGCCATATTAACATTACTCTATTCGACCGTCCTAAGCTGTCTTCCACATTCCATGGTACATTGTTGAAGGATGTGGTATCGCCATAGCCATTCTGCCTACCAGCTTGTCACAAACAGTTTAACCCACCAGCGACTAAAATCAGCCATTGTCTATACAACAAACTAGTTCGGCGACCCGATGTAACAAGAAACGGAAATATTTTCAGTAGTTTCCAATAATGGCGTTCCTTAATAGTTAATAGATCGTGTGATAAGATACTGGAAAAAGTAATGAGAAATCTTTTCATACATACCTGTCGTGTGCATGTTATTTAATATTCTTAATGGGGTTATGAATAGATTGTACACACAAGAGTTGGACTCGGCAGATCTGTTGACATTAGCGAACTCAAAGGATGGCATGAATGTGGCAGGCTTGGTGACAGGCTTGGTGCTTTTATTGTACTTGGTTCTTGGTGTGGGATTGTTCCAGTTGCGACGTTGTTTCCCTTCCTTCTTTCTCTTCCCTTCCCTTCCCTTTGACTCAGTTCAACTACCGAAATACTTATGGATGTTCAATTCTGCATTGGTACATACCGTTGGCGTGCATCCCGTTGCATATTCAGGTAATGCATATATCTCTGGCAAAAAAATAGCCACAAAAAACGGTACGGCTTTGGTTAAACAGTTTCCGATTCTAGTTGAATATGGTTATTTTTCCAAAGGATTATAACGTCTTTGGAACTCATCTCATTGAAAACGGTTTGAAGAAGAGGTGAAAGCTTTAGGCAAAAAAAAGATTCAGCTTCTTTCAATCCCCCGAAACGAATAATAATACGATTCTGTTCTATTGAGTCTATTTTATCTATATAAGTGATGGATCTTGGCATCTTTTCCAAGGTTGGTATCTAAACTTGGATCAGTTTGTGATTTTTGTTCCTTTTACAAACACAGGAATCATGCCTCCGGTACCGATAGCAAAAGGTCTATGGTTTAAAACCAATAATTGAGATCTAATAGAACCACTATGACTAGTAACGTTAATGACGTCATCCTCATAAGTGTTAAAGATGAATTGGAAAGATCTATTGAGCCTAATAGTTTGTTCTTCGATCGATTCTCTATAGTCGTCTTTGAAATAAATATCTTCTTCTTCAAATCCATCTTCGATTACAAATCCTTGTGGTTCATATTTTTCAGCTATAATAGAGCGAGTGGATCTCCTATCACAAGTATGAACCCCTGTGGTTTCCCTTACATCTTCTTTGATTAAAGGGTTGATTTTTTTCAAATCAACGTAGTTCTCCCATGTATAAATTAAAGTATCAGCCGATCTTCTAAAAGGAGAAGAAATCCATTTAGTTGGTAATTTAATACCTTTTTTAATTTGTTCACCCCATACCATTGCATTGTCCTTAGCTTGGGAAATCCCCAATTCAGTTAATTCGGGATCTGGCCCCCACACCATTTTACCATCTCCGTTCAATTTAGACCATTTTTCATCCCATGCTTTTTGTCCATAAACAGAATTAGCTAAATTGTGATACCCTTGACCATGTCTAGCTAAGAAAAAAACCTTATATTGAACATTATCTTCACTGTCACGATTCAACTCTGATAACTTATTGAAAGTTTGTTCCCAAGTTAATATACGTCCAAAGTCTTCCTTCAAGTAATTAAATTTATACTCATCGGTGTCGCTACATGATTGTTTAAACATATTAGGAACAATTTCGAATTTCCAGTAGCTGTCCATACTTTTCTCAAACACAGCCAAAGCCTCGTCGTATCTATCTTTACTCCCCTGGTCCAACCCGCATGCAACGGCGTCGAACTTATCTGGTACACTCATCCTTCAAACTCTTGACTTCTTTAGCCTCTAACCGAACAAAAAATATTTCTCGATCGCAGTTGAAAAACGTTGATAATTACAGATTTGACTACTAATACACTGGTTCCCCTAGGTCTTTGTGATCTGTTCACACACTAAAACATCGCAATCCCATCAGAAAAACAATTTCCAATTCAAATGGCGTTGCTTGCATCCTCCCAGCCCTCCTGCATCTGTCTTTAGCCTCTAACTCGCCCATTAGGGCTCCTTCAAGCCCAATTTTTTCACCATACCTTTTAGACGTACCCCCAATACCCTTCCTACTCTCTTCACCCCACATTTCTCCCTAGTTGCTCCACCACTCCCCCGTTTGCCCACCATCACAATGTTTGCAATCAAATCCTCAAAACTCAAAAATGTCAGTCGTGCGGTTCCGGTGTTTGTCGAAAAAAGTTCAACGAAATCCTTAAAAAAACTTTGAAATAGGGAGAATCGAGTGGCTAAGATTGAAAGCATAGATAAAGAAGAGATAAATTAAAGATTTATTGAAGAATCAAACTGAAACGGATTCTTTTAGGAGAGGATGGACAATTTCAACGATGATTTATATCCATTGGCGTTATTGATGGACGAATTGAAACATGATGACGTGAGTAACCGAGTGGAAGCTATGCAGAAGGTCGATACAATTGCTATGGCGTTAGGTCCAGAAAGAACCATCAATGAATTATTGCCATTTTTAAACGATGTTGCTCAGGATGATGAAGAAGAAGTCTTTGCAGTATTGGCCACGAAATTGGGGGATTTCATCCCATTAATTGGGGGCCACGAACATTGTGAACCATTGATTCAAATCTTATTGCATTTAGTACCAATCGAAGAGCCAATAGTTAGAGATAAAGCCATTGATTCATTAAATAAAATCAGTCATCAGTTAACTAACGAAGAATTGATTAGGATTTTTCTTCCAATAATTCAAGATTTAAGTCAAGGTAATTGGTTTTCAAAGAGAATTGCAAGTTGTGGATTATATAAATCGGTTATTATAAAAGTTAACTCAACTATAAGATTGCATTTATTGAATTTATATTTAAAATTGATCATGGATGAAGGTCCAATGGTTAGAAGAAGTGCAGCAACTCATTTACCAATAATTATAAACAAATTGACTGAATATACCAAACTTCAGAATAATAATGATATTAAAGGTAAAACTATTAATAATGATAATGATGATACAAACAAAGTTACAAATAAAGATTGGGAAGTTATTAGCCAAATGTTTCAAAGTTTAATCAATGATGACCAAGACTCGGTTAAGTTTTTAAGTATCGATGTATTAGTTGCAATTTTAGAATACTTTCAAGTTATAAACGATCAAAGTTATAACTCGGATTTCTTGATTAATTCTTTGAAATTGATTAGTGACGAAAGTTGGAGAGTTAGATATACTGCTGCTGATAGATTTAGTAAGATTGCTTCTAATTTTATTAATGAAGAACAAGATTTAAACAAATTGATTGATCCTTTTATTTCTTTGATGAAAGATAACGAAGGTGAAGTTAGAAAAGCCATTGCCAAACAGTTACCTGATTTTTGTAAATTATTAAACAATTTTAGCAACTTAAGACCTGCAATTTTAAATAAAATTTTACCAATTGTTAATGAATTAAGTCAAGATCCTCAAGAAAATGTTAGAAGCTCTTTGGCTTTGAATATCACTGAATTGTCTTCAATTTTGACTAAACAACAGACCATTGATCAATTATTACCTATTTTCTTGGCCATGTTAAAAGACGAATTCCCCGATGTTAGATTAAACATTATATCGAACTTATCAATTGTCAATGAAACCATTGGTATTAATTTATTATCAACAAACTTATTACCTGCAATCACCGAATTAGCTCAAGATTCGAAATGGAGAGTTAGATTAGCTATAATTGAATATATTCCAAAATTAGCTGATCAATTAGGTGAAGATTTTTTCAATAAAGAATTATTATCATTATGTTTAAGTTGGTTATGGGATTCAGTTTATGCTATTAGGGAAGCTAGTGTTAAGAATTTGAAAAAAATTACCGAAATATTTGGATCAGATTGGGCAAATAAATACATCATTGATAAATTAATATTGATCAAGAAAAATTCCCAATTAAAAGATTCGACGAATGCTACCACCAATACAAATAATGATGACACAATACATGAGGATAATGATGATGATGAAATTAATATTGATTTTGCAAGTTTTATTATTAGAATAACTTGTTTATTTACCATGACTGAATTAATCCCTGTATTAAGAGGATCAATTATAATTGAAAAAGTATTGCCCTTTATAAATGATTTAATTAAAGATTCAGTGCCAAACATTAGATTCAATACTGCCATATCATTAAAAATTATTGCTGTAACTTTAATTAATCAAGATTCAAACAATGAAAGCTATAAAAAATTAATTAAGCTGGATATTTTAAACGTTTTAGATATTTTAGTTAAAGATGATGATTCTGATGTTAAATTCTTTGCATCAAAATCAATTGATGAGATTAATCAATTGTTATAGGTATTTATATATATTTTCCAATTGCCATGATTTTCTCTTCCATTAAAATAGATTTTATATTAACTATGTACAAATCTTCATGCGATATTATCGATTAGCTTTATCTTCAGCCAATTTTTCGAAATCAAATTCAAACGAACTACCACATCCACAAGCAGATGAAGTATAAGGCGAATCAACAATTTTAAATTGACTTCCTATTAATTCTTTAGTATAATCTAATCTTGATTCTTGTAATATTTCCAATGATGATTCATCAACTAATAATTGGGCTCTTGCATCTGGTTCATCCCTTTTGAAAACCAATAATGAAGGATTCGAATTCAATTCCTTGGTGATATCTGTCAACTCAATATCATATTGAAACCCATGGCAACCACCACTTTCAACTCGGATCTTAATAGCTGAATTCTTATTGCCATCATCATTAGCAATCTTAGTCAACTTATCTCTAGCTCGTTCGCTAATAGCCATACGTAAATCTGTGCTTCCATTGACCAATTTGGTCATCTTGAAATCATTCTCTATGGATTCTGCCGTCTTAGGCGTAGCAAAACCTGATGATTTTAGTGTCCTCTCTTCTACATTCATTATCGTCCTTGTGTTGCTTAATGCTCTGCTTGAATGTATCGTTGTTCTTCTACTACTTATGCTACCTGTGCTACTTATTCCTGCTTTCTGGGCTCGGTGCCCCATACTTGCTACTCCAGCAAACCCTCTGAAGCACCTTGCTCCTCCTTTAGGGCCTGTAATTGCCCTTACAGCTCTTATTATCTGCGTTCTTGGTATCATTACTAATAGTAACAGCGATTGATGATTTCTCAATTTTCTTTCTTTTAAATCTTTGTGTGTTCGCGGTCGTGCGCCGGTTGATTTATATAGCAGTCTTAGTATTGGTTGTCTTCCATACTGGGGTCTGGTGCCAGTTAGTGGGAGGTGTGAAATGTGATTGAATTGTGTCTATGGGGTGGATGTGCTTGACTTTTTTGGTGATTTTTAGGAGATTTTAAGTGACTTTGAAGGGTTTTTACGTTTTTTCACTCGGTTCCGAATTTTGCAATTTTTACAATTTTTGCAACATATGGTAAGTTACTATTGAACTAACATTAATAGAGTCAGAAAACAGAGAAATCAAAGGAATTTAAAAGGATGTATATAAAAGACTATAAACGATGTATATTTTTAATCATAAGTGAAGTAAAAGTGGAAAAGTGCAATGAAATGAAATCAAAATAGAACTATTGATTATTATCATTAGCCACTCTCCAAGTTTTCAATAAGTCCAAATAAGCCCAGTTTCTTTTTGGACCTTCCATACCCCAAGCAAGGTATCTCCAACGCCAGAAACATCCAATGACCAAGCTGAAAAACGTTATATAAATTATAGAATGAACCAATTTATGACTTGTCTTTTTGGAATTTCTTAAAGGAGTAGTGAAATGTTCGATTTCAAAACAAAGAATCATCATAGCAAAGTATAAAGCAGGTAAATAATGATGAACATAAGTGACTCTACCCATTATTACAAACGGTAAGAAATGTAAACCCCAACCAAACATTGGATAAATTCCACCCATTAAAAATAATTTAATTGATTGGTTGTTACCAAAGTCAATAAATTGTCTTTGCCATCTAATAATATAGAAGATAGTTAAGAAACCAAATAAAATAATAGCAACGGATGAAGTCCAAGTGGTTGCTGGGGAACCAATTAAGAAATATTTAATTTTATCATCAGCCCATGAACATAATCTAATACCAACATTCAAAGTTGGCCATTGCCAAGCTTCACTAGCCAAGTCATCTTGTTTTTCTTTATCTGGAATCAATGCATTATTTGTGGCCATCATAGCTAAATTCAATTGAATGAAATCACGAAGGAATCTAGTTTTAGGTAATTTAAAATCTTCAGGTGGAGGTGGTAATAATTCATTAACATTATTTTCAATGTTCCACCAAGTACGTTTATCTTTTTTAAAAGGATCTTTGAAACAGGCAACTTCACCTTGTCTAAAACCCCAGGCGGGTAAAGAAACTCCAGTTACACCCAAATAGCAATTCATACTTGGATTTTTCAATCTAAATGATGAAGATAATGGATGTAATCTTAATTTATCTTCTTTACCATTACTTTCCATGATTTCAACGACCCAATTATCTTTAGCGTCACCAATAGTTAAATTACCATATCCAGCCACTTCAAAATGAGATTTTGTAGTTGGAGCTTGGACATTATGAGTATGTAAATTTCTACCAGTCATTGGATGAACTAATCTAACTTTCATTCCATCAACAACGTATTCAATTTCCTTATTATTTTTAGCATCATAAGAAGGCAAACCACGAGCTCTTTGGAAAATCCAATTATTATTAGCATCTTTATGACTATAGGTAGTAACTTGTTGTTGTTTAGAACCTTCAGGGTAAGTTTGAACATGAGAATGTAATAAACCACCAGTTAAACCTTGATTTTTTAAAGTAATCACAGAATGGGCAATTGATACATCTCTTGGACCACCACCAACATCACTTCCTAACAAATTAGCTTGAAATAAAGATGACATGTTAGCATCACCAGTACCAGATTTATACAATAAATCAAAATGAACTTTGAAACTAACCAAGAAGATCAATAATGGAACAATGATTAAACCAATGATTCTGGCAATCCAATGATATAAATAAGTAATCCATTTCATATGTTTATCACCAAATTTATTCCATAAATCAACAACGGTATAAATACCAACCAAAGCAGTTACTAATAAACCAACCATTTTAACCGAACAAGTGCAACCAATTGAAAAACCAGTTAATAATAACCATTTCCACCATTTTCTGCTAAAGTTTTTAGTTGGATCGATGTTAAAATTATGAAATCTAGCAAAACAGAAAACAGTTGAAACCGTGAAAAATAATAACATTGAGTCTAATAAGATGAATTTACCTAAAGTTACATAAGATAATTCAAGGCATACCATTAAAGTGAACAACCAAGTAGTCAAAATACTAAACCCAATTTCTTTAAAAGTAAAATAAGCTAAAGGAACACATAAAGCAGAAAATGTACCATTGAAAATCCTCATTTTGGTGTAATCGATATAATCAGGGAATTTTTCACCACTTGGGAAGTCCCATGAACCATTATAACCAGCCAAATAACCAGATAAACCAATTAACATTTTCCCTAAAGGAGGGTGGACATCATGATAAAATTCATGTCTTAAATAGTAAGATCCGAACTTCCCAAAATGAGCTTCATCCCAAACAACATAGTTGCTAATAGATATACGATATAATCTAACTGCAAATGACAAGATTGTAAAGAATAATGGGGCAAACCATGATTCAAAATTTTCAAATGATTCTTGAAACTCTTCCTGTTGTTTCAACTGTTGTAACTTAGTCTCGGTCTGATCAATGATTTCTTCCGGGGTCTCAACAGTAGTAACCTTTGACCTGGTTCTATGGCTCAAGCTGTCTTGCCCATTGGCGTGTGCTTTAACACTCGACGACATACTCCTACCTGTCAATCTATTCAACTATTCACTGTCCAAGTGTCAAATGCTAGTGTTGAAATTTTCTCACTACGTGTTATGAAAAATCCTTCCAAACGCGAGTTTATTAACCAATGACGAAGGGATGCACTGGCGCCAGGCGCGGGGCGCGACACAGTAGGGCGAGCGGCTGGCGGTGGAGTCGCGGTGGAGCCGAGTGGTTGGCGGTCGATCACATCATCTTTTGTTCGTGCAGAGGGTCCATTTCTCTTACATGTCTATGGATCATGAACAACATTGAAACTGCTATTACAGAGCTTCAAACAAGCATTTCAATATAAATAGAACATCAAACGAATCAGACACCTTGATTTTCCCCGGACTCAAAAACATTCCATTTGAGATGAACTTCAGAAGGACCAAGTTGTTTAGATTCAATTTGGTGGTGTTATACATGAAACTATTCAAATGATCAATAAAATGGTTTCCTTTGTCTTCGGTATCTCTGTTTGTTAGTTTCTCTACGTCGGCCACGGGTACATTGACTGAAATCTGATTCAAATTCTTGTTAGCTATGGTATATACCAATTCAACGTTACCAAACTTATAAGCGATGTTTTTATCTTCACCTGACACGGTTCCAGCAGGTAAACTCTCCACATATGAATCAAAATTCGATGTAATTGAAGCTATTATAGGTAAAAGTGGTAAATTCAAATCAACTATGATATCGCTGTTAAGCTCCTCTAGAATTTGTAAAAGAACCTTGGTGTATGAAGAACTTATTAGGATTATACTCTGGTCTAATAGCGTGGTTATGACGATTGTGGATTCTATTCTATATCTCGATCTGATGGTGATACACTTGCCTTTTATCTCTTCGCTACCACCTTCAGAATCATTGTAAGTATCTGGAAATGGAACCACTTCAAACAAGATCGACTCGTAGAGCTCTTTTTTCAGTACTGCCAACTTCCGGTTAACGATGAAGTAGTTGGTGATGATATTCTTAATATACGTTTCATTGTCTACCGCAATGGAGGGAATAGATCCAGTTTTATATATTGTGAATAGCTTGTTTGAAAACATCTCTTTGGAATTTGATTTGTGCAACCTGCTGGATATGGTTTTGACGTCTCTTAGGGATGTTTCAAGTTTGGAAGACCTTGTTGGTGTAAACAAAGAGTCGCAAAATCAGTTCAAATTTCAATGTTTGGCGATGATGAAGAGTTTAGCACCATTAATTGAGCCATTGAGTCAAATTGAAGTGGTTAAACCATTCATAAAAAGCCAAAGATCATTGTATCATTGCAATTGACCGTTCCAGGTGCCTAAAAAGGAAAAAACAGAGAAAATAATTTTTTTTGTATATATATTTGATTCAAAAGATACCCAAGGACCAATAGAATCTGAATAGATAATTGGGGATTACAAATGATAGTTTTTGTTCAAAGTACAACCCATAAAACCAAAGGCATATAACCAAAGGTGTAAAAAAGGGCACATTGAAGATTTGCAATCGGTTTACAGACAATAAACATAAAGATTCCTATTGTGATTTGAATACAATTCAAAACAAAATCCTAGGTATATCTTTATAATTTAGAGTCTCCGGCTAGTTAAGCTGAAGCTTTAGCAACATGTTCTAATAAATCAACAACTCTGGTAGAATAACCAAATTCATTATCGTACCAAGAAATCAATTTAACGAAAGTTGGGGATAATAAGATACCAGCTTTTTCATCAAAGATTGAAGAGTATTGAGAACCGAGGAAATCAGTTGAAACAACAGCATCTTCAGTGTAACCCATAATACCTTTTAATTCACCTTGAGAAGCAGCTTTTATGGCAGCTGAGATTTCTTCATAAGTGGCTGGAGTCTTTAATCTAACAGTTAAATCAACAACTGAAACATCAGTGGTTGGAACTCTTAAAGACATACCAGTTAATTTACCATTTAATTCTGGAATAACTTTACCAACAGCCTTGGCAGCACCAGTAGAAGATGGAATGATATTACCAGAAGCAGTTCTACCACCTCTCCAATCTTTATGAGATGGACCATCAACGGTTTTTTGGGTGGCGGTGATTGAATGAACAGTGGTCATTAAACCTTCTTCAATACCAAATTTGTCATTGACGATTTTAGCTAATGGTGCTAAACAATTGGTGGTACAAGAAGCATTAGAAACAATGTTTAAATCTGGAGTATATTTGTCTTCATTGACACCAACAACAAACATTGGAGCATCAGCAGATGGAGCAGTAATGATAACTTTTTTAGCACCACCATCAATATGTTTTTGAGCACCATCTAATTTGGTGAAAACACCGGTTGATTCAATAACATAATCAACACCAGATTTTCCCCATGGAATTGAAGCTGGGTCTCTTTCTTGGAAAACAGCAATCTTGTTACCATCGATAATCAAGTTGTCACCTTCAGATGAAACTTCACCTTTATAAGAACCATGAGTAGAATCATATTTGAACATATATGAAGCATAATCTGGAGCGATAAATGGATCATTGATAGCAACAACCTTAATATCTTTTCTTGATAAAGCAACTCTCAAGACTAAACGTCCAATACGTCCGAAACCATTAATACCAACAGTGATAGCCATTTTTAATGTTTATAATTTGTTTTAGTTTTAATTGTATTTAACTTATAATATATAATATATAATATATTTATAATTTAGAATAGAATAAATCAGGTTTTTTTGAAAAGGGATAATTTAGGTTGTATTTAAATTAATTTTTCAGCATTTGTCGTCCAACGGGTGAAAGGTATCCATTGGCAAAATGTCGCTGGGACCACACCATGCCCACAGCAACAGGAAAGCTCTGGCCGTAGCAGGCGATTCAGCTGGAGTGCCAATTGTCCGTACAGCTGTGCACCATAGGCCAAGGGCCATAATACAGCAATGGGCCATACATCCATAGAGACAGAGACAGAGAAAGAATCGACGTACTAAGAACGTCACGTGATCGCACAGCATAAAAGTCCGAACCCGAGACACCGCCAGTGACTCTACTTACGGTAGTGATATTTCAGGTTAGTCATCGAGTCATCGAATCTAAGTGGCTGGTCGTCTGGTTTTGCATTATTGACATGGTGGTAGTGATGAGAGTAATTGTCAAGAGTCGAAGTAGCAGTGTTTGCCTCTGTTCAGCCTCGACTTTGGGCAACTGATTTTTCATGGGGAAATTGAGTGAATTGAAATCCTCGGGACTCAGGAAGTTGGAGTTGCAGTTCACTCTTGCACGCCACTGTTCCAATCTGCTCCGGGAAATCATCCCATTGTAGCCCACTGTAACCATTCCAGAACCCCAGATTTACCCAAGATATAGTTTTGACAGACCCACAGACCCACAGACCCACAGACCCCCAAACCCCTAACCTCTGTGAACCCATAAGTAAAAATCTACTTTGACTTCTGGATGCAAAATAATTGATTCTCATTCGCTGGCACAATACGGGTGCACCGGCGCCGGTAACAATACCATCCACCCCCGGTATTACCTTTTGGGTCTTCCTTTTGTCTAAAGAGCTTCGAGAATAGCAACTTGAGACCGTGTACACTTCCTAGTCATCAGGCATCTACAGCTACTTCATTCAATGGAATCTACACTCAAGGTATCTAAATTCAGCTTAATTTATAAACTATAAACCATAACACTATCTAATTCATCGCCAAAAGTGACATTCAGTATTGTTGCAAAATGACCCGTGACCCGGCCAAGCTATGTCTATGATTCTAGGGCAACAAGTTAAAGTGGCCTGTGGGGTTAAGGTGCATCTGTACATTCCCAATCGGTTGGCTCATAAGCATCAGGATGATCCAACAGCTTGATTTCTTCGTCAGTAAACTCAAAGTTAAATACATCTAAATTACTAGATAATCTCTCAACAGTACCAGTTTTAGGTAATGGTATTAATCCCTTTTGTAATGACCATTTGATTAATACTTGAGCACTGCTAATATTATAATTCTTCATTAGTTGTGCAACTTCCGGGGGAGGATTAGATAATTTATACCCATGAGTCAAAGGGGCATAAGCTTCAACATGAATGTCATTAGCATGACAAAATTGAACAATTTCTGATCTCATTAACCAGGGACTGATTTCAATTTGATTGACTTGTGGGTACACTTTTAAATCTGACCAGTTGATTAATTGTTGCAAATGCTTAATACCAAAATTACTAACACCAATTTGTTTAATTTTCCCTTCTTCAACAGCTTCTTGCATTGCTTTCCAAGTATTTAATCGATCTTCAGGTCCGCATAATGGAGAATGAATTAACAATAAATCAATGTATTCCAAACCTTCCACCTTGTTTAAACAATCATCTATTGCTAATTTGGCTTGCTTATAACCACATTGGCTATTCCATAGTTTAGTAGTATAGAAAATATCCTTTCTCTTGTTATTACTATCTTCGTTTAACCATTTCAATATCCCCTTTCCTACTTCCTTTTCATTGTGATATAACACGGCAGTATCAAAATGTCTATAACCTTTTTTACATGCTTCATAAACCAATTGAGCTGTCGATGATGACGGCAAATTATAACAACCTAATGCTACAGCCGGGATCAAGTTCCCGTTTTGTAATGTTTTAAAGCCCATTCTTTATCTACAATTGCTCGATATACTTAAGTCAAAGCTTGAGGAAAGTCTCACACTGCTTCAAATGTTCCGGGGCCCAAATTTGACTGGAGTAATACCGGTTATTGAATGAGTGATAATATTCTAATTACGGTTTGTATTTGACCTTTCGGTTTATGGTCTTGCAGTTCGTACCGTTTGTACAGTATCTACGGTTATTGAAATGTGCTAATCAAAAACATAAGTGAATATCCGAGAGGTTTTATACGGTGAACCAAAACGGTTATAAAAATAAACGGTCAGAAGATCTTGGTAGCAAGGAAAGCTAAAGTTGCACCATCATCGTACTGTCTTTTCCGTGCTTACACTGGGTCCTATATCTAGGCGGCCATTGGCTTGTGTTTACTCCTGGCTCTAGGCCCCTAGTCCTTTGCTTATTGCAGTCCTTGCAGTCCTGTCTCTTCTAGTCAGTTCGGCTAAGACTAATTTTAAGATTTCTTTTTCATCATGACAGTATAACGTCGAGTCGAAATAAGGCTCTATATCCGAATTAAGATCCTGGCCCTCTTAAATATCTCGGTTTCTGGTTAGCTGCCTATACTTGTCCCAAGTCATTGATTTTCATTAGAGTTGGAATAACCTTTGTCTTCTATATAAATAAGCCATCAGCATACGTATATACTTGGAAATCTTTCATATCGTTCTTGGGTTCCATACATCGAATTTTCCACGTCTTTCCACGTCCTTTGACTACCGTTCCCTGCATACTCATATACGTGGTATCTTACTATCTTACTCCTCCTCATCTTGTCTTATTTTTAGGTCCTTACAGTGGCATTCTCGTTCTCATTCTTAACAGTTGAAGTTTTGTGAGACGGAGAAAATTACTAATTGGTTTACAGGGAGTTTATACATTTTTATTGTCGATATAACTGGCTTAGGTTGGTCTGACTTGGTTTGCTTAGTGTAATTACGTTCAAAGCTTGTTCAATTGGTACGCAGTGAACTATAATCTGAAACACCGACTTTGTATAGTAGCATATTAAACGAGATAACAACCGATCAAGTTTCCCAAAAGGTTCCGAAGGGTGAGTGTTAGTCCAACCGATTGTTTAAAAGGTGCTTCACAAGGGGTAAAAAGTATTTAAAAAGTACCACAAAGCTTTTAAAAGGTTCTAATAGAGCTAATTTATTGATATATATTAAAAGAACTATTATTTGGGTCAACTAAATCTTAAGATGTATACAAATATTCCATCATCTCCTGATGAACACCATCAGCAACACCACCATTTGCAAAAGAAGAAGAGAGTCGGCAAAGCTTGTGATTCTTGTAGAATAAAGAAGACCAAGTGTGATGGTAAAAAGCCTTGTAATAAATGTTTGCAAGACAACAAAATTTGTGTATTTACAGAAAAGAAGAAGATTAAAGAAAAAAATTATCCACAAGGTTATGTCGAATTATTAGAAACCAGATTAGACATCTTGACCAAATCATTTGAAAAAATCATTCAACTATCAAGTTCTAATTTAAAGGCTGGTGGTAATGGTAATTTGAAATTTTTAAGTTCTTTAATTGAAAATAATGCTCAACCACCTGTTAATAGTTCAAATAATTCTAATAGTGATGATGAAATCGTCGATGACGATGATCCAATAATCCCAATCAATAAAGTCATAAATTATTTGATTAACAATGAAGATTTATTGACCAACCTACCAATAGAATGGGAGAATGGAGCTTTGATAGCTGCTAATTTTAATGAAAATGATATTGATCAAGACTCAAAAAAATTCGCTAGCCATAAATTAAGTCTTGAGGATACTCCAGTACCCAGTAATAACAATAGACTTTTGAATAGTAAGGGAAATCCCTTAGATGGTTCCACTGATGCTCCTTCAAATGCCAATAATACTAAAGCAAATCATAAAAAAAGTACTGTAAGCGTTTCAGACTCAAACGTCAATACACCAGGAATGGATGATTATGAAGATTATGATGACTTAAATATGAATTTTCCTGATTCTTTGAATTTCAATCAATTTCCTAATGATTTAAGTATGAATAATATGAATGTTAATAATATGAACATTAATAATATGAACATTAATGGTGATTTGGGATATACAGGAGGATTTGTATTGGCCAATTCTGCTGCTTTGAATGATGGAATTCATTCAAACGATTTAAGCGATTTTGATTCAGATTCAAATTCGGTTTATTCAGCTAATCCTCCATTTCAACAACCTTTAAGTCCTGTCGGTACTTCTCATAATGATAACCGTACTGGTCCTAATAACATTAATAACAATATTGAGAATAATGCAACCAATGAACCTGGTACGGGAGCAGGGTTTAAACCACCTTCATTATTTAGTGAAAATGGATCTAAAGATTTATTTTTGAATCAAAATAATTCGGTGTCATCCTTGACTAATAAGTTGGAAACCCATAAATTGAATTCACCTTCAACCATATCACCTATCAGTACATCTAATTCACTTAATTTTGATCCTCACCATATGAACCATAATATCAACCATGGGGCTCATGGGCATGGACATGGGCATGAACAACCTGGATTAGTACGTAAAACATCAAGCGCAAACGGTAAATCCATTCAAAGACCAAGATCCCCATCATTTCAAAAATTGAAAAGCTCTGGCCATGTTCATAAGCCAGTTCATTCAAGAACCAATAGTTTCAATGATTTTAATAAAATTGGATTGGAAAGTGATATGGGATTACCTTCTGATAGTATCAAAGTTGAACTAGGGTATGACGATAGTATACTAAAGGATTTCAATTAACTACCTTGCTCCATTTGCCCCGACTGGCTAGTTAATGGTGGTGATAATATTCAATGTTGATAGTTTAATTCTAGTAAGTTGTAAATAATGTATCTATTTTTCTTTTTCACTGTCCTATCACCACCTCATATGTCTTTCATTAGCTATGCCTTTTATATAATTCATAATCCCTAATCAGTGAAGCCGAAATCCAAGGCTAATAGCTGCAAATGCCATGTTACATAATAAAATGTTAACCGATAAAAATAATTCCATTATCTTCTGATCGACCCACACCATGGCGCTGGCTCTGGCCCACCCTGGGCCCTAGCCCGGCTCCTGGCACCCACCGCTGGCCCCACGGCTGGCACTGTGTTCGGGCGCTCTGCGGTGAATCGGTATTTACAAATATTCTCAATTGGGAAAATTGCTCAATTTAAACCTTGAAAAAATTATCTTTATAAAACAACAAATTAGCCGCTGATTTGATTTGTAGCAGTGGAATAGATCCTGGTAGACACTGATATAAACGCTTTGGAAGCATTGAAGCATTGAAGTCTGGAGCCTGGAGTCATTGGAATTGCTGAAAGAAACAGTTCAATACGCTTGAAAGACCTACAGGACGCTTGAAGGATTGGAAAGGATCCTTGAAAGTGAGAAGAGTTGAAAGGTGGAAAGACCATACACCATAGAATAGTTTGAATAGCAACGGTGGAGATGGACGAAAAGTATCAACAGGACTATCCTAATTCCCATTACTTGAGTAATTTGAATAATCTAAATGGGACAAATCAAGCAGTTGATTTGAATCGATTACCTACCTTGGGAGAAATCTTATCGAATAGAACCAAATCACCAGTGGATTTATTCACATTTTATAAGTTCATGAAAGAGATTGAAAACAAAGTAGAATACTTAGACTTTTGGTTTGATTTGGTTAATCATCTTAATTTATGTAAGCATTATGTTAAAGGCTTAAGAAATTCATTAATTAAAAATCAGAATAATAATAGAAATTCGAATTTACTGGAAAACCATAAGAGTTTATCTTCCCTGGTATTGTTAGAAATGATTATAAACGATGATATTTTACAAGATAATGATTCGAATCGATTATCCCAATTTTTAAGAGGTGATTTAAATGTAAATGACCCGAAATTAGCTGATTTGATTAATCAATATGAAAATGAACAAATAAACCAAAGAGATTCAAAATTAGATGCTTCTAAAAGAGATTCTAATAGAGATTCTAATTTAATGTCAAATAGAGACTCAACTCCCATAAATTCTCCTCACCAACAATATGATGAAACTTTTAGACCTCCAAGTGGGTTTTCATCAATTGATCAAAAAAGAATATCTTCTCATTCAAAATTAATGGATGAAACTGATTTAAGTCTCGGTCATGTTCAAAATCAAGGACAAAGTGGTGGTCAAGGAGGTTATGGTCCATTAAAGAGACATTCATCAATCAACCCATCATTATTAGAAAAATTGGTTAAAAACTCCCCCCATTTATCAGGATCAAGTGCCTCATTTATAACTCGTAATAATTTAAAAGAATCAACTCAAAATTTATTATTGAAATATTTTGTTGAAGACAGTGAAAAGAATTTAAATTTACCTAATAATTTAAATAATTCAATTATAAAATCTATTGAAATTGATGGTAGAGATGATCCAGACATTTTTAACAATGTTAAAGCATTTATTTTTAATAAAATTGAAAATGAACACTTACCAAATTTTCTTAATTTTATTGCAATCAAAAATTTGAATTCGAATTTTATAAGGATTATTGTAGGATTATTATTTATATTCATTGCCTTTTGGATAAGTTATGTATTAATATTTTTAAACTATTCAAAACCAATTAGAATCCCAATATTGGTGCCTTATTTAATTGGATTTTATTGTATTATACTGGCCATTTATTTGATTGATCCTATCTTGGTTTGGCTTAGAAGAGGCCAATCTTTTGATTCTAAAAAGTTTATAAAAATTGATGAACCATTTATTTATAAATTATTACTTAAAAGAAGTTTATGGGTTAGTTTTTTGATTTTATTATTGACTGCTATTTTCACTTTAATATTTTGTTTAGTTCCTGGTCATAGACTTTGATTCTTAAAAAGTAAATCGACAGTTTAATACCTTTTTAGCATTTTGGCATTATTAATACACATTAATGGGATATACCTATCGATTACTCTCAAGAACCCAAGAATTGTATCATGGTTTGAATTGAATCCATGATTTAAATTCTTCATGCATCTACATCTTATTTCTTCTATTAGATTATATCAAACACCAAGTTTGGATCTTATCTACAATGGAAGACCAGCTATTCAGTGGGATACTTGATACGGCAAACGAGAGAGATAAAGAAGGATGCCAACCAAAGTAATTTAAAGGCTAATAAAAGCAAAATAGTTACTTATTAGTCAGGAAAACAATAAAAAGAGGCAAAGGAATAACATTATTTGTGCCATGATTATATATATATTATACTTAATTATCAGCGAATAAAGCATCTCTCTTTTCAGAAACTCTTTGTTGTCTTCTTTCACGAGCAGCCTTATTTCTTGATCTTCTAGCTTCAGCTTCATCTTTCAAAGATCTTTCTCTTAAAGCTTCGGCTTTAGCTTGGATGATGTGTTCGACTAAAGATCTTTTATGTTTAAAAGTGTTACCTTTAGCAGATTTATATAAAGAATGATATAAATGTTTATCAATTTTACCAGCATCTCTATATTTGGCTAATAATCTTCTCAAGACTCTTAATCTTCTCATCCATAAAGTTTGGGATGACATTCTAGCGTCTTTGGTACCTTTTCTTTTACCGTAACCCATATGTCTACCAATACTTTTACTTTCTTTTAAAGCTCTAGCTCTTGATCTGGAATGAACTACAGTTGGTTTTTTAACAATAGTACCATTTCTGTATAATTTTCTAATGGCTTGTCTTGAGTTGGCACTTGATAACTCGGTGGTTTCGTTAGGATCTAACCAGATCTTTCTCTTACCAACTCCAACAACACTAGCTGCCAATCTCTTTTGAGTTCTTAAATTAGCCATCCTTGATCAATTTCTTGTATTGAATAGAAAAATTTTTTCTCTATCCTTTTCCCTTTCCTTTTCTCAAATTTTTCACCGCTAAGTTGTTTGTTTTGCACACGACTCTCTCCTGTTACTCATAATGGGAATTCCACTAACAAAGCCAAGTTGGGACGAAAAGGGCGAGAAAATGGGGCGAGAACAACAGTCACACAGAGTCCCGCACCGATTTTCCTTTGCCCTGGGAATATACACGTGATTCTACGAGGGCCAGCCCGTGCACCCAAGGTATACTATCAGGAGAAAACAAAGCAGTACACCCATATACAGCAGAAGACATCGCAGGGCATCGCAGAAACTGAAGTTTTCAGTTGAAGTTTTCCTTACAGTTTTCTTTTGAATAGCTAGATCGTTTTGACGCTGCATTATTAGTACGAGTCTCCATAAACCTAGAATCCAAAATGGCCAAATCATTAAGATCCAAATCTAAATTAAGAGCTAAATCAATCAAAAGAAAGGACGTTTTCCAAAAAATTGAAGATTCAAGAAAACAAAGAATATCACAAAGATTAGATCAAGAATCGAAAGAAAAGAAAGATGATGCAGCTGTTGATGATGCTGTTGACGAGACCGATAAAACTGAAGATATGAAGGTCGATAAGAAGATAAGTACATCTGGATGGAGAGATTCAAGAAATCAACATTATAAACAAAGAAAGTTAAGTAAAAGAAAGAATAAGACTATGAAGTTTTAATTCAATGTTTATTTAGTCATTGAAACTTAAAAAAATACTTCCTCCCGCCAGTAGGTCTATTGAAGTGGTAGCATTGAATAAATGGTGGGAAAATAAAAACCATTAAACTAAGATTAGTGGCAGAAACAGGATCATGATTGAAATGACAGCATTTTTATTTCGTACAGAACAATTCAACAAGAAGAGAATTACAAAATCTAGATTAAAATTACAATTACGGAGGATATAGGTATTAAAGTATTCAGAAGTCAAATCATGGAAATTATACTTAAGGTGTTAAATATAGGATTCCAAGGTTCGTAGAATCAAAATGCTATTACAAGAAATACTTAATGCACAATTAAATTTGAGATCAAACTATAGTTTGAAATTACCTTTCGTATTTATTCCACTGTCTCTTATATTCAACCACCTGCCCACCTCGCCTCCTTAAAACTTTATTCATTCTCACTGCCCTTATGGGTGCTTATGGTGAAGGAGTTTGCAACTATTATAATTCTTGGGGTTTAAAAGTCTATTTAAGCAACCAGGTACTAAAGAACCCAGGATTTCTTACCAGTATTTCTGTATACCTTCTTAATAATTTTGCTTTTACAAGTTATATATGATCAAGTTCTAATTCGGCGAAACTATGGAATGTAGGAAGCTTAATAACTTTAATAGAGTTTTAATTGATTTAAGCTTCGTTCTTATTTTCCGTTTCCTAAAATAATCGTAGATGTTCAGCAAAGACCTTCAAATAGGAATGTGAATAATGCAATATAATCAGAGCCTAAGAGTGAAACCTTAATATAGAAGTTAAAAACTAACAAAGTTAAAAAGGTAAAGTAGTTTAATGCCGGTAAAAGTTTCTCTTGCTTGTAATGTCGACTTAGATTAATATTACAAGCTTTATGAACCCATTTCCACTGATGTAAGAGCAATTGTAAATTATAAGTCCTTGGAACACTATAACTGATGATTCATAAGATACGAATTTTAGTTGAAATGGAATTTCAACTATAATTCCATCTAAAAGTTGCAAACTTCTTGTTCCATTTAGACTTTTAGGTTTTGAAACTGGGAATGATCCTAAAAGATTTCAAATTGGGAGAAAACCCTAAAAGCTATTTCTAAGGAAAATAAACCTGGTTGCATTAAGTTTGAGCTATGACAGTTGAAGACAGGATAGACGAAAACCACTTCTGAGTTCCTAGGCTCAAGGTGCAAGGTCAGGTCAAAGGTTTTAGCTTCTAGCATCTAGCTTCTAGCTTCTATGCTCTAAGCTCTAGTCTAAGCTCTAGTCTAAGCTCTACGTCCCATGTCTCCTAGTATCCAAGTTCGATCATTGCAGCCTTAACAGTTGAACCCTTAACCTTTGATGCTCCCCTTATAAAACTAGTTTCATTGAAGGCCCAAAGCGTTTGTCAAGTCAGCTAAACAGGCCAGTGGCCCATAACCTAGTGGTTTACATGTTAGTTCTTCTCCAGTTTTACACATTAGGTCTTGCATTACTACAAAAAACACTTTCCTCTCTTCCTTGCAACGGTCTACGATCATGCACGGACTGCATGAGAGGAGATGTGCGCGCACCAAATCGAGGCAGGTCAAGAGGTGCTTGCAGCGGTTTGAAACTCGGCACGGTGGCGCCGTGGTCACAACGCCATGGCATGTATGCTGATGGTGTACCCGGATCGAAACCAGACAAGCGCTGGATAATTCTAAATCGCACCGCCAAAGCCAAACAGCGGTACACCTTTACATTACCCTCTTTCGCTTTGGCGATTTCTTAATAACACGTCTGAGAGTTTGGACAAAATAGTTGAATTATACAACACCACTTTCTATCGATATACAATGGTATGTACTGATTATGCTGTTATAGAGCCAGGGAGTGCTTTATGAGTATACAGAGAGTGAGCAGTGAACGAGTCTTATGGCTGGGTCGACAGTTCAGATTCCACCTTTCTTTGTCATCTGGATCGAGTCGAACGACTAAACAAATACTAACATGGCAAGGCCGTCCAAACCCCAAAACAAAGATTAGCAAACAAGAAATTCAGTAAGACCAACCAATTAAAAAGGACAGGCCAATTTAAAGATGCTGAAAAAGTTGAATATCCAGTAAGTAAATGGTGGATTGGAGTATTGGTTTTCTTAGTTTGTGGAGGTGCCATATTAGAGTTGATTAGAATGTTTTTTTAATTCCCTAATGACCATTAAGATGTAATATCCAATATCAATTATAAACGTAACATAACAGAACTACAAGTGGCCAGTCAATCAACAAAGGTAAGATTGTATACGTATATGAGCAGGTCTAATTAGTATGAACTCATCCAATCTATTTTTTCACTGATTTTGTAGTACAAACATAGAGTATGATCAATAATAATATACATTTAATTCATAATTAAAGGCAATGAATCTACCGATTCTCTAATGTTAAGTTTATATACGAGGGTGACGATCCCGGTTAAAATTCTATAATTGCTGCTCAGCAAAAGTTGGACTACCATAAGTACTTATACTTCTTTGTTCCAATTTAGTCATGTCTCTTGGATTATTAGGATCTAAATGAACTTCACTCATATCTTTCTCAGGGAATTCTTGAGGATGTCTCAATTGATAGTGTTTAACTGCAGATGGGAATAAATCAATTGACCAAAATACCAATAGTAACCCATACCAAAAAGAGATCATCCATTCAAATACAGCAGATAAACTATCTTTTCCAACTGTCATGAAATATCCAAACAAGACTGCAAACACAACAGCCCCAATCAACCAAATCATTTTTAAGAAAAATGAAACCATATACAAATTTGCCCATCTTGATTTCCCAAATACAACTTTTTCATGATTTGGTGATAATCTTTTTGGATAATTACCAAAAATAAATGAATTCAAAAAGTTAAATAAACAAGTCAAAAATGAAAATACAATAAATACTGCAACCATTGATAAGTGTACGGTATGAAAACTTGTGGTTCTAAAAATCGATACGAATAATATCCCCAATTGTCCTATTATGGCAAATATAATACTACAAAGACTAAACTTGGATTGTTTGGTACTAACCCAAGGTTGCAATTTCTTATAACGTCTCAAGAAGTACTCCATAACTAATGTACCGACAAAAAATATGGCTTGAAATCCAGCACACGATATAAATAACGGTTGTAGATTAGTTGCACCTAAATCACTAATGTATGGTGGGTTCTGATATTTGTCATTCCAAGAATATTGTGGTTTACCTTGAGCAGCCCAGCACACCAACAATGCTATCAACATGGCCCACCAGACCACCAAACAAATCAATGGGATCCAATAATAATGAAGTACTTTGAATTTGAAAAGGCTCATCGTTCTTTTTCCGGGGTAGGCACTTTTATTCAGGTTCAATACGCCAGTTTCCAAAGTATTTGAAGGTTTAAAACTTGGCTAAGTCAGCGTTCTTTTCAACAGGATACTGGAGTCTATAAAATACTTCAGAATCAAAGCTTATATCAACAATAAGGATGAAAAACAAAGAAAAGCAAATGTCATTAAGGTACAAGATAGCTGAAAATTTTAGTAAGAAAATGACTGCGAATATTGCGGCAACTGAAATAAACAAAGCTTGCTGCTTTGCCATTATTTACATTTCTATTTGTGGGCTGTTCGGGTCCAATTGTCAGGAAGCTGGGCCGCGAATAAGGCTGAGAATAAGGCCAGGAATAAGGCTGGGAATAAGGCTGGGAGGGTAATGCTGGTCTGGGGGTAATACTGGGCTGAGGGTGATGGTGGGCTGAGGATAATGGTGGGCTGAGACGTATCCTGAGGGGCCCAGTTCACGAGCTTGAACGGTTGCACAGCTTACTAAGGAGAGGACGGTGAAGTAGTGAGACGTTAGAAGGCAGTGAACCGATGGCAATCACCGCATATTGCTTTGTGGCTTACTCTGTATTTAACTTTCTAGCAATTTTGGATTGAAGTTTTGAACACCAAGCCTCAATGAAATAGGTTATAATATTAAAGGTTTAGTTTCATTGCGACGAACAATAACAAAGTAGAGAGTATTCAAAGTGGAGTTATAAGCTTATTATAAGGTTCATGATTATAATAGCAGAATAATAAAGTTATGATGAAATTCACTTCAAGCCATTATCCAAAGTTACAATAAAACCCTATAATCGATGTAACAGTAGTCAAAAGAACGAAATAAACCCTAAGTAAATTTCATGAACCATAAAATACAACAGAAAATAAATCCTATTCACAAGTCTATAATACCATAGTGAGTGATACTAACTATTCTAATCTTTAAATAGTGTAACAGCTAATGCGTACAATAACAATAACAGAATGACTGTATTGAGACAAATTCCATCTCCTTTTTTCTCAATGAAACAAAAAAATTTAAGTCACTTATAATACTTCTAAAGAATGGGAAGGAAAAAGAAATCTCACACTTGTTGCAATGGTTTAAAAATATTCAACTTTAATGGAGAATTGTTGGAAATTGAATGTGAAAAATACTAACAATAAGTTTTAGTCAATTACCAGAGTTTCAAAAGGTTCAAATGTGTAAAATTGTGAAGCGTTCAATTTGTTAAATTTTCAAACATTTTTCAATCCCAATTTCTTTTTAAATGGAAAGGTTAAACAGTTTTAGACTTTTGAATATTTTTTGCATAAACTGTAAGATGGAATTAGGGTTTCCCAGTTGGGAAGCTTGAAGAAGATATTTTTAGAGGTGGGTGTCCTGACTTTGTCCTACGGGTGCAGCTTGGGCTCCGGCTGCTTGTACTAGGCTGCTCCGGTTCCTTGGGATCCTTGGGTTTCTAGCTTCGGTTCCTATGTTCCTGTGGTTCTTGTGGTCTTGGAGGGACGGCACGGAGACGAGCGCCCAAGGCCTTGGTACCCTGAAACCACATTCTCTAGTGTTTAGCAACTCTGGTTGCATATCCCACGTCCATACCTACATCTGATATCTAGTGACCTTTTACTCCTTTTTAAAAGAAATTTTCTGCAGAGCCATCACTCTTAACTCAATGGAACTTTAAATACATTTTATTTTCTTTGTTTTATACACGTAACCAATCCACCTATTTTCTCAGCTACTGTATGAACTACTGGTGAATACAATTATACGGTTATATTTTAACTGTACATGAAACACTTGAGTTAAGGAACAATTTTCGAACCTCTTTTTTTTTTTTCTATTATATTTTTTTTTGTTTCAAAGGCCTTTTGTTTTAAATTTTGTTTTAAATTTTTTTAAAATTTACATTTTTTTTTTATTATTTTTAGCAGTTGTTGCAACACTGTATAAATATAAATCACAATCCTTGTGTTATAGTCAAGAAACATTTTAAAGCTCATTCCTTACAACAAGCATTAAGTCGACATTAACCGTTGACTGTTAATATAGAACAAATATGAAGTCAATAGATTTATACATCGATACGTTTATATCGATCTCGTATAAGTTATTCAAGACTCAAGCTAGCAAGAGCAAATTACAAAAATTAATTAAAATATCCAATTTGACGATAGATAACTTGATAATATCTATATACTTGATATATAAATTTGACTTGAATTCCGTAATCAAAATCAATGATAAGAAGTTGACTGATAAACTAGTGATCATGTCATTGATTTTAAGTAACAAGGTATACAATGACCAAAGTTATACGTTCAAGACTTGGATCAATTTATGTCAAAGTTGTAAAGTTAAGAATATTGATTTGAAAGTTTTAAAACAATTGGAGATTTTTTATTTGAATGCATTGAACTATAATTTGGATTATAAATTTATCAAAGATGATGATAAATTTTGGCAATGCTTGAAACAATTGGATTCCAATTACTTATTATTCAAACAATTTATTGATCTTGATAAGTCAACCAGTACCAAGACAAGTCCTTCAAATACCGCTAATAATAGTGTGACATTTGTTGATATTGATAATATTTCAAGCAGTAGTAGTCCAATCAGTTCACCATTGTTGACACCAAATGATACTCCAATGGTTGTGACATCGTGCTTCCAGACGATGCCACTGGTACCCACCTTTTCAATGCCATCAATGTCCACAATGCCATCAATACAAATGCCATCAATACGTATCAATCAAATTAATCCTATGACACCAATGCATTTTAATCAATTCAATATGAATTCCATCTCAATTCCTTCTTCAAATATGGAGTTGAACGAACAAGATTTTAAAAGAAGAAAAATTATGCCTGTTTATGACGTTATGCCATTACTGTTGGATTACTTTTAATCCACCATTATTACCTCTTAGTAGTCTACTATAGAGACGACCTTATTTATTTATATATGATTAATGATTACATAAATCATGTTGTACTAAAATCAACATGATACATGATACTCCAGTTTTTTCTTTAAATTTACTCTATGAAGTTCAAAAAGCGTATAAGCTGAAACAAGCAACAACCTAGGCTATGAGTAGTATCCTTTCTAGGTCTGTGCCTTTGTAATACAAGATGGTTTTTTTTGCAACAAAGTCGTGCCCAGCCAGAACCCGCAATCCCATTCTGTTGAATTTTAAAAAAGTTAAATTAAAAAATAAAAAATGCAAATAAAGAAAGAGAAACCAAATTAAAAAGAACTAATTTAAAAAATAATCCACAAAATAAAAAAAAGTTTAAAGCAGATCCTTTTAAGTTTTACAAGTTTTGGGTATTTTCTCGTAATTTCATATGCAAACTGTAACTCACTCGACTTTGCAGAAAGACATAACTAGCATGCGTCTGTTTACATGTTATGCACAGCTCAGGAAGATTGTTCCTAGGGCATTTCTTCCAAGGTCAAAGACATGGCAGCACTATTTTCTTTAGAGTTCCAGTGACCCAACCAATACGCACAGCTGTTATAGTATATTGAAATGGCAAGAAGAGGAAATAATAGGCAGAAGATGGCTTTGGCTTTGAATATGACGTGTTCTTATGCTGAAATTCAAGTGACACGAACTCGAGGAATTACACCAAGTTGAAATATCTAGATCTCGGGCCGTCTCAATGCATTCCAAGTAAGATCCAGTAAGAACCAGCAGAGCCCAAAGGTCCAAGGGTCAGTCAGCTGGTTATAGATTCACTAGGATCTCCTTCCTTACATAAGACAATCAGAGTAAATCCGTTAAAAATAATAACGATTTACATGAAATTTATATGACCTAAAAATAATCTTAGTGCCCTTTCTTGTTAGTTTTAAAACCTTTTTCAGCTTGTTAAATCTTGTTGAATAATACGGTACACCCCCACCTTCTTATTTGATCGTTGGCGGTATTTAATCTCCTTGTTTAGAGTTTGGGCCTTATTGTTAGATTTTAAGTTCCTTTAGGGCTATATTCCAGTTCCAGACATATCTCAAGGTTCCATTCTGGTACTATCATGTTCGTTCCAGGCTCCTTCCAATGTTAGTTTGCTTTGCTTGGTTTTTTCTTACCGGTCTTTAAGGCTCACAGTACTAAGATGATAAGTTGACGAAAATTTCATAATGGAACTTTAAAACAGAAAAAACCAAAAAACGCTAAATATTAAACAATGCAACTGTAGTCAATAGAATGAAATATTCTTACAATGCAATTAAGAATCCAAGTTTCGAAACATACACAATTAAACAATGTACCAACAGTACAAAGAACAAGTGAACAACACAACAAGAGAACAAGTGAAAAGACTAAGAATATGGTTATACGTATGTGTTACTATAACGGAAATCAAGGCAGAATATTGCAAAAAAGGGTAATTTCGTCTATTTGTATAAAGCCTTTGATTGTATGTGCCTATTGTCAGTCATGGATTGATGTAAACTATTGAATCATTATGCTGAGTTACATAGTCTAACTTTTTCGTTTAAGTATGGACCAAACAATCCTAATTTCATGTTTGGTCCGTTCACTAGTACCTAACTGATTCTATTGACCAGATACAGTAATCAGTGTGTCATAGTATTTGACTTGCTGTTCATTAGCTGAAGGCTAAAGCTCTTTGTTTTCTATCATTCTTGGTAGGCTTTTGGTATTGGTCCTTTTCGCGTTATGGATGGTTCCTTGTTAACAATTGAGTTAGTAGCCATTCTTCCTTTACAATAAGGATGCCTACAAGAGTATAGTAATTGTCAAACCTAACTGACTACAGGTGATCTACAATGCTAAAACCATGACTAGATTCAAATAGCTATAACCAAATTTAAATCATTGGTCTATAGTAAAATTCCAGAGTAACTCATAGAGATTTCCTTAGATTGACGTTAAGCTCTCCAAAATTTGTGGAACGAGAGAATAAAATTTGCCGTCAAGCTTAAGGTGCTCCTAAAAGAAACTCTAAGGAGTTTAATCGTCTTGTCAAGTGGAACAAAAAAAAGAGGTGCAAAAAAAATAATAGATTATTATTTAGTGTTCCTACATGTTTCATAACAAATTGGTTAACATAGCAATCCAATTCATTGAGAGTTCAAATTATAGCTTAATTGAGGTTTAGAATAGTTAATCCTCTATAGTTAGTATTTTTCCATCTTCATACTAAGATGGTTAAAAATTTTTGGCATTCTTAATTGGGTCTCTTCCAGCAGGCGCTTTGCAATCTTGCCGATTATTGGTATATCTCGATGCTCTCGATCCTTTCGATCGTCTGGGTCCTCTGGTCGTCTGGATCCTCTGGTGGTCTTGTGGTTTCTCGTAGTTGATGAAGGAGACAACCACTAACGAAGGAGACAACGAACCTACACTGGATTCCTTATACACTATGCTGCAGGCTATTGATGTCTCTCTATAGCCCAATACAAAGCAGATGTAAACTGCAGAACAGGAGGGTGCACCTGTAAAAGAACGTTAAAAGACCAGAAAAAGAAATGCAAACCATATGCATAATCTGCAAAGTCATGAACAAAATCTTTTCCTGATGTACACCCCCCGTATTGAACTGGATTATCTGATTACGTAAGCAAGGATTGTTAAATGTTTCCCGTTTTAATTGAGTTGATTGATTGAGATTTATTGATTCAACAATAGATTTACTAAAAATGAATTACAATGAAGGAATGTTTCTGTGGCCATAGGTGATAAAGCTTCATGCTATGGATGAAACAGATGAAACAAGTCATTTAAGGTTTTTAGAGGTTTGTTCAGTTAATATTTATGTTTCTTTTTCAGGTGGTTTTTTGTTAGTTCATTAAAAAGATTGTCAGTAGGGTATTGTCAGTAGAAGGTTAGAGAAGTCTATGGGTTGTATAACACAATGATTTGATCTGGGTCGATTTTACAAGTTACAGCTCCATTTATACTTATTATTTCTTTTGTAATTGGCTTCCATTCGTCTACACCCAACAGCATGCACTGTATTGTTGTATCACCACATTGTAAGATTGTCTAATTAAGCTTTTATAGATGTTTGATCTCCCATCCCCATTCAATACTCTCACTACACAACACAACACCCAACATAATACCTCCCAAACTCTATCTGGAATGCGAAGACGTACTTAAGCAGTAGATACGAAATAGGTGAATCCACTATGAAGTCACTCTAAGAGGTTGTATCTCTTTGTTAGCACTTCGTCTAGTCCTCCTTACTACCACAGTAAGATTTACCTTCTTACAGAACATCAAAAGAATAAGCAAACCGGTCAGATCGCAACTTTTGCAGTTATGGTTAGCTACTTAGACTAATTAGGGGCACTAATTAGATGTCACTGTTTGCTACCAAATAAACCATGGAATGTAAAGGTCTAAAATTTAATTGTCAGAGTTAAGAACTTCTACATCAAGTTAAAAGGATTTGCTAGTTTCTTTTGTTGCTGAAGGAACCGATTCAAACCCATCTTTTAAGCTTGCCGTATTGCTTTTTGAAATAGCCAATCCCTTTTGTATGAATTTCTAGAGTTACACCCTCTGACATTGTGTTAATATCTGCATGTTTTAACAGAAACTCGTGAACATGTGCAGTTCCCACTGTCTTTATAGCTTGAAACGAGGATATAACGAGCAGTGAAACGAGGAGGTGCAATGTGCTGCTTACAAGCCAACAACCTTGAAGGATGCCAGTTTCAGATTTCTGCAAAACCATCCAGGGCATTTTGGAGTTGCAGGCTCTGCCTTTTTCTGTTTCTTGGGGTGTTCTCTCTATCCGTCGTTTCCCAATGCCACCATCATTCGTTCTTCCCAGGGATTAAGTAATCGTTAACTTGAATATGTGTGAAGGGGCATGGCATTGAACATTCCAGAATCCTTGTAGCGATCTTCACAATAACCTAACGTCCCTTAAGTAACAGGGATGCAACCAAAACCTACCAAATGCAATAAAACGCTTGATTTTTTCTTTCAGATCATCCTTTTGGTTATCAACTGAAACGTTTGTAAGGTTTTTAACTCCTTTGATATTATTTTTTAAGTATCACGGTATTGATTAAGCTTCAATTGCAAAAATATGTGCTAGTTAGGTCGCAGATTACAGTCAAGGTTCTATTGAGATGAGATCAAGCCTGTAACGATCCAAACCAACAATAGTACAATAGGTGACCCCTCCTCCTATGTTTCATTTCCACCGATTGGGGCCTGGTGATCTCAGTTGGCTGGATTAAGCATTATCGATTCTATGTTGGTGAGCAAATGCCCTTGACGATTGACTATATTCCAACCATTGTGCTCTGTCCCTACTATTGTTCCACTACCTCCGGTGCCTAGCTGGAATCAGGTCTAGATCAACCTCGTTATCTGACCATTGCCAGCTCTTTGGTGATGTGCCTTATATACGGGTGCACCGGGGGCGGCATCTCCAATAAGCGGGACGCGATGAGCTCAACCAATTTCGTAGCTGTTAAGGATGATTTGCAAACTATGCAACGTTCAAGAGTCCCGATACAGATGCCCCAAATGTAAGGTGGAGTACTGCTCCATTGGGTGTTTTAAGTCGCCTGCACATCTAGAATTGGATCAGAAAGTTGCAGACCAAAAACCGGCAGATGAAACGCCATTAGAGCAAGAAATCGAGTCCAAGCCATCAGAATCCCAACAAGCCAATAAACTGAAAGATACCGAAGTTCACGAGTCTGTGTTCGATCAGATACTAAAGGACGATCGGATTCAGTACTATCTTAGTCTAAGACCACTACAGATCCATTTAAGTGCTTTAATCAAGTTCAGTCAAGGATATAATATAAGTGAAAGACAAGATATATTGAATTTAAAAATTGGAGATTTGAGAAGCGGTGGGGTTGAAGAGAATGAGTTGGTTGAAGAGTTTATTCAAGTATTTATGGACCTATATGAGCAGGCAACCATCAAGACATGAGTGCATTGAGCTATAAATGATCCGAATAGGAGAACTATTTCCAAAGATATTGAACTTCTTTACCTGGCTTGTCCAACTTGTATCTAAAAAGATACCCACCCAAATCGCCATCCGTATTCATTTCAACTTTAACATTGAAATCACTCGAGCCAATCAAACATGTATTGATAAACAATTCATCATCGTTGAGACCACCAACGGTACAACAAGTGATTTGTTTGGCAGGCAATTTAATATGGTCCAAGATTTCAGCCTTATCATTGATTTTAACGATTTCAGAACCTCCAAACAAAGCAATATACATTTCATTTGCTTCATTTATAAACATTCCATCTGGAGCAGAACCTTTTAAATGAGGTAATCTTTCATCGATATGGAAGAATGATGATTTATTACTGAATTCATGGGTTGACTGATCATAATCATATTGGAAGATGGTGGAAGTCAAAGAATCAATCCAATAGAATTTAGTCAAATCAGAACTAAATCCCATTCCATTTGGGATTTGGCAATCTTTTTCAAGAGTTTCAAGCTTCAACGAAGGACTGATTCGATATAATTCTCCTTCTTTCAATACATTGGCTTCATGGGTGAAATCAGTCATTGTTCCAATTATCAAGTTCCCAAACGGATCTATTTTCCCATCATTACTTCTAATTCTGTCAGTATTGACTGGGTAGTTTAATATATATTTAATTTCTCCTGTACTAAAATCTCCTTCAGCAATTCCATTTTTAACCCCCAAAATCAATTTATCATCATTCGAAGTCAACCCCATGGTTCCAATGCTTTCACCTTCCACGTCAAACTTAAGAACTTCGTGTTTTTTCGATTCTAAAAAGTATCTATGAACTTCTGCCAATATAATATCGACCCATAACACTGAGTTATTGGATTTATTATACGTGATACCTTCGGTCAATCTCCCTCTATATTCCGGGATGAAGATATTTTCCTTTGTCAATTCAATCATTGCAGCTTTTCTATTCTATTCCAGTCTTTTCTATTCTATTAGTCTGACCGCTACTCCCCTAATTTGTCGAGTTGGCGCCGGTTGGTCTCTATATATGTGCAAATCACGGAGTGTTAGCCAAAAATGCGTTTTGCGAGACATGGGGGAGCGCTCCCCCACGTTAGAATTTCAGTAATGGCATCAAACGACAGGTATTGTGGATCGAGAAACAGAGAAGGGAAAGAGACAAGATGCATTGAATATGGATGCCAGGTTGGGACAGTCAGAGCCCAATATATATTGAGTCCCAGGGGTCGATGTATAAAATAGGTGTATATGATTCGTTATCTTTAGTCCAATGGTGAGATCTTTCTACGGCTAGACCTTTTCATTGGTTTGCCATTCTTTGGCCAATTCAATTAAGGAGTTTGGGTCTTGAGATGCTTGGATGACATCTAGAGGCACTTGACTTTCTGAGTATTGTTTGGTCTTAAACCTACCCAAGTTAGTTTGAGTTATCAACCGAATATTGTCTTCTTGATCGTTCAAAAGTTCAGACCATGTATATAATATGGAGTCAGTCACACGAAGAAACGGATTTATATCAATGATCCTGATTGTTTCGAAAGGTCTAGGTATATAAATGTCTATGATGAAGCTAGAATTTGGAAAGTTGGGTATGACTGAATCAGTTAAAAACTTATTGATTTTGGAATTAATATTGTTATCGGTTACTAAGGCTTGTAAATAGTCATAATAGTTTAAGTCACGTTGTGATTTCCCTATTATTGTCCCATTTCTAATGAATACTCTAAATTCTAAAGCAGGGTTGATATCTAGCCATTTTCTTAGTACCAACTCGTATTCGACAGGACCAATAGTGTCCTTATTGTCGTCATCGTCAACGCAATCTTCAAATGGGAGATCCAAATCATGGGTGATATGATCCGACGAGTTTAACATTAGATAAATATCATTGGCATTGTTACATTTCATTTCATTATTCAACATTATCCAAGCACTATCTTTAGGAGCAGTCCAGTTTAGTTTTGGAGCCACTGATTTGAATTTAGTGAATGTAGACTTGATTTGTTCGTGAAGATCCTTGAACGAATCGGTTGGGTCTGACTTATCTTCTACTTCCTCATCTTCCCAGTCGCTATATTCATTATCGCTATTGATTTCTAGCGCAGCTACGTTTTCACTGGGCAACTTGATACTTTCCGAAGCCAAATACTCAAGGAACTCATGGGGCAAAGGCTTTAATATCTCGGTTTCAACGGCATATTGGCTAAAGATACGGTACCAACGTGAGTAAGAGCAGTTCAATACTTCTTGCTTTGTAGCTTTGATCTCCTCAAACACAGTGTAATCTCTTGTCATGCTCCAAAATACTTCTAAGACTCGTTACTCACTCGCTACTCACTCCTGACTCGTCTACAACTGGTGTTATATGCCAATACTTAACTCTTCAACCTCCCAGCAACCTCCAATCAGCGTCAATAGTTCAATAGTTCAATAGTTAAGCAGTGATGAGGTAAGCAGGTTTCGCGTTGTTGGAAAAGTTTTCAAAGGGCAAAGAAACGCCATAATAAAGCAAGTGAGTTCAATAAGAAACGATTGATTCGAACAAGATGGCCAAGTCAACACCATCTAATGCTAGGTTCAAGGACAAGGAAAAGCCACAAGAGGTCAGGAAATCCAATATATTGGCCGCCAGGGCCGTCGCCGATGCTATCAGAACCTCGTTAGGTCCAAAAGGGATGGATAAAATGATCAAGACCAAGAACGGAGAGATCATTATATCTAACGATGGGGCCACTATTTTGAAGCACATGGCGATTTTGCATCCTGCCGCAAGGATGTTGGTGGACGTCAGTGCCGCTCAGGACGTCGAGGCGGGGGATGGGACCACTTCGGTGGCAATTCTTACTGGATCTTTGTTAAACGCTGCCGAAAGATTATTGAACAAGGGGATCCATCCGACTTTGATTGGAGAGAGCTTCCAAAGAGCTGCAGAAAAGAGTTGTGAAATCTTATTGGAAATGAGCCATAAAATTGAATTGACCGACAAGGATACCTTGGTCAAAGCTGCATCCACTTCATTATCATCCAAAATTGTATCTCAACATTCATCGTTATTGGCTCCATTGGCAGTTGATTCGGTGTTGAAAGTGATCAATGATCAACAAAATAACGTTGATTTGAATAATATTAGATTGATTAAGAAATTGGGTGGAACAATCGATGAAACCGAGTTAATTAACGGAATTGTGTTGAATCAGAACGTTATTAAGAATGCTGGTGGTCCAATTAGAATCGAAAAGGCAAAAATCGGGTTAATCCAATTCCAATTGAGTCCTCCAAAACCTGATATGGAAAATAATATCATTGTAAACGATTATAGACAAATGGATAAAATTTTAAAGGAAGAAAGAGCTTATTTATTAAATATTTGTAAAAAGATTAAAAAGGCTAAATGTAACGTTATATTAATTCAAAAATCAATATTAAGAGATGCAGTTAATGATTTGGCTTTACACTTTTTACTGAAATTGAATATTATGGTTATTAAAGATATTGAAAGAGATGAAATCGAATTTTTATCAAAATCTATTGGTTGTAAGCCAATTGCTGATGTTGATAGTTTTTCTGAAGATAAATTAGGTTCAGCTGATTTGATTGAAGAAGTTGAGGATTCTGGTTCCAAAATTGTTAAAATCACTGGTATAATTGGATCAAATTCTAAACCTTCGAATAATTCTACCATTAATAGTTCAAATAACAACAAAGTTCACCAAACTGTATCTATATTGATTAGAGGAGCCAATAGTTTGATTTTGGATGAAACCGAAAGATCAATTCATGATGCTCTTTGTGTTATAAGATGTTTAGTTAAAGAAAAAGCTTTAATTGCCGGTGGAGGGGCCCCAGAAGTTGAAATTGCAAGAATTTTAATGAAAGAATCAACTAAATTATCAGGGGTCGAACAATTTGTTTATCAAGAATTTAGTGAAGCTATGGAAATCATTCCAATTACTTTGGCCGAAAATGCTGGTTTGAATCCAATTGATGTGATAACTGATTTGAAAAACAGACACGAATTGAATGAAGTTAATGCTGGTATATCTGTCAGAAGATCAGGAACTTCAAATACGTTCGATGATCATATCTTGCAACCAGTTTTGGTTTCTACTTCAGCCATTACTTTGGCTTCTGAATGTGTCAAGTCTATTTTACGTATAGATGATATTGCTTTCAGTCGTTAATCGTTGAAACGGGCCAATAAACATAAAACATAGAAAGAGAATTAAACAATACTTGAATATAAAGCATTATATTTTTGTCATGACATTAATTTGTATATACCATTTTATAAATTTCTTGTCTATAGTACAACCTCTATTACTCTGGCATTGGTGTTACAGATTTGGTTTCTTCTTTAGTTTTGAATTTTTTAAGCTTCTTGGTGATCAACTTATCAGGATTGATTGCAAAAAAGCATTTACGATCGACTTTAGTGCTTTCTTCTCTCGATGATTCCACCAATTGTTTTGCAGTTATTATACACGAATCGATAGTCTTAAACATCAAATGAAGTTCAGATGGCTGTTTTCCCTTTATTTCTGAATCTTCCTTCGTTTCTGAGTCTTCCTTGGTTTCCGAGTCTTCCTTGGTTTCCGAGTCTTCCTTTTTGACATTCAATTCGTCTTCTTCCTTTATAGCATCTAACGCTTCCTTTTCCTTATCCATGTCACGGCTAGATTTGAACTTTTTCTTTAAATACTTGCCGGTAATCCTTGGATTACAGTCATACATAGCAGCCAAAGCGATCTGAGGAGGGGTGAAAAGAAACGAAACGTCACTTATTAATGCATAGGAGTTCAACCATTGCTTAGCTTCATCGTAGAGCTCACCTAGTTGGTCAATTTTGATATCTGAAGTCGTCAATAATACCTGTTGAAAATCAAGGAAAAACCCATACAATGGTCTGAAAGGATGATGAACCAACAACGTGAACTTCAAACTTTGCAACACTATAAATTCCAAGTCCAAAATATCCTTTGGTTCGGTTTTCTGTAGCCCTTTACAAAAGGTATCTATGGATATGAAGTAGTTTTCCGATTTGGCAGCTAAGAATAAGCAGGTGTACAATATGTTCTTGGGGTGGTATTGCATCACCGAGTTATACAAGTAGAACTTCTTGAAGAACGACACCGCCGTCGACTTGACCTGAGTGGGCATCTTGAAGTATTTGGCGGCTTCAAGGATGTTCTTGGAGTAGAAGTTCAAGTATTTGAGTTCCTCTTCTAGGGTAATCAAGTCGATAATGGACGACGCCTCCAACTCTTGGCTGTGTTTTTCGAAGATCTCCTTGTTTTCTTGCTTGATAGCGTCGTACACCTTGTTGAACTTCTTGATCGAGTGTGTTCTGCCGTTTTCATTGGTGGTTTCTCTGATCTCTTCCAATCTGTCCCGAGTGTAAGACCAGAACGCAAACTGCGTCGACCGTCTGTAGAGATCATCCACCGACACGTAGGGCTTCCGTACCTCCTCGTTCGTCATCTGTTCCTGTTGCCCGGTCCTTCGTTGTGGTCCCTTCGTTGTGTTCGTTGTTCGTTTCTTGACGTTTGTGGTCGTTGCTTCTTCGTTGTTCGTTTCGTTGTTAGAGCAGAGGTCGTGCACGCCTATAAATTTACTATGGGGATTCTACTTACATAAGCAAACTACACCAACTTAACAGACCTCGATAAACCTTTCTTGATACCGGTCTTTTCACCTTCATAAGGACCGGTGTCGCCATTGTAGACTTGCCTGACCGACTTAAGTTTCTTCTTGGCTTCGTCGTACTTCTTTCTCTTTTTAACTCTGGAGTTTCTGACTTCCTTTCTTTTGGAGGCAGTCAAACCTTTATTCTTCATGATTTGGAAGTTAAGTGCTCTTTTACCATCTTTACCGGTCAACTCTTGTGCTTGCTCCAACTTACCTTGTCTTGCCAACTGAACTGCTTGCTTGTGAGCCAATTTTCTCGAACT
Organism: Yamadazyma kitorensis; assembly: GCA_030572015.1. Lineage (NCBI taxonomy): Eukaryota > Fungi > Ascomycota > Pichiomycetes > Serinales > Debaryomycetaceae > Yamadazyma > Yamadazyma kitorensis. The sequence goes on along the minus strand of JAJLZC010000022.1, from coordinate 123,941 downwards.
GACTTGGTTTTGTTTGTTCTGTTTAATCATTTCGTAATATTTATCGTCACTACCGTTGATTTGGTTGGCTTCAGCTTCGTCGTCGGAGTTCATCTCGGAAAGGTCCAAGTCGTCCCCTAATTTTGTACCTTGGCTCAAACCTCTTTGTCTGGCTTCTTCAATCAATCTTTGTTTCCTTTCAAATAGTCTTTCTTTGTAAGGTAAGTCCAAATCTCCAGAAAACTTTTCTGCATTTTTGAGTTGGGATTGGTCGATCTTGGAGGTGTAGAAACGTAAAGATTTCTTCTTATTACGTTTATCTTCTTTGTCCAATTCGTCAATTGCAGTTTCGGTGAAGTCGTCGACGTTGGATTTATTGGTGGCTTTGATGTTACGTTTGGAGGTGATATCAATATTAAGCTCATCATCTGATGGCTCTTCCGAAACGTCTTCCTCCGAAACGTCCTCCGAAACGTCCTGCTGTGACATATCTTCGTCTTGGTCCATGTATACTTCCTCAGACTCCACTTCCTCCTGTGAGACCTCACCTTCCTCAGCATCAACAAACTCGTCCTCTGATAACACCGTCAAAGCTTCGGTATCTTTCCAGATTTGCCTGGTGGTAAGAATGGTTTCCATGACCAGATGCTCTTTCATACTTGAAAATGGTTCGTCACTCTTGATTTGATCAATGAAAATTGAAAAATATGATGATATAGCACTTAAATATGCAGTTAAAGCAATTTTTTTGACACTAGAAATTTCATCAGCACCATCAAAATCAGGTAATAATGGTCTTAATATGTTCAACTCTTTTAATAGCGGTATAAATTCTGGGAAGGAGTTGGTTAACAACTCCAATTTTTCAGATTTGTCTAATTTACCAAAGTCCAAGTCTTGGTTTATGGTTACCAGCTGCTTGGAGGATTGGGCGTCAAAAGATTCCGCCTTCTGGTCCCAGTCTGCCATCATGTCATCATCGACGTAGTCGTCCATCCCTAACTCTTGTAGATGTTTCTTTTGTTGCCTTATCGCTTCCTCAGTCATCTGCTTGGCTGCAACTGGATCCTCCACCTCATCACCCCCGTAGTAGTCCTTTTTGCTTCCCCATCCTTCCACCTCTTCACCATCGTCTTCGCCTTCTTCATCTTCGTCTTCATCTTCGTCTTCATCTTCGTCTTCGTCCTCTTCGCTGCCTACGCCTAACACCTCCTCATCCCCATCCTCATCCTCATCGGAGCCATATGGGCCCCCATATTCTCCCGCTTCCTCCAAAAGAATCTTCTCCTGGTTCTCGTGGAACCGGTCTATCTCGTTGCTCTCAGGCAACTCTTCCGTGGCCTTGCTTCTCCCTTTTCTGGCCATCTATAACACGAACTGTAGCACTAACTCTTCTTCCTAGTACCTACTCTGCTCACAAAAAAAAATTCTCATCAGAAAAATTGACACCGCAGAGTGAAGAGGACTGACGAAACAGACAGAAAGTGATCGTTAGGGAGAATGTCGAACAGGTTGGATTCGTTGAACTCCAAGAAGTCGAATGCTTCCAAGCCATCGTTGAAGTTCAGACCGAAGGTGGTGGAAAGAAAGTCGAAGGAGGAAAGAGACAAGGTCAAAGTAAAGGAAGAGCCAGCGGCTAAGGCTTCCAGTGTTAGGGGCCGTGGTGGCACGAGAGGCGGTAGAGGCAGAGGGGGAAGGCATAACGCATACGCCGGAACCCATATCTTATCGTCTGGGTTGCTTTCAGCAGGCGCTGTGTCTGCCAACCCGGTATCTTCAGGCCCCTTGAGAGAAAGAACCACCGATGCGGTATCACCAAGTCCTGAGTTCATTCAGAGTCTAAAGCTTAAAGATGCAAATAGAGACAAGAAATCCAGCTCAGGTTCTGAGTCGGACGGCGACGATGATTTGACCAAAATCGACATGAATCAAGACTACAAGTTTGCAGACGAGGAGACTATACTATTCCCTGTTAGACCGGATAGAGACGAGCAGAATCTTGATAAGAAACCCACAAAAGAGCCAAGTCCAGTCAAAGACGAACCAGAGACTCCGTTTGCAAAGGAATCTTCGGTGAAGAGCGAAGATATCCAAACAGAGTTGCAGCAGATTCTTCATTCAAAAGCTGATTTAGAGTCAAAGAATGCCCAACCAGTCGATTTGTTGAATAGAGAAGAGTCTGAAAAGTTGAACGATGACCATAGTCAAATGTTGGACATCATAACAAGTAGCTTCAACCAACTCCTGACTGGGAATGATCAGAAGGAGAACTTCACTTTGCTCCAATTGCCAAAAGTGTTACCCACATACAAAACAGTAGCTACCAAAGTGAAAGATGAACCGGGGTTGGAAACAACCGAAATCCAAGATATTAAAGTGGAAGAATCCACAACAGAACCGAATGACTTTTCTTCAATGTCACCCTTTGCCTCAAGCGTAACAAATGTCCAGGGCCAAATAGGTAGCTTAAACATCCACAAGTCGGGTAAAATCACCATCAATTTAGGTAATGATATCGATCTTGATCTTACGGTGGGAGTACCATCCAATTTCTTGCAAGAATTAGTCTCTATAGACCTTATAGACGGAGCTGATGAAAGTACCACGAAAGATAATGAGGAAGACGGAGAGACAGATGATGTAGGAGGCGTGGATGAAACAACCCAAAAGTTCAAGGGCCAGGTGAACAAACTAGGCGAAGTCGATGGGAAGTTTATTGCTACACCAATCATATCTTGATTCCTAGCATTATTGATTATAGTATAGAATTATACACTGGCATTTGAACGCCTCTCTATTCCTCTGGTTTCAAGCCAAATTCTAGCTGTCGAACCATCTTAAGAAGAGTCTTGTGCTGCTACGATAGAGAACAGAATGACTGTGTACTCGTAGAGTCCAGACTTCTGAGTTATATATTTACAAAATGAGCTAATTATTAATCAATCTGCTGGTCAAAGCTTCCAAATCTTCCAATGTTTCAGGTTCATTGACTTCAACTATATCGTCAACATATCTCTTATCATTATCGTTAGTTTCAAACCATTTAGGTTTTTTAGATTGGGGTTCGTCCATATCTTCACCTGAAGATTCCAAATCTCTATCAAGATCAGGATGTCCAATTGTCACAACCGCTTCATCTTCATCGCCATCGTCATCACTGCTGCTACCTTCTTCTCTACGTCTTTCGATCTCCTTTCTTCTTCTCTTCTTTTCATCACGCTTCTCTTTGGCTGTCAATTTATCTTGAACATCAACAGAGTTGATAAGCTCAGTTTCTCTATTAATGAAATCAGACTTTTGATCTTTAGCATCACCTGCTTTCTTAAAATCCTCTTCGTCTTCTAATTCATAAATCGGATGGGCAGTACCATCATCATCGAATACCAACTTAGTAGGATTACCCTTTGAAGAAACACTAGCCTTTTTGGAAAGAGCTTTCTTTGCTTGTCTTTTAGATTCTGGGATAGACAAATCAGGCAATTCATCTTCAACTAAGTTATGATCATGACGCTTGACAACCATAAAATCATCCTCTTCGTCGCTTACATCTTTCTTGGTCTTCTTGTTTCCAGTCATATTCAAATAATGTTCAGATAATACTGTTTGATTCTTTCTTTCGAACATTCTATCATACCTAGTTCTAACTTTTTCATTGGTTTCAACGAGTTCCCCATCTTCATTTGTTTTAGATAGCATAGTCAATCGTCTTGATTCATTCTTCTTTTCTTTATTAGAATTACCACCTTTTATCTTGATTTTTGGAGCTCCAGGTAATCCTAATGATGCAGCATAAGCTTCTGAAGGGAGTTCATCTATTTTGAAAACATCTTTATCTTTTTGAATGTAAATTGATCTGAAATACGATATGAATGCTCTTTGACCTAAATTTTTCAACATTGGATCTTTGAAACATAAGGACTGTAATTGAGGTTTAATGGTCTTTTTAGATTTCTGCTTGATATTCATGAATTTCAAGTCAATTTTATTGTTTTGCAATCTTTTTAAGAATCCTTCTTCTTCGGAAGGTAATAACATCAATAAAGACTTACCTTCTCTTCCAAAACGAGCAGCTCTTCCAACCCTATGAACATAAGTGGCAGAATCTTCCGGACAATCCACTTGGATGATCCAATCAATAGCAGGGAAATCAAGACCTCTTGCAACGATATCGGTAGCAAATAAACAAGCATGCTGGGCTTGAGAAAACTTAACGGTTGTTTCTAGACGAGAAGTCTGTTTATGACGACCATACAATTTCAATAAAGATATCCCAGGTTGAAGTTTTCTGAAAGTTTCATAAGTATATTGGACTTGTTTCGACGAAGAAAAGAACACCAAAATCTTACTATTCAAATGTGATTTGATAAAGGACCACAAGACGTCTAGTTTTTCATTCAAAGGGATTTTGATATAGTATTGATCCAACGATTCAGGAGTGGCTGATACGTCACTATCAGAAGAAACCCCTATCCTTTTAGGGTTAGTCAATGACAATCTGGCCAAATCTTTAACATTTTCATTTTGGGTGGCAGAAAAGAGTAAAGTTTGCCTTGTAGGAGGTAAATGCCCAACAATGTTGTCAATTTGAGACTTGAAACCCATATCCAAACAACGGTCAGCTTCGTCCAACACCAATACTTGTAAGTTTGAAGTCTCCATCCCAACAGCTTCATTAAGATGCTGTGAAATTCTCCCTGGCGTACCTACAAGGATATTCATTCTTGAAACCCTTTCCTTTTCATATTTGACGTCTTTACCACCAGTGACCAACCCAGCCGAAAACAGAGTATACTTCCCGATCTTTGTTAACACTTCAAATATCTGTACCGCCAACTCTCTTGTTGGAGAAATGATTAATGCAGCCAACCCATCATATTCGGTGATTTTGTTCCTTAATAACGACTCCAAAGTTGGAATCAAAAATGCCAATGTCTTCCCAGACCCTGTTTTGGCCGTGGCCAATATATCTTCGCCCTTTAGCGAGTAAGGTATGGACTTTTTCTGGATATCTGTCAATGAAACAAAGCTCCCTTCGGTCAACCCATTAATGGTATTCTGAGAAATGGGCAATTGATTGAACTGGGAAACTTGTATTCCTTGGACGTTGGCGTCATATTCGTCGATTCTTCTCTGCAATTCCTTGAGCTCTTCCTCCTCCTTCTTTCGGCTCGTCGCCTTGCTTTGTTTAGACCTTCCCTTAGCCTTCTTAGCCATGGTGTGAATGGTTTCTCTTTTGTGGATCTTAAAAAAATTTTAGAGCGATGCGATGGCTTTGGGTGCGAGGGACGACGTAAGAGGGAGAAGGGACGACGGGTGAGAGGGCAGCTGGTGCCATGGCCCAGGCCCAGGGCCAATTACGGTAAGACGTAAGACGATACACTTCGTTTATTCGTTTGCGTACATTGTACAATTTCTATGGTAAGTGTTGATGTTCAGACAGAAACCTCGTTCCAATGCTCTTGTCAGGTCTTCGCTTGACCAACCAGTTGATCGTGAAGATCCTTGATCGTGAAGATCGTTGATCTCGTGACTAGAAGTTTAGGATCTCTGAATACTGAAGACACAAGTCACCGTACTTGTCACAAATCTTTGAGTCCAAAAGTTCATAACAAATCTTCCCATAAGGGATGTTATAATTACTGATGATCTTATCGAACAAGTCTTTCAAGTATTGAGTGTTTCTCTGTTCTACCACATGGTCGTCAATGGTGATTTCAATCAATAGACCTTTGAAAATCCCATGCAAAAAGAGATTGGAAGTCTTGATTGACAAATTGCCATTCTCCAACTCATATATTTGCCCCCCGTCACCTCTTATGTTTTGTTTCAAAGTCCAAAGACTTTGTAGCTTGTGAGCAGCAAACATGTCGAAAGAATCATTCAAGCCAGTGGTGGCCCCCATATGTAGATGACTGTTAGGCACAGTCATATGCGTGGAGGCCAAGTCCCCCACTTCTTCGTCTATCAAGCTCGTGAACACGCTAGAGGATCTCTTGTTGATCAAGCAAATGCACGTATCTTTCAAGTACGAGGGCGACAATGTATGTAAGAACTTCGTTTCAGTGGATACTTGCCGGTCGGTTTGGTCCGGAGGAAGTGAATATTGGTTGTTTCTGAAGATTTTGAAGCTGAATCCCCAATTGCCTTTCAAGTTCGGCAACTCGTTCGATAACTCGTCATGGAATTGAGTAATGGACTCGGGATTTGCATGCTGATTCAATATCACTCTGCTTGTGTTAGTACTGGCGTTGGATCTCCCCAATGGCGCTTGGCGGTGCTACGTACGCTGAAACCATTGCAACGATGGCGCTTAATGGTGGTCGTCTTTGTGAACTTCGAGATACATCGCATCGCACAATTTTTTCCAAAGTATTAGACGCTTTAGACGCTATGGACGGCAGTACAGTGAAGCAGGAGGCCACAGGAACGAAGCACGATCGAGTGACGGTGGAGCAGAGAGCCGTATTTAGCGGGGCAAACAAACAGCCGTTTGCGGTGGACTATAACGACAGAGAAAGCGTTGTTGGATATGGAGCTGGGCAGAACATTGCGTTGTGGAACCCCAATGGGACTAAAGGGGCCCATACGACTTTGAAGAAGCACAGCAAAGAGGTTACGTGTGTCAAGTTTGTTCCTAACAGTGATACGATGGTTAGTGGGGGAGAAGACTTTGAGGTCAACTTCTGGCAGAGACTGAAAGACGGTTACAGTTTGAAACAGACCTTCACTGATCACGAAGGGTCTATCACTTGTATGGCTGTACTCGACGATATCTGCATCACCGGTTCTTCAGACGGTAAGATAATCATCTGGGGTTGCAGTGAAAGTGACACGGAGGGCTCTACATGGACCAAAGTCTCGTTTTTTGAAGTCCAACCAGGGTTTTTCCCATTAAGTTTAGCCTTGGAACAGGTTAGACCAAACCAATATATCTTAGCTGTAGGTGGTACTAATGCTAATTTGTACATTTATACGTTCAAATATGACAATTCGAACCTCCTTGGGTCGCCACAACAATGTGCCGTTCTAACTGGGCATGAGGACTGGATCAAATGCTTATCATTTGTAAAAGAATCAGAAGATGAATATTTATTAGCCAGTGGATCTCAAGATAGATATATAAGACTATGGAGGTTAAGAATCAATGAAAAGATTGATGATTCAGACGAAGATAACCTGATGTTGATATTGTTATCCAACAAACAATACAAATTTTCAATTGATGAAAATAGATTTGCTTTTAGTTTTGAAGCTTTGATTATGGGTCATGATGATTGGGTAACAGGGTTGACTTGGCATCCATCGTATAGAACCAATGTTGGAGATAAAAAATTACAATTGCTTTCATCCAGTGCCGATACTGCTTTAATGATTTGGGAAATGGATTATGAGTCAGGTATTTGGGTTTGTATAAGTAGATTAGGAGAATTGTCCATTAAAGGTGCTTCAACAGCCACTGGAGCATCTGGTGGATTCTGGTCATGTAATTGGTATGTCGATGGAGATAGTCAATACATTTTAACCAATGGTAAAACTGGTTCAATTAGAAAATTCAAAAGTAATGATGATAATAATAGAAATTGGGAATCTGCATTAGGAATAACTGGCCCAACAAGAGATATCACTGATATTGTATGGTCTTTAGATGGGAGTTATATAATGACCACATCCTTAGACCAAACCACCAGATTATTTGCTCCATGGCAAAAGAATAGATTCAAAGGCGATGATGAAGTTACATGGCATGAGTTTGCCAGACCTCAAATCCATGGATATGATATGACATGTATAGACAACTTAAGTCCTACTAAATTTGTATCAGCAGGTGATGAAAAAATCTTAAGAGTGTTTGAAATGACTGAGTCCATTAATAAATTATTGAAGCAATTTGTTGGAATTGATATTGAGACTAATAATGAACAATTACCTGATGTAGCAGCATTACCGGTTTTAGGATTGTCTAACAAATCAGCAAAAGAACAATTGGAAGCAGGAGATATCAACCAACAACAAGAAGATGCCGAACAAAATGTTGAAACCACTGATAAAAGAAAAGATGAAATATTCGAAGATTTGATTACACCACCATTGGAAGACCATTTACAAAGATTCACGTTGTTTCCAGAACTTGAAAAATTATATGGACACGGATATGAAGTAACCTGTTGTGTTGTATCACCAAATAAGAAATTAATAGCCACTGCTTGTAAATCCAACTCTGAAAAGCATGGAATGTTAAGATTGTTTAATATCAGCAAAGATTTTCAACAGTGTGAACAGACTTTACCAGGACACAATCTAACTGTGACCAATATTGAATTTTCGTTGGACGGGAAGTATCTTTTATCTGTTTCTCGTGATAGACAGTTCATATTATGGGAAGTCAAAGATGAAGAGAATGGAATATTTGAACTAGTTGAAATCAACCAAAAGGCACATAGTAGAATCATATGGGATAGTGCATGGATACCTAATAAGTTTGGAGGAGGAACCAATTGTTTTGTTACAGGAGCTCGTGATAAGCAGATCAAACTATGGAAAGTCAATGAAGAAGAGGCCAAAGTGGAATTGGTCAATTCAATGAAGTTTAATGATGTTGTCACGTCAGTTGCATGTTATGGCAACCTTGTAAATAATGACGAAGTGTTATTAGCCGTTGGGTTTGAATCAGGGTTGATTACCTTGATCAATATTGACAAGGATAACCAGTTTAAAGCTGCATCCAGCATTGAGGATGAACTATTGGCTGCTGATAAGGTTTCTGTGTTGGTGTTTAGCAGAACAGAACCATTATTGGCCGCCGGAAGTGCAGACTCGTCGGTTCGTATTTATAGTATTTAGGCGAAGTGATCCAAGCGTCTTCTTGACTGACTCCCTCTGACTTCTCTGACTATCTGCTGCCTTTTGACTGGTTATTGCCTGTCTTCTGACTGTCCCCTGACCTGACGGCTGCAAAGGTGTACCGGTGTGCGAAGGGTGGGGCGACATTTTGCAACACCAGATGTCGCCACCCAAAGCCTAGCCCCCACGACATGCTCACTCCTTTTTGTCAACGAACGTTCAACGAAATTAGAGATCAGTTGAAGACCATTGATTCATTGAACATTGAACATTGAACATTGAAGAAGATTGATAGAATTGCGATTGAGACTGAAGAAATGGCTGATAAGTTCCCAGAGTTAGATTCCATACAACAAAACTTGCCGGAGGACGAAGGAGACTCCGACTTTTTGTCGAGAGAAAGAGAGTTGGTTGGTGATGAATTCAAGACTGATCAAGACAATGAAGTGTTGCAAGGGCTGGATAACGAGATAAATGACTTCAAAGACAACTTTCCGGAGGTTGACGGAGAACCTGAGCCGGAGATGCCAGCCAGAGAGGAAGAAGACGATGATGAATTTGAAGGGTTTGAATCGTCAGTTGGTAAAGCTCAATTTGAAGGAGAATCCAAACATTTGAATGAATGGAAAGAACGTCGTGAATTAGAAATCGGACAAAGAGAAACCGCCAATAAAAAGAAAAAGGAAGAAATCGTCGATAAGGCCCAACAAACCATCGATGATTTTTATGATAACTACAATAACAAAAGAGAACAACATAGCAAAGAAATATCTAAAGAACAAGACGAATTTTTGGAAAAAAGAGATGGGTTCTTGAAGAGAGGAACTCTATGGGATAGAGTCAATGAATTGACTACTGAAGTTGGGGATGTTTCTAGTGAAGATAGAGATAAAACCAGATTCAAAGAATTATTGAAGAAATTGAAAGGTAAAGATAACGTTCCTGGAGCTGGTGGATATCAAGAGTAGCTACATCAGACATTCAATAAAATTGTATATTAAATACATCTACACTTTATATGACGTTTTATATGACGTCTAAACATTATATGATTGGATCGATCTATTACATGATTCTATCGATCAATTTAATCATGGAGTTCTCTCTTAAACCATAGTCTTTACCCTTAGTTCTCTTTAAGAAATCATTTAAATTCATTAGCTTGAAAATACCATAACAAAATACGATGTTTTCCAATCTATTCCAACTAGTCAACTTGAACAACTTAAATAATGGATGGTTTTCTTTCAAGATTCTCCATTTTTGAAGAACAATCAATTTAATTAGGTATAAACTCACAGCATTTATAAAACTATCTGAAATTCTTCTTAAATTATCAAATTCATTAATATCATCATAATTAGTTAATTTATACTTATAATCAGGAATCAAATCCATTGAATTGGCGTATAAAGTTATAAAACCTGATATAAATCCAATTAACTTAATATAGGACTTGAAATAAATCTTTTTATAAGCTGAATTATTGATTAACTTGATCAAAGGTGAAGTTAAGGAAATCAATAAGATTGAAATCAAATTTGGCAAGTAAATGAAATTTGTCATTGAGTTAGCCTTATGACCAATGAAGTAAAAATAATTCAAAATGATTGATTTGAAATCTTTTAAATCATTAGCATTATAAACATTATGTTTCAATTCATAATAATGATCCATAATCCTTTGTTTGAAATTGGTTACAGCGTAAAAACCTAATAATACGAAATTATGAATCAAATAGCTTTTAAATAACCCTATCCAGTTCAAAGTATGGGATTTCACCCCCAAAGAATAATTAATCCAAATAGGGTTTAAGATTCTGGATTTAATTGAAGCAGATAAGTATTTTTGGTTCAATTTAAATTTGGTGGGAGTCAAATAATATGATAATATTTGAGCAAACACCAATGGGAAGATCAAATAGTGTTTATTATTGTACAATTTTCTCAAGTTAGGAGAATTATAGTAACTTATCTTGAAGTATCTTGAAGATTTTGGAGATACTAAGATTTGGGAATGAGATGGAGGATTCAACTCACTAATATAACTTGACCAAATATATAAGATCCCATAATCACTTGGGAAATTAGCATTACCATTAATGGCGGAATATAAGATGGCAGAACTGAACAAATTGGATAATTGGGAAATGTGACGTTGTTTATCTTCTTTGGTTGAGTTGTTAGGGATGATATGTGATTTAGCAATCAATTTATGAAAGATTGGATTTAAAGATAAGAAACTTGACCATTGGAGAGGTCTATCTCTTTTCAAAACCAATAGAAGCACCACCCATTTGACCCATTTTTTAATTGAAGGATCGATTTGGTCCATACTAGAGCTTGTAGTTACTTTAGCACTATTTCTGTTACTGTCACTAGCGTACTGCTTCTAGTACTGTTGCTGTCAATATACTCTGTTGTTACCGCCGTGTTACTGTTGTGTTACCGTTACTGATAGCGTTACCGTACTGTCACCGTTGTATAGTTATTACCACTGCTACTGGTGTGTTACCTCTACCGTTCAATTAATGTTAGCGTCGTGTTACTGTTACTGCTTCTGCTACTGCCACTGTTACCGCCTCTGTTAGTTATGTTAACCGCTGTGTTAGTGTTTGCCTGTGAAATCAATTCGCGTTTCTCCTTAAACGCTAACAACGGTAGCACTAACGGCGGTAACGATACACAGTAACGGTGACGGCAGCACGGTAGGTAACACGGCGGTAAGCAACAGAACGGTAGAAGCAACAGGACTACAGCGCTAAGAAACCATAACAGTGGTAGTAATAGTAATACAGCGGTAACACAACAGTAACAGTACGGTAACGCTAACAAAACAGTAACAGATCTGGTATTGGCAGTAAGGAATAGTGACAGTAACAGTAGCAGTACGGTAAGAGAAGCAGTACGGTAAGAGTAGCAGTAAAGTGATAGTACTGGTATTGACAGAAGTTTAACAGTATTAACAGTGCCATTAACGGTACTAGCCATATTAAACAGTGTAAACATTAGCAATAGTGTAAAGTCATAAGTAGCAGAGTCATAAGAAAGAGAAATGGAATCAAATACCCCCTCCCCAAATAAAGACTTGAAAGGAATCAATTTGCCTAAAAGAAAAGGTATCAGCCGCTCCAATTCGGCCAGATCAAAAGGGATCGGCTTGAACTTGGCGGTTTCTCCTGTTTCAACAAACTCCCAAACAACTCCTAATCATAGAAGGAATAAAAGTAATTCAAGCAGCTTGGCTCAGGTCCCAGAATCAAATCCCTCGTCACCCAGTATTCATCACAGCCACAACCACAACCACAACCATCACAACCACAGTCATCACCCCCACAGTCATAAGCATCACAGTCATAAGCATCACAGCCGTCATAATAGCCATGAAATTGATGAATTAAAATATGACGTTGTTCTTCCCCCCATGGAGGACATTGTCAATCTAGATTTTGAAGAGCAATTAAGACTATTGGCTTTGAAAGAAATGAGTATAGTCGAAATCAAAGATAATATTAACAATTTGACTAATAAATTAAATAATCGGGAGAAGGAATTACATAAATTACGACAATTGATTCAAAAGTCTTTATATAATGAATTAAATGGATCAAGACAAAGGAAAAATAGTAATCCAAGAGATGAAGCAATTGCCAATTCTAATAGGCGAAGAACATTATCAGGTGATAAAGCTAGTTTATGGAGTAACTTATCAAAACCTTTAAATTTAATTCAACAATTTGATACGATGTTACAAAATGAGTTTGAAAAGTCTTTAATACATAATAATTCTGATAAAGATGAAATATTACTGAATAGAATAAGTCAAGATTCAAGTTCACCTCCTTCACCATTAAATTCGAAATCAAATAATGAAAATATCAATTTAGATGAATTATTAGAAACACCTGATGAACAAAGTAACCATATGATTCAAAATGTTTCTTCGAGTATTTGGTCATTTGTAAATGATGTAAAGACGAATGTTTTGAACTCAATTCAAGATGATCTTGATAGTCAATATAATAATTATCCAAATAAGTCCAATTCATCCCATCAACCTATTTATAATTTAGAAAATGGCTCAAATGTCAGTCTAGAGAACAATACGATTATAAATGAAGAAGAATTTAATAAGTTGTTAGATTTAAGAAAGTAATATACGAGACATGACTGCCTGAGCCCAGTCCTAAGCCCAAACACTCTAGTACCTTCCCTAAGTGACAAGCCCTCACGAACTAAGCCTAAACAACTAAGCCTAAGAAGAGTAGAAACGAAGACGAATAATTGAGCAGTGGAATAGTGAAAGACAGGGAGACCAACAAGACTAAGAAGACTAAGAAGAATAGAGATCAAGAGTATGAAGCTGAAGAGGATGATGAGGGAGTGGAGAGAGAAGGCGTGACTTACACGTGACGAAATTACTAAGTTTACTAAGGGCGTGCGCCGCCCCGTTTTATTAATCTTAGTAATTTGAGCCTTCAAACTAATACCATTTGTATAAGATGAGGCAGTTTAGTAATAGTTGGAAAGGATCTTGAAGATTCTAGAGATAGCTAGAAGGATTGATCATTACAGTTGGTCAGTTGGTGCGTTGGAAAAAACTATAAATACTCCAAGATTCAGCTAAAGGTGATAGTTCAGGTTTTTTTACAATTCATTATAGTATATTGTATGAAACAAACAGAACAACAAGAACAAAGTAATAAGATGGCTACAAGAACAGTTAAGACGGTCGTCCACGCCATGGAAAGGGCTGAAGGGGTCGGAGCAATGGTGAGAAGGTCAATTGGAGTGGAAGGAATGAGGAAGTTCTCCCCATTCTTGATGTTTGATCATTTCTTTGGTGGTGAAGGGGGATTCCCTGAACATCCCCATTTGGGTCAAGAAACAATCACTTATATCATCAAGGGTGCTGTTGCTCACGAAGATTTCACCGGCTCAAAAGGTATTTTATACCCTGGAGACTTGCAATTCATGACTGCTGGTAAAGGGATTGTTCATAGTGAAATGCCCGTCAAATTAAAGGATGGTGAAAGACCCAATGGGGCCCAACTTTGGGTCGATTTACCATCTCAATTAAGAGAAGTCGAACCAAGATATAGAGATTTAAGGTCTTACGAAATCCCCGAAGTCGTTGAACAAGATGGGAAGTTAAAAGTCAAAGTGATTAGTGGTAATGCTTATGGTATTGATTCTTTAAAAGATTTGGCTTATACTCCAGTACATTATTACGATTATACCTTGAAACCAGGTGCTATCTTTGAACAAAGAGTCCCTGATGATTTCAATGTGTTTTTATACATTTTATCCGGGAATGGGTTAAGATTGACTGATGGCACTGTTGTAAACCAACACGATAATGCCTTTTTCAAAGTCGATGGGAACTTGATAAAGGGTGCAAATCCAATTGATAATAACGAAACTATCCAATTCATTTTGGTTGGGGGTCAGATTTTGAACCAGCATACAGTTCATTATGGTCCTTTTGTAGCGGATAACCAAGCAAGAATTGAACAAGGTTTTAAAGACTATAGTTACGCTAAGAATTCCTTTGCTCCTTTAAAGACTTGGAAGTCATTAATTAGTAATGGGGTAACCAACGAAATGATTGAAAACGATTTAGATGGTTCATTAACTGAACGTGAAAAGAGAAGACAAGAATATTTGGAGAAACAGTCAGAGTTGGTTGTTGACAAAGATGAACTTTAGGTTGACTTTATTATGTAGAATCGTCATTAGATGATATTAGTATGTAGTTAATGTATTTATTTATTGGTCCCTTTCTCTCTCTATGTCCCTACCTACAAAGAAACACATCAAGTCTCTATGGCCACATCAAGAGTCTATGGTCGAATCGAGAGATAGAAATCTACATCAGTAATTGGGATGTCTATAAGTCTATGAATAATTAGTACCAGTACTAAATTTATCATTAAATCCATAAAAATAACCATTCAAGTCAGACTTTAATAAATCAATCAAATTTTTCAAGTTTAAGGAATGGAAATAGTTTGGGTCCTTTAAGTTCCCTAATTCATTGATTGAAAATTCCAAAACTTGATCATTTGATAAATTATATTCTAAAGGTATTGAATTATCGAGTGGTTTTAAATTGCCAGTGTTAGTGAATGATTCCGGATTATCAAAAGGTAAAACAGCACAAAGCCAAATTCTTGTCTTATAAATCTTAAACAATTCTTTAATCAACGATCTGAAATCAATACGTTTGAAATTAGCAAAATAGTAAAAAATCAACTTCTTAAAATCCAGTTGATATTCAACATTAATCAATTTTAAATCATTTTGTAAGTTTAATTCTTTAATTTTATTATAACAAGTCAAAAATGCTTTCTTCTCTTCTAAAAATTTCCCACTAATTTTATGGATTTCCTTTGGAGTTGCAAATCTTAATACTTGTTTAGTTGGTAAACTTATAATGAATTCATTATCTTGATTTGAATTATTATTAATTATATTACTTGCATTAATTAAGCTTGAATTGATATTAATATTTTCATCAACTTTTAATGATTTCAAATGTTCTAATTTTTTAAGAAAGTTGAATAAAATTGCAAAATTCAAATCAATTAATGGTTCTAGAATCATTACTAAATCTTTACCTCTATCACCATCAACTATAACCAAATCATTTTTTGTTAAATACAAATTCGAATTATTAGGATATGATAATAAATCAAACTTCCCATTTTTGTTAATTACTAAACATAATATCTTATGATTGAAGTTCAAATTATTTAAATTCTTAATAAAGGTAATTAGTTTTAAAACAATTGGTTTTTGAATCAAATCTTTTAATTCGTTCAATATATCATTACTTAATTCAAGGTTTTGAAAATATTTGGTTGTTTTAACATATAATTGTTTTAAATCAGGCGATGATAAAATATACTGATCTTTTAAAATCAATCCATTCTCTAATTTAATTTCATTTGGTGCACCTGAAGTTGAATTTATATTATTTGCAGGTGGTAAATTATATTGAGTTGAATTAAATTGGTTTGGGGAGAAATCAACAATTTGACTTGGCCTTCTACTTTGAAAGTCATTAAAGTTTGAATTCAAATTGAAATTGTTGAAATTATCATTTAATTGATCCATATAATTTTGAAAATTGCCATTATTATAATTGTTATAGTTATTAGCAGTTGCAAATTGTACTAAATTCATTTTATTAGCTCCTGATCCAACTTGTCCTTGATGTTGTCCTTGGTGTCCTTGAGCTTGAGCTTGACCTTGGGCTTGAGGTTGAGCCTGAGGCTGAGGCTGAGCTTGAGCCTGGTTGCCTTGGAATTTCTGGTGAACCGGTTGGGATTGAGGAATTGAAGACATTGGTTGTAAAGCTGGGACATCTCTGGTGAAAGATTCAGCGGCAAAGGAAGGTCTTCTTGAACTGATATTGCCGATTCCACCTTGTAATTCCAGAGGCAAATTGAAGCTATCGAAGTTATTAAACCCACCAGGGCCTAGCTGAGGGCCCATTGAAGGCAGAAATGGGTTAACTAAAGGCGATGTCATTGGTAACTGATTATCAAACATTGCTAACGAAGTTGGGGACTGACTTAATTCAAGATTCGAAAGTTTATTGAACAAAATATCATTGAACTTTGAGTTATTGGCTCCAGTCAAGTTGTTTGAGTTGGAGTTATTACCATTATTTGCTCCCATAGGTTGACTTACCGAGCTTCTTGGAGCCGAGGGTGGCACACCATTTGTATTTGTATTGGAGTTGGAGCTGGAAGGATTGAAGCTGGAGTTGGGAGGTAGCTTGAACTTTTCGTTCTTTTCATTCAAAAAGTCGGGGTAATTAAAATTCATGTTCTATTCTAGTGTCTATTGATTTTAATAATACAAGGGTCTATTTTTCTATGTTTCTATACTTCGATTCGAAGATGTTTTATGTTGCGTGAGTCTCTATGTCTGTTTTTATATTTACAATCAAACAAAATGCCCGTCTATACCAGCAAACACCGTTGTATCGTCAGTGTTCTCTATGAAAACTTTTACCAAAACCGACTCGCGGTGCACAAGCTAGAGGGCGGCTATTTTCGTGTTGTGAATACGGCTTAAAATCCTGCCAAAGCCCTGGTTCAAACCTGTGAATATCGTGTAGAATCCTCTAAACTGTATGGGATTCTGTGGCTTGTACAATTATATCCAAATCTATCAAATCTACAGAACCTTTACCTGTGGAGTCTATGAACTGTGACCTTGTGATCAAATGAAACTTTTTTGTTGAGAGCGTGAGAAAATATGGGGTAACATGTTACACAAAACCACCATCAATGACTTGTATTATTCTCCTCTACGTGGAGCTCTGGCGGCGGTAGCTGCGTTGGCGGCGGAAGGACCTGCGTTGGCTGCTTGACTGGCGCCTGCGTTGGCTGCTTGGTTGGAACCTGCGTTGGCACCAGCGTTGTTGGCTTGTGCTTGTGCCGAACGCTGCTTGTTGCCTTAGGGTGTCATCAACAGGAGCTGTCAGGTAGAGACTGCCTCTCCGTCAGAGGTACGGTAGAGCCTCTCATGTAAGCTATGCCAGAACATGTAGATATCACTTAGGCTCGTATACCTGGTGGAGACCAATCACATAGGCGTATCATATAGGTGTAGACGGCGTAGTGGGTAGACCTGTACCCTCGTATCACTAAACCTTATGGTGGCACAATAGTCTTGTGACATTTTAGTCACAAACACATGAGTATGACAGAGCACAGATAGGACAGGCTGATGGGCTGATGTACTCGTAGAAGACTTAGATAACGATATTTATACATTAACTATATACTTTGATGCAACATGGTCCGACTTTATGCTGAAGTCTTTCTAGCAAATCCAGTCCCAGCTTTTGGGGGATAAGAAGTATCTTCCTCCTTATCAACATGGTCACAAGAACACCAGTTTTCCTTTGGTGTATTATCCATTACACTAGCAATGTGTTTACCACATCCAACCCATGATTTATGGTGGCAAATACTACAAATAGCGGCCATACACATCTTATTAACTCTTTTCTCTGTTTTATTCTACCCTTAATACTGTTACTGAAAACAAAAAGGATTGTGCGGTAATTCGTTATCAGGAACGCTCCCAGTTTTATACTTCCACCACGAATCCGAGGTCACCAATCGTTCGACTTTGGTGACATTTTGGGTGTACGATAGTGCAGCAATCAGGTTAGGTCGGTCTATGGAACAATTAGGAATTGGAACAATTAGGAATAGGAGAAATTGCTATCCACTACTTTGTCGCTTACAGAGGGAACGGACGGTCACAGTGACAGACTGTGAAGCCGACCGAGGGCTGGTGGTGGGTGTGTGGTCGTGGTCGTGCTGGTCGTGCTGTGGTCGTGCTGTTTAGGGGCTCCGGCGGTTTTGTGTCACTTCACACCCGGTGTGCGCCTACCGAACCTCGAGTCCATCTCAATGGAAAATAGGAGTAAACACCAAAATACTACTTTAAAACACTGCATTCGTCACCTATTTGAAGTCCAATTGCAACTCAACATCTCATTCCACCATTAGGTTGATCATTTTCGGGAATTCTAGTGCATAGTGGAAAGAATTGGCAGAAAAAACGCAGATATGTCAGCACAAGCTCATCGTCGTAGAGGTTCATCAATTGGTAAAATCGATGTTGGTGATACTTCAGCTGGTCTTTCAACTATGAAATTGACCAAAAGTCAAAAACAACAGTCTTTCGAAAGATTGAATAAGTTATCTGATGATGGTTCAAGTGATAAACAAATCTTCCAAAAGATCTGGTTAGGTTATAGAGAATTAGCTTCAAGACAAACTTGGATTCAACCTTTATTACTATTACTTTTGACTTTAGGAGCCTTTTTCATTTCTGATCCAAATGGTAAGATTCACCAATGGTTAGCAAAAGGTATCTTATTATCTTACAAAATTGAAGGAACCGATCAATATGGTAAGGGTGAAAACGATTTCTATTTTGTTGGTTATTATGCCATATTTTTCACCTTTTATCGTGAATTTGCAATGTGTATTTTGTTAAAACCTTTAGCAAGCAAATTGGGCTTAAAGAAAGAAGCTAAAATTCATCGTTTCTTAGAGCAAACTTATGCCATTTTATATTTTTCAATGTCTGCTTCTTTAGGTTTATGGATCATGTCTGGTTTACCTTTATGGTGGTTTGAAACTACTCCAATGTATGAAACATACCCTCATTTCACCCATGATTTCTATTTCAAAGTGTTTTACCTTGGTCAGGCTGCTTACTGGGTCCAACAATCTATTGTGTTGATTTTAAGATTGGAAAAACCAAGAAAAGACTTTTATGAGTTAGTATTTCATCATATTGTGACTATTGCATTGATTTGGTGTTCTTATAGATTCCATTTCACTTGGATTGGTTTGGAAATCTTTATTACCATGGATGTTTCTGACGTGTTTTTAGGTACCTCCAAGACCTTAAATTACTTGGAATCTTCATTAACTGGTCCATTTTTCGTTATGTTTGTTGTGGTTTGGATTTATTTTAGACATTATATCAACTTAAAGATCCTTTGGTCGGTATTAACTGAGTTTAAAACTGTAGGTGAATGGGAATTGAACTGGGAAACCCAACAATATAAGTGTTACATTTCTCAACCAATTACTTTCGCTTTGATTGGGGGTTTACAGTTGGTGAACCTCTATTGGTTATACTTGGTGTTTAGGATCTTGAAAAGATACGCTGTTGGTGGTGGTACTGTTGACGAAAGAAGTGACGATGAAGAAGACGAAGAAGATGAAAAGAAACACCAATAGATTTTGCACCCATTTCGCCTTGCTTCTATCACGTCTAACTTTCCCCCTAGATCCCCTACTTAATTTTTAATTTCGGGCACTTTCAGTACCAACGACTATCGTGCTCCTCCACCCCTTTTGATCTAGCATTCCTTGGGGCAAGTATGTTTTTTGTTTGTTTTAGATATACATATATAGGGTATGTAGAATTGAGCGCACTTGTCTCAAACTTTTAATATAATAATGCTTTTAGCCTGATTGTGTATGTTTATAAACTATAGAGAATTGTTTGCTTATCATCGAGATAAGTACTATGGCGACGAGGCTGTAAGGCAGGAGGTGTTGCGCTTTGAAAGTGAGCTCATGCTAGAGTTTTATAGTGTTGATTGTGAGAGAGACGAGAGACACGAGAGAGACGAAGACGAAGCAGACGAAGCAGATGAGACAGATGACAGAAGTATGGGCTATGAGGAGCCGAATAGGATTGAGATAGACGGGTTGGAATTGGACGTGCAGAATTTACAGGCTGTGACCGAATATAACGAAGCCACCAGGCTGTTTATCCAACAACAGAAGGCTCATCGGTTGAACTTTTTAAAGGAAATCGAATCAAAGGGGTTGTCTATCACACATAAAGCTAGCAATGATGGCCCTCAGGACCTCCGTGGGAGTATAAAAGAGCTGGTAGAGGCTGTTGAGAACCATACGGGTAAGGATCGGCCCAAATACGACGGTGAGGACCCACACCATGGCGATAGTGGCCATTATAAAACCTATGGAACCGTCAAAGCTGAAAGCCCCAACACAGACGCCAGTGGCGACCATAACACTGAGGCTGGGGATAGAAGGAAACCACAAGTTGTGTTGAATTATTAATACACATTGCATGTAGTCTCTCGTATTGTCTTCTGTTCTACCGTTCTCTTCCGTTCTCTAACATTTCATCATGAATCTACAAGCCAGAGATTATCGGTAATACAAGTCTATTTATTTGTTGATATATACATTATGGATTAGTCTTTTAGACAATTAACCAGGTTGATTCATTATGGATTAGTTTTTTAGGCAATTAACCAGGTTGATTCATTATGGATTAGTTCTTTTAGACAATTTAACCAAGTTGATTCTTTCTTGAATACCATCATGAGCTGCCTTAGATAAAACACCCAACATCAAAGAACTGACTCTCATTGAGTCATCATTACTTGGAATAGGATAAGTCAATAAAGAAGGTTCCATATCCGTGTCACATAATCCGATGGTTGGGATTCTTGATTTGATACATTCATTAATACAATTTCTGTTTTCAACCGGGTTCATCAAAACGATCAAATCTGGTTTGATTAAACCATCATCTTGCAGTAAATTACGATTAGTTGATTCATCCATCATGTTCAATTCTAATCTTTTTTCACCAGGTTGTTGAATGACTTGGGAAAAATTCGTAATTGTACCAGGTATCCATTTTTTCAGAACATAATAACCATTACTTCGTTTGGCAGCTTCTTCCAAAGCTCTTTGTTGTTCCCAGTTTTTTGTGGTTCCCACGTATAATATGATCCCACCCTTCTGGCCAACACCTTTAATGATTTTAATGGCTCTTTTCAACGCTACCAAAGTTTCATTCAAATCGATCAAATGAATACCATCATACTCACCATAGATAAAAGGTTGCGTGGAGGGTCTCCACATTGCCTTGGCGTGTCCCAAATGACATCCAGCAGCCATCAAACTTGAAATACTTATATCTTGAATAGATTTAGGGTTCTTAATTTCATTCTTAGGTTGGTAAATATTAGTGATTTTTGAACCTAGGTTCCCGCTATGTCTACTGTGGTTCAAGTGTCTTAAATACAATTCTTGTGTTGTATAAGCATGATGGTCTGCACTTGGTCTCAAGTATGGGTATTGGTTCAATAATGAATTGGATGCAGTGGATTTTATATTGTTTGAATCGGTGTTAGTCTCGGCGTCCTTACCTTTGGTGGTGGTCTGATCATTGGAGGTGGGGGTCAACAACTTTTTTTCATTGGTGATATCGGCCCATGGTCTATTCGATATTTCATTGACGGGGATTTTTATGTTTTCAATCATGAATTCTTGTAATTCTTCATCCAATTGTTTGATTTTATCTTGGTCCAACTGATCAATCTGGCTCTGGAGCTGTCCCAATCTGGTTTTGATCAATGTCTGTGGTGTTTTATTCAATTTGCTTATCAAGTCTTGCGATTTATAACGTAAATCAAGCAATTGTTTGGCTTTAGCTTGGGCCTCTTCTTCCCTGGCCACTGCTTCGGCCACGGCTCGTTCTCTGAGTTCCTTGGCTGAAACCTCTTCTCCTCCAACATCCACGATCCCTGCGCTTCCCATATGACCGCTGCTGGTGCTGGTGTTAGTGCTGCTGCCGCTGCTGGTGCTGCTGCCGCTGCTGGTGCTGCTGCCGCTGCTGGTGCTGTTGCATCGGACGGCCACTCTTGGGCCGTGTCTTATGAGCCTATACATTGTGGTCTCTACAACTTCAAGCGCTTCCACCAAAAAAATTTTCGCTTTGTGAGAAGCTGAAAACTTCAGCATTGCACACGACTCGCTGATTCGACTCGATGATTCAGTACCAAATCAACGGCTTCCAAGAGGCATTGAAGGCCACGGTGAGAGGGTTGCACGGCGGCAAGGGGCAGATCATCGTGTTTGACGAGGCTGTTTATGGTGCCAAAATGGCGTTTGGCCAAATCAACGGTTTTGGCGCTGGCAAACTCGACGAGGCTGGCAAAGATGAGGACGAGGATGAGGATGAGGATGAGGACGAGTATAGCGACTTGGTGCCTACGATCAAGACGATCAATGATTTGAGCCGGATTGACCTCACGGTTGTAGGCGACGTAGAAGAAGAGGCTGGCGGTGTAGGGGATTTGCTCGTGTCGCTCATGGGCCTGGTGGATGTTGTGACGGTGTATGGGTTGGTGGGTATCGTAGGTAGTGCCAAAACGCTCAATTATATCTGTTACTGGTTGACCAAGTTGAGTGAATGTGGGGTTACGGTCCATATGATTGAGGAGTATGAGTACCTTGAGACGTGCATAGCTAACCTTGGAACCGGAGATGGTCACCTTGAAACCGGAGATGGTTCTAGAGATGAGATACCGATCAGGTATGTGCTTGAGAAATGGGCAAGAATAACTTAATATATTTCTATATACTAATCGTAATCAAGTCATTATTTAGAATCGGTAGTTCCGATTTCAGCTTCAACTTCACCTTCAGCTTCTTCGCCTTCTTCGCCTTCTTCTCCAAGACCCGGAGCACCTCCAGCTTGGCCCAATTGACTGGCCAATTTACTGATATCAAAATCACCACCAGCACCTCCACCCATACCTTGCATACCTTGCATCATCGAAGCGAAATCTAAACCACCTGGGCCACCAGCACCGCCCATTCCTGGCATACCACCCATGCCACCTAATCCTTCCATTCCTGGCATTCCTCCCATACCACCTAATCCTTCCATACCTGGCATTCCTCCCATACCTGGCATTCCTCCCATTCCTGGCATTCCTCCCATACCTGGCATTCCTCCAGCACCCATTCCAGGCATTCCTCCCATACCACCGAAGTTATCTTCTTCAGGTTGTTCATCTTGTTCGTCTTCATCGACCCATTTGTCGAAATCAGTCTTGATATAATGAAGCTTGACTTTTTCTTTAATCAATCTTGGCCAATATTCTTCCTTTGCAACCTTCTTTTGTAATAATACATAGATATGATTACCAGAATCCAAGTTCTTCTTACTTTCCTCAGGGTCGATTTCTTCAAAGAATTCTAAATCCAATTCATATTTCTTGTCGCCATCTTGTGAATCAGCACTGAACTTTAACGTAGTTGCCGTTAAATCAAGTTTGACGTTTTCAACATCGACTACTTGGATGGTCAAGTAGATCACATTCTTGGACAATTCTGATGCATCCGAACGCTGCGCCCATAAGACGGTTGGTGTAGTGGTTGGCATTGTACTCTTTCACTATTCAATTTCTCCTATTACAATCTTAAGAAAACTGATGATATTATGGCAAATTCTTATAAGTTCGTTGTCGACTTTATACGCAAATTTCGAGAAACTTCCATCACGTGCGAGGCACGCGGCGGGCCCTGTCGAACGCTTCCGGTCCACCAGTGGGCCTGCGGTGGTAGATGGTGGGTGGTAGATGGTGGGAGACGGCGGCCCGCGGTGTGCCTGGCGAAAAACTGTGACGAAAAGACTTCTTTTTGGCTGCAAATGACGGTTCATAATCTCAGCCATGGTGCCACATTGCTGCCATTGCTGTCTGCCTCTGCCTGCCTTCTGTGGCCAAACTCATGGAACTATGCTACAGAAGGACTCCCTTGGCTCCCTATTACCTTGGTCTGGTTCCTGGGGTTCTATCTTACGTTCTTCGTATGTCCTTATTCTTATGGTGTGCGTTCTGACGTAATTAAGGTTGCTACAGTGCACCTCTGTGTTTCTCTGCCATCTTCCCACCACTATCGTGCCCGTGCCTGTGCCCATGTCTATGCCCACTATCGTACCAACATCTTTGCCTACGTCTGTGCCCCTGAGTCTCCTGGTGGATCCACCCACCTGCCCACCCACCTTCCACCAAGTTGATGTTCAGTGGGGTAATTCGTCACGTGACCACTTACCTTATGATTTCGAGAAAGTTTCAAGGAGGAAATGGAAAAACCCTAAGGGTATAAAGAAGCCCACCATTGACCCCTAAGATCCCCAGATGTCCCGATGTTGCATAAGTTACCAGTGGAAATACAGGTGGAGTTGCTAATGCTTGAACCTTCAAGCTCGTTGAAGCTAACCAGTTCTCATTTTTATATGCTTTATAACGACTTGTATTATAATAAGATCATCGACACTTTTGGTGAAGATATAATCGAAGTGATAGTCAAGGTATTACCATGGCTAAGAACATACATTAAGACGTTGGATGTATTTCGGTATGATTCCAGGAAATTGATAGCGTCCAGGTTGCATTTGGTGGATGAAGCCAACAAAGAAAACCCATTAAATATCATTTATGTTAAAGATTCATGGAAATATGTGTATTCGGTATTGAAGAATAAGAGATTGTTTGCTGAATATACCGATTATAAGATAGATGAGCCTTCCAATTATATATATAATCATTTTGTCGAAATCAACCGGACTTATTTGTTGTCTTATACCAAAAGCTTATGGTTAAGCCCTGGAATCTATAACTTAAATATTGGTCTAGTTATTAAGCATGGTAATGGTCTAGGAACAACCAAATTCGAAATCAAATATGAAGATGTAAAGGGTAAAATCGTAACTCAGACTTTTTATCCCCCTACAAACATCAACGATATATTACCAAAGAAACAATTTTGCTTACTAAGATTGGGAGAATTTGAAATCCCCCAAACTAGTGGGAGCCAATCAAATCATAAAAAGGATAGTCATAATAAATTGCATAAGGTTCAATTGATAATGGAAGAAATCGGATTATATTTGAAATCGGGATTTAGAATATATTTCATCGATATAGCTCAACAAACAGTCTTATTTAATGAATACGATTTGTTGTATTATTCAGTTCGTGAAACCGATTATAGATATTTCATCAATATCCCATTAAAAAACTTGTATAGAGCATTGAATTGGGTTCAAAATGGCGGAGTATCTGACAATTTAAGTGTTCAAAAAGCTGTTGAAAGGTATGGTAATGGAGATCCTTATAAGATCATCGATGAATATGATGATCAGTTTATTAATGATCCTTTGCATAATCAACCTGAATCTGACCAT
Source organism: Yamadazyma kitorensis (assembly GCA_030572015.1). NCBI lineage: Eukaryota > Fungi > Ascomycota > Pichiomycetes > Serinales > Debaryomycetaceae > Yamadazyma > Yamadazyma kitorensis. Next base: position 98,547 of record JAJLZC010000022.1, on the reverse strand, counting down.
GATCATTATGAAGATACTAATGAAAAGCAATTGATGAAATATGGTGATTTTTATTTCAATAAATCATTTATAAGAAGATATTTCAAGTTCAATACCATCTATCAGCGCCGTCAATTTGTCAACAGATATGGCGATTTCGAAATCGATTGGAAAAAGGGAGAGAATGAAAATTTCAATTCGACTGACGCTACGGATTCTTATTCACATTCAAACCAAACAAACTCGATCATTGGCCCCGATGAAAACAGAGCTTGTGTCTACGATTTGTATGGTTTGAAATGGAAAATGCCCCCCTTGGGTGAACTATAGCCGCCAATGCATCCTCACTTCACTTCATTCGCTGTTTTCCTCCATTGTTTCACTTCATTGCTTCACTTCCTTGCTTCACTTCATTCATGCCATACTTCTGTCTTGCCGTCAGAGTCCTCCTGGCCCAATGGCCTCCATTTGGCCTGGTCGCCGGGTCTTTCATAGTCTTTCATAGTTTATAATGCATTATTACTGATCTCTTTCGCACAAACAAATCTAAAGGTTACAAAGGTGGGCGGCAAGTCAATGAATGAACCAATTGATTCGAGTCAATTGAAGGCAGAAGTGGAAACCACACTCATCAAGCCTGTGGATGACAAGAATGCCGCTGACGGCAAGTCGATAGATGCCAAAGACGACAAAAAAGACCGGAAAGACGGCAAGAAAAATGATGAGACAGACGTGGGTGGTGACAGCGGTAAAGATGGTGATGGCGATGAAGGCCAGCAACAAGAGGAGGCGGGCGCTAGTGAAGGAGGAGATAGTGATGCCGATAGTGAAACATCTGAGTCGGTCCCTGAATTCAATAATCGTCGTATCATCCTACAAAGGTTCACCATATATAACTCCAAAACTACCTTGTATATAGTGGGATCTAACGCCAAAGAAAGCTTGTTTCGGATCTTAGAAATCAACAAAGATCCTAAAGATGAAACCTTGTTGACTATAATTGAAGACAAAAGCTATTTTTATACTAGAAAAGACATGATTGACTTAATAAATGGCTTGAATGATTCAATTGAAGATGGGATTCATAAAATAGCCCAAGGATACGGGTTATTGGGCCTAATTAAATTCACTAAAGGCTATTATTTATCGATTATTACTAAATGTAGCCAGGTCGCTATTATTGGAGGTCATTATATCTACCATATCGATGAAACTAAATTAATCCCTTTGGATATCAACTATAAACGTCCCAATAAATATACTGATGAAGAAAAGTTGTTGTCAATATTTAAGTACCTTGATTTAGGCAAGACTTTTTATTTCTCTTATGCTTATGATGTAACTAACACTTTGCAAACTAACTTCATAAGGAATAAAAAGTTGGCTACAATGTATCAAAAAGACGGTCATATAAGTATGGATGATGACACTTTCAATAATTTCGATCATAACGAACGATTTGTTTGGAATAGATTATTATTAAAACCAATTCTTGAAAATAATCATGTTGCCACATACGAATGGTTTCAACCAATGATTCATGGCTTTATCGATCAAGCTAATATTTCGATATATGGTAAGAAAATTTATATTACGATCATTGCTAGAAGATCCAGTCATTTTGCAGGGGCTAGATTTTTAAAAAGAGGTGTAAACTATGAAGGTAATGTGGCCAATGAAATAGAAACTGAACAAATTGTAACGGATATGCTACTTTCTTCATTCCATCATCCAAAATATGGGTTTTATAATAACCCGAGATTCACTAGCTTTGTTCAACATAGAGGTTCAATCCCATTATATTGGACTCAGGACTTGAATCGTTTACCTAAACCTCCTATAGAAATTAATTTGAGTGATCCTTTTTACCTGAGTAGTGCTATTCATTTTAATGATTTATTTCATCGATATGGCCTGCCTATAATTATATTGAATTTGATTAAGACCAAAGAAAGAACCCCAAGAGAACTGAAATTAAATCAACATTTTATTAATTGTATTAACTACCTTAATCAATTTTTGCCAACTGATCATAAGCTACAATTCAATTCTTTTGATATGTCAAAACATTCTAAAAAGAATTTAGATGTTATTTTGCCTTTACAAAATATAGCTGATGATTCTATGTCTCAAATTGGATTTTTCCATAATGGGGTTGATTTAGAAACAACAAAGATTCAGAAGGGTATAATTCGAACAAATTGTATTGATTGCTTGGATCGTACTAACGCTGCCCAATTCATTATTTGTAAAGAAGCCTTAAGTAATCAATTATCAAGCCTTGGTATAATACCTCCAAGTACAAGCTTAGCTTATGATTCGGATTTAATCAACATTTTGACTGAGATTTTCCATGATCATGGTGACACTATTGCCATTCAATATGGTGGGTCCAATTTAGTCAATACAATGGATTCTTACCGTCGTATAAACCAATGGTCGTCGCATACAAGAGATATGTTGAATAGTATTAAAAGAATCTATTCTAATTCGTTTATGGACCTGATCAGACAAGAAGCAATCAATTTATTCTTGGGGAATTACATATATGATATTAACAAACCCAAATTGTGGGAATTACAAAATGATTTTTATCTACATAATAATATTTCCATTAACAATGTTCGGACTAAAATAAGTTATATTCATTGGTTTAATAATAACTATTTAAACAATGATAGATATGAGATGAAACATCTTGTACCTATAGATGATTACTTAAAACAATTTAGCCCTTTTATTTATGACAGGTTAAAGCCCTACCCTAATTTCAATGATAATTGGTTTAATGAATGTTACGTTCCTAGAAAATTTCAAAGTTTAACTGATTTATTTACTTTTAACATGAATTCAAATTCCAGATATTTCCCTTCCAATATAGCTACCAATAAGAAATTCGACTTCAGTCCGTTTGAATCAAGAAAATTGAAAAAAGATGATATTGACTTGCCTATTGGGGACTATGACTATAAGGCGGATGATGATACCGATGCTGAAGATGAGGCGGAAGACGATGAAGATGACACCGGCTATGACGATAACAACGACACGGAGGTTGAGAGCAAATACAAAGAGTACAGTGAAAAACAGCTGAAGCATAAACATAATCAAGATGAAGACCCTAATGACACAAGCTATTATTTGAATATTTCCAACACCAAAAAAATCAAAAATCTATTAACGTCTGGGATGGAAAAGTTGGGTTATAATAATAGCAATCAGCATCATAATTATAATAAAAAGAAGTTTCACTATAACAGCCACGATCCATCATCATTAATGAATTCAGATTCGTATTCTAATCATGACGACTCGTCTTTTGCTTGTGATATCCCTTCAATAAACGAGTCAGACAAGTCAATGTATATAAATCATACAGATTTATCAAGTTATACTTCCAAAAATTCAATTAGTCCTTTCCAAATTCCTCAGTTGAATCAAAACTCAGTTGATGTTTATAAAAAGTACACCACTGGCATGTCCGATGATATTAATTGCAATCAATACAGTGATTTATACTCCAAGATATATGGTATTGTTGATGTCCTGGTGGCTCAAGCGAATGCCAAATATTTAGGACTAAACGATGAAGGAATCGATCGTGTCCATGATGATTACTTTAGATGATGATATTGACTATCTACATCTTACAATTAATGTACATTTTTTAATTATCATTTTATATGAGCTAAAAATAGAGAATAGTTAAACAATAAAGATAAAAAGCAGAACTAACAACAGGTCAAAACATAATTGATGGTATGATGTGAAACTATGTTAATGAACCATAAATACTATCAGCTAAGAAGAAGTCCTCAGTATTCAAGAAATTACCGAACCCACTGATCATTTCCACACCAGTTTCCATGATTTCCGTATTCAATAAGTTTGGAATTTGAGTGTTTGCCATGGTATCATTATCAGATTTAAAACAGCCAGGAACACATTCTTTCAATGAAGATAAATAATGCAACCACATTGAGTCTAGTTGAGTTAAATGATACCTTTGCACAATCAAATTTTCGTCAATCAGTTTAGTAGCATCATAAGGTATTAGATTGAACCATTTTAAATCCAGTGACACGGTTGGAGTGATTGAAGTTTGATCATTTCTAAATTCCAAACATACCTGGTCTAGCAATTCACACAATTCATGAATTTGTTGGGGAGTGAAGATCCAAGCAGCATTTTTACTTTGACAAAAATCTTCAAACGTCTTCAAGCTTGCCGTTTCTTGTAAACCATAAATGGCAGATCTAATTGCCTTCCAAGCTAGATAATAATTTCTAGATAATTTCCCGGCGTATTTCATTGAATTCAAGCATAAAAATTGAATATTAGCTAATAATCCATAGAAATGTTTTGGCTTTTCTTCCGTACCTGAATATAATTTAATTGAATAATTCAAATGAAGAACTGACGTTACACAAGTTATAAGGTACATAAAATAAAACCTGACATAAATTGGGGTTAATATCACATTAACTATTGGGTCTAATAATATGCCATCTGAAAACATTGTTAAGAATGGTTTCAAATCTACAACCAACGTTTGCATCATCTTCTTATAATAATAGAACAGCAAATCAACGTCATTTTTGCGTTCATAAATCAAATAAGTAGCCAAATATAATTTCAATAAGAATAATTTTAGACATAAGTGGAATTTGAAATCCAATAAGCTTGTAATATCACAAATACCTGTGCTTTGATCATTAATAAGATCTTGCAAATTCCTATAATTTGAATTGATTATACTTTCTACCTTTTCGATCGAGTTAGTCAAATAATTTAGACTAACTGGTTGTTTGATATTTAACAAAACGGTGATCAACTCCTTTAGTAAGGGCCTTAGTTTATTCAATTTCAACATGGTATTATACAAATAATCGTCCCCCGGTATATTTATTTCTTCTAGTTTAACATCACTAAACGTATCATTATAAATAGGTCTACCATAGATGGCCAGTTCATTCGTCTCAATAGTGATCAATAAATACCAAATTTTACGACGACTAGTTTTGGTCAACCAGTTCAAACCATCATGGACATATAAGTCAGGATCACGATTTAAGCCTAAGACGGAGGCAGCCTTTAATAACGAATGAGTATATAAATCAGTTTCTCTTAATTGATCACATTCATCTTGAGCATAACTTTTATAAATCTTAGCCATCATAAAACATTGTAATACTTCCAAAGAATTATTCAAAGCCAAATCGAATTCTTTTAAGCATTCTTTACCGAAATTAGCAGCTTCAATACAAATTGGATACTCTAACGTCTTTGAATAGTTCAGGTCTTTGACTTTAGTCATATATAAGTAAGTAAACCTTAACATAAATAAAATGGAAGCCAATTTTGCAATGTCGGATTTCTTTTCCATATTAATTTTAACTCTTGGATCACCATCAGTTCTTTCGATTATCAACTTTTCAATATCAGTTACAAATGTTTGCCTTTCATAAATTGGAAAAAAGCTATGAAACTTTTCAAAGAAAACATAAATATACTCCAAAATTATCGATCTTGGAGGTAAAATGTATAAGATCTTTGAAATTGTGTTCAAATTCGGAGGTATATAATTAGGATAAAACAATATGGGACCGTCTTTATTGTACAAATTTATAGTTCTTTTGATCAAAGCGTCATCAGCCTTACATTCAACTTTTGGGATCCAAATATCGCCAAAATACACCTTGGCTTCTTCTTCGTACTTGGCCGTCAAATCACTGTCGTTATCTAAAAGGGGGCCAATCCCATTCACGAATTGTTTGGCAAAGTTATCTTTTTGGGACTGCAGTCTATTGAAGTGCCAAAATAGTATATAACAAGTATCTCTCTTAATTAACGGCACAAATGATAACGGACAACTGAATACAAAAGTATCTTGGAGCTTCGTACAAAAGATATCCGATCCGTGATTGAAGAAGAAGTCTGTGGTTTCATCAGTACCAATACTACCACCATTATGGACTTTACCGCCAAACGTACTACCAAGTATAGTACCAGGAGAACCAGAAGACACCGATAGTTGTAATTCGTTGGGCGTGGCTTCAGTGGAGCTAGCTATGCCTAGGGACTCCTCCAACTCTTTTACACGGTTCTTCAACGCCACCACCTCGTTGGAATCGTCTCCCTTAATCATTTTGGTCGATTTACCCTGCTTGGCCAATTCCTTTTCCAACGTAGTATAACAACACAAAGACGCAATGCCCCTGGTGGTACAACTATCACACGGCAATTGTCTGTTGCATTTGATCTTACGGTTGTGGCAGTTGTCACATACCAAAATGATCCTTTGTCTCTTCTTAGTCATTGTTTCCCTGCCCCTTAAGCGTATTTCCAGACGTTCAAATGGCTCTTAATTTAGAAAAACTTTATCTTTTGCGTATTAGTCACTATCACCAGGAGCGGTTGGCTTGAGATGCTGGCGCTGCCTGGCGCTCCTGGGGAAAGCGGCATTGAGAGGCAGTGAGAGGTAGCAGAGATGGTAGGGCAGCTGGCAGAGCATCCGGCACTGCTTGGTGGCTCTACGGGTTATAGACGGGATATATGTCCCAGTATAGCCGCTTGGGGCGTATATTACACTAATGATTTTGACAGGTTCGATTCCGTGTCATGTGACGACTCTGGAAGGCTGGAGTCAAGGGAAGCCATAGACAAGCCGAAAGGCAGGTAGTCGACTAGATAATAGGTTATCTGAACATCTTACCGTCAGCCTCGCCCTGGGCCCTCCATTCGCCGCTGAAAGTCCCACTGTTTTGGAGCTTGTACAACCTTATGGCTTCTCTAATATGGCCAGGACTTAAAGGAGTTTGGATATCACCGTCATAGGTCAATTTTATGTTCATGATTTCGACATCTTCATTGCCATTTGCCAAATTCTTCAATACTTGACGTTTGTGCTGTTTTTTCATGTCTACATCACTGATTAACTTAGCTTTGAACTCTTTTTCTTGGATTTCAAATGCTTTAGTTATGATTTCACTCAAATACAGCTTGGATAGCCCTGCTAGTATGACTGAGATGTTTTGAGGAATGGAATGCCCCAATACACTATTACATACCTTCTTGACTCCCGGCTTATTGATGGTGGTTCGCCTATATGCTTCAAATCTATCCATTTGATCGTCTGTAAAATTCGTCATCATTAATCGTTTTCTATTTTCTTCACTCAACGTCTTATCTACTTTGCAAGTCTTCAATCTTTTATATTTCTGCACTAGTTCTTGGTCCTCAATGTCTTCAAGGTCTGAAATCTCTGATAAACTCTCTTCATCTTCGGTGATTCTCAACTCTTCATCCTCATCATGCTGAACACTAGAGTAAAACACTCGCCCGATCAATTCTTCATCTTCTTCGTCCAAACTCACTTCACTGTCGTATTCACTCGATTCATCTACTTCCTCGGCCTCTTGGCTTGCTGCTGCTTCTTTCTCCATCTCTTTTATAGACTCTTCTGAAGACATTCTGTTGCTTGTGCCCAATAAACAAATTTCAAGGCTAATGAGGACCTAGGTATATGGTTGACACACGAAACTACATTTATAAACTATTTAGTAGGAGGGTTGATTTCGTATATAATTGGGTCCAATTCTGATCCATAGTGTATAGATCAACCACCAAGCCGAACACTTCATTCATCGAATCTTGGGACTTTTCCACTAAACAATGGATATTTTCAATGACCAAATGCTTGAGTAGCGACCCTAATCTTATATTGACGTTGCTAGATGGATGTGGTGCTAGATGAAGGATATGTTCTAGCCCATAGGACACTTCTCCATAAAGTAGACTCAATTCTGTGCCTGGGACTTGCAAAATCGGATCCAGGGCTGTACCTTGGCCCTTACTCTCGGTGGAAGTATCGGAATCTGTGATTGGTGTGGAGTTCAATTGGAAGTAGAAGATATTATCCTTGATTTCACCGATTTTATCGGCAATTGTATAAGTCACGCTATAATCCAAGAAATTGAACGAGTGATTAGTCAAAAACTGGTAGCATTCCTGGGCTATATCGACATTTTCAGGTGGTTCTCCCGATATTTGGACTAGGCTAATATCTATCGGTTCCTTCACGAGATCTACAATTGTATGGTCATCCTCCTGATGGTACGTCAAGTCCGAGTATATCAAATGGTCCACAATCGACTGGGTTATGAAAAATGGCAAGTCGTTGGAATGGATCGAGCTTAACGAGTAAATCACTAGCACTCTTGGTCCTTGGCTCTCTACAATTGCAGTGTTTTCGTTGGCCAAATGCAATACCACAGTGTACTGGTTATAAGGAATCGACTCTACATCGTCGTGCAACTTATCAACCAACGTAAAGTTATAAGTGTTTGAATCTTGAATGGCTTCAGTTCTATCTAGCTGATATTGAGTAGCTCTTATCAAGTCAGGAAAATGAAAGCCGTCATCTCCAAAAGTAACGTAGATTGGAATTGGAATTTTTCTCTCCAATATAGACTTCAATCCGCCTTTACCTTCTCCTTTCGATCCTCCTTGCAATCCTCCCTTCAATTGCCATATCGCTATCAACGGTAGTACCACTGCTATTAGCCAAAACCTCATCGTTGATCGCAAAAAAAAATCTCAAATCGTTTGGTATAAGAAGAGATAGAAGAGGTAATATACGAGAGAAATGCTGGATATGCCTTCGATACCTGGGGACATAGCTCCCGCCAACCAAGAGCAAGACTTTGTTCATGATGTGTATAATGAAATAGCGTCCCATTTTTCCCAAACTCGATACAAGCCATGGCCAATAGTTGAGAAGTTTTTGACTGATCAACCTAATTACAGTATTGGGCTTGATGTTGGGTGTGGTAATGGAAAGTATTTGGGTGTCAATCCTAATTTGTATATCGTTGGAACCGATAGATCACTGGGGTTGATTGAATGTGCACAAGGTCTCAACAAAGACTATAATTTAGGTATAGCCGATGGGTTGAACTTACCTCATCAAGATAATAAATTTGAATTTGCCATTAGTATCGCAGTCATACACCATTTCTCCACTCCCCAGAGACGTATTGAAGCCATTGAACATATCTTGAGTAAACTCGTCAAGGGCGGCAAAGCTTTGATTTACTGCTGGGCTTTAGAGCAAGAAAAGTCAAGAAGAGGGTACAAAGAAGGTGATGATCAGGATATTTTGGTTCCCTGGGTGTTGCAGAATAAGCAAAAGAAGGAGAAGAAACCCAAGAGGCGCCATGCTAAAGAGCGGGGCCAAACTCAAGACCAAGCTCAAGACCAAGACCAAGACCAAGACCAAGCTCAAGCTCAAGCTCAACCCCAACCCCAAGACCCCGTTACCAAGTACCGCTACTACCATTTGTACCGCGAAGGCGAGCTCGTGTCGAACGCTGAGAGCGCAGGGGGAACAGTGGTGGACCAAGGATACGAAAAGGACAATTGGTGGGTGATAGTCCAAAAGTAAGTAGTTTGTAAATAGCTCCAATACATTAAACTCGCAAAAGGAAAAATTAAACCAACAAAAGACCAAATGCTTTCACCATCACAAAAGAAGGATAAGGTGATTCGATCGACCGATTTGGATGCACTTAGTTGTCGGCTAAGCTGTGTTGAACAAGGTTACTTCCAAGATCGCCATCTAAAAAAATTAGTAACGTCATACCTGAAATATTTACAATTCTGCGAAGGCTACACCAATCTATCAGCAGGTAGAACCTATAGATCAGTGTTTGATAAGAAGCTACCAATCATCAATAGAGGCACTTATTATCGTACAGTCAGTATAAGCATTTTAATCGAGGCTTTTATCAAGCAATTCCCTGCCTGTCAGATTATTTCGATGGGTAGTGGTAGTGATACAAGAGCTTTCCAATTATTAAACGAGAATATCAATTATATAGAGATTGATTTCCCTGAAACAACAAAGATCAAGAAATTGACTATATTGAATGATCCAGAATTAAGAAAATTGGTGAACTGTGACGTTGAGCCGGATTTAATCGACACAAAAGACCAATTTAAGCTGTATAATGGTGACTTACATACGACAAACTATCACCTTATTGGAACCGATCTACGTAAAATCAATGATCAATTGCATTGTATTAATAAGAATTTACCAACTTTAGTATTGAGTGAATGTGTATTATGTTACTCGAATCCAAATGAAAATGAAACAATCTTGAAATATTGGCAGAATCAGTTGAATCTAATGAGTCTAATAATTTATGAGCCAATAGCTTTGAATGACTCTTTTGGTCGGCAGATGTCAGAAAACTTAACTCAGAGAGGTATAAATCTATTAACATTCAAAGAATATCCAACATTGCATTCCAAATTGGTCTTTCTCCAAAACTTGAACTTCAAGAATATTAAGGCGACCGATATTTCTAGCATTGGGGGATATGAAAAGGAAAAATCTTGGTTCGATGCCGATGAATTGAAACGGATTAGTAAATTAGAGCTAATTGACGAGATTGAAGAGATTAAATTGTTGTTAATTCATTATTGCTTGGTATATGCTGAATTTGGGGACTTTGAATTCGATACTGGTATGAGCTGGAAAGTGGAAGCATGATTAGAGTTTGTAGTTTTAATAAATTCTCTTATTCTAGTCTGTGTGAATTTTTTAAATATTTTAAACACTTAGTAAGTTCTAATGATCTTGAAGATGTCAGATCGTAACAATTGCAAAATTTGCAAACTACTGAAACTTTGTGTCAAACCCAAAAATTGCATCAAGAAGTAAACTATCTATTCCAGTAAGGAATTGATAAGGGAATTAAATGCAAAGGCTTTAAATACCGAAGATGCAGCCTTCATAGGTATACTGTTAATGTTCCTACCTTTCTTCATCTTCCTATTATACTGAGCAGCTTTTTGGGGTGTATTATCCGATGTAGTGTAACGGCTAGCACGGTTGTCTTTCACACAGCAAACCCGGGTTCGACTCCCGGCATCGGAAAATTATTTTTTTTGCAGCTTTTCACTATATTATTCCTGGTATTTCCAACGTTTACACTAGAGGGCTATTTTAGGAGTAAAAACGGGTAATTCATTCACTATATACAAAAGAACATTCGTTACAATCTTTTAAACCCTAAGGGAACCTCGGTATCAAATGGTACCAAGCCAAAGAACTTATAAATCTTACCCATCTGGTTGTCATCCTTACTCGTTAATCTTAAATAAGATTCGTATATTTTATCTTGTTCTTTTTCATCTTCAGTTGATCTCAATAGTTTATCTATACGATGACCTATTCCTAATTCGTGCAACCAATCACCTTGATCAACAGGATCTAAAGGTTTAGCAAAATTCTGAGCGACTGATTTCAAATTTTCAAAGTCAACATTAATGGATAAATCAACCTCTCCTGGTTTGAAAAAAGGTGAAACAAATTCATGTTTATAGATACCTCTTAAGGAGTTGTCTGGGATTGAGTCCACTACCCCATAATCTATTGCTAGCACCCCGCCCGTCTTGTCATCATTGTTAATTAGTTTAGCCATCTTTGTAATAAATAGTTCGGCATCAGGACATATTTCAATTCTAGTACCAACTGGCAAGTCGTCAAAGCGGTTATTTAAAGTAGGAATAGTCGAGGATGGGGTTTCTTTCGGTGAAAGAGTCAAATGGAATTCAGTATCATATTTTGATTCAACGTTTTCTTCCTTATTGGCTGGTAATTTCACTTGATTAGATTCAACACTAGGTGAATGTTCAACTAAGAATTCTCTCCATCCCTGGCCGGTCAATTGAAACGTTTTAATCGGCAATGCATCAAAAAATTCATGAGCAATCACATAATTTGTTCCTTTATTAACAATATCAGTTTCATTTTCAACCCAAGAAATCTTATTCCCCCATTTAGTGGTAGAATAATTGAAGTTATTTTCATCAGTGCTAAATTCTATATCGGAACCACATAATAGTTCGTACTGGATTTGACGTAAGATTTTGGAAGTTTCGATCATTACTACTTCAACGTTGACATTGTCAGGCCCTTTACCTATCTTAGCTGTTAGCTTAGTCAACTTATTAAAACTCAATATAACATCGTTCATTAATGTACCTTTACCAGGACCAAACTCAATCAAGTTGATATTTTTTGGCATTCCTTGATTGATCCATAATTGAAATAAATAAATAGCTATCATTTCACCAAATACAGATGATATCTCGGGAGAAGTTATAAAATCACCCGTCCTTATATCAAGAGGGTTTCTTGTTGTATAATATCCAAAGCTTGGATGAGTTAAACATTGACGCATATATGCAGATAAAGAAATGGGACCTGTTGTTTTGATGGTCTCTTCCAATAAATTGGACAAATTATCTACTCTTGGTTTGCTTTTGGTCGCCATCGGGAAACTTTGCATATTCGACAAGTTTTCTCTAATATTGGTGTCACCTTTAATTGACTTTTCTAGTTTCTCGATTTGACGCTTAAGGTTTTTAGCTGCTTCGTCGTATTCTTCTTGGCTCAAGTGGCCAGACCTCGCCAGCTCACTTCCCAGTTCACGTCCCAGGCCAGAACCCAATCCATTAGGTTTGTGCTGCCTTAGCACCCTGGCGCTAGATAATCTTCTTATAAATCTAATCATCGCCAGTTTGCAATATTTTCATTTTCGCAATCTCGAGAGTTAACGTTAGAATTCTGACAAGAACCATGGCGATGGTCTTACCATGGCCATACCACTTGGGATGGACATGCCGCTTGGGCCACGCCAGAGACATTGAGAGTAACTACTCTCTTTACCTCCAATCAAACCACACTATCTGACCTGAGCCAATGAGAGAAAATCGTCTATTCAGAGACTTCTCTATAAACACAAACAGTAAGAGATAAAGAAGCTATTAAAAAATAGCCAAAAACTAGCATCCCTCCTTCTCCGTGTCATAAAGTTGATCATACAAGGCACCTTCATGCTGAAACTAGAATGTTTATAACACTCCAAATAACAAAAAAGGTACCCAACATAAATAAACTAAATAAAACAAAAGACATTGGTCAAACTAGAAAAAATAACCATAGCCTCAGTTGAACCCCTATTCAACTAACATTGTATAACGTTTAAAAGATCATATAATGTCAATTGCTTAAAAATCCAACTGAAATATGATTGAGACAGTCAATAGTCATTTAAGAGTGGAAATATTCAAACCTTGAAACATCTCTTCTAAAATTGAAATTAAAGAAAAAAGACTAATTTGAATAAACAACTCTTAGATAACTTCCTTAATTATCTCTAATTTTTATGCCGATACGTTGTCACGCATGCGTAGCAATCAATGGAGCGTTGGGAGGACCACTAGCCACTCCATCAGCCCCAGTCATGCTCACAGCGGTAGTCCCAATAGGAACTGCAACGATTGGAGAGCCCCCAATTTTTTTATCATCTTTGCCAACAACTTCAACTTTATTAACTTCAATTTCTGAAATCTTATATGATTGCCTTTCAAAACTAATATTATTTGGAGGTTTTAACATAGCATCCATCAAAATAAAATCATTCTTCATATTATTTAAAAATTCAACATCTTGTAAATTATTAATATCAATGTTATTAACAATAACATCATCTTCATTGATAGCAAATGTATTAGCAACTTGAAAACCCAATTTAGTATAAAATTTTCGATTAATAATATTTGAACTTTCCAAATAAACCCATGAGTTATTAACAAAATTTTCTAAACAATAATTAATTAAGATTTTCCCAAATGATTTACCAGCCATTGAAGGTAAAACACCAATATCACTTAAATACCATAATGAATTAAACTTATTTTTGAAATTCAAACTTAAATTTAAGTTAATTAAAATAGAATTACGAATATTATTCAAAAATGGTAACTTTTCTTTCAAAGATTTTTGACGACAATTATTTAAATAAGCAAAATAATTAAATTTAATTGATGCTTGATAATAAGCAAATTTATTTGTTGAACTTGAATTTAATGAAGAATAGGATGATGAATGAGATACAGAAGTAGATGAAGAATCTGAATCTGAATTATTACCATCATTACTATTACTATTGTGGTGATCATTTTGATAATTATAATAATTTAAAGCTAAACTATTATCAAACTTCAAGATATTCCAACAAGCAACAGCTAAAAATGGATAAGTAGATAAATTACCACCGGAATTTTCAAAATTGATATCTTTAATAGCAACTAAAATTCCACCAAATGAAAAGTATTCAAGAACTGAATATTCAAAAAATGATTGGAATAAATCATTTTTCCTTTGAATCAATTTTTTATCATGATCTTGATCATAATTAATTTTAGTATTCAAAATATAATTAACAAATGGATCTTTATTAAAAGCCAATTGTAAGGTTTTAGCAATACGCTTATAATCTTTAATACCGATTCTTTCAATCGATACTTCTAAATTACCAACAACAAGTCTCTGATTCTGAAGTCTACCATGACTCGAACCAATAGAATTATTAGAATTGTTACTATTGGTTTTCAGAATCAGAGACTTTTGCAGTCGGGGTTCTTTTTTCTTATTAGATTCAAACTCTTCTGTAAATGACATGTTGCATAAGGTATTGGATTGGGTAAGCGCCGTAATAATTCACCAATAAAATAAAATTAATCTTCTAAATTAATCGTTTACTTTATTAGCCTGGGAGATTTTGCAAGAAAAATCTGAGGGAAATCTCTCACGTATTTATAGTTGAGAAAATTCCTCATGTTTACTTTATTAAACAGGGGTGTACCGGTGCACCGGCGGTTGATCAGGAAGTTCCACGGCTTGTTCAAGCAGGGTGCACCGGTGTTCACAGATAAGCGGTTGGTGAAGCGGGAAAGTGGTCCCTACCAACGCTAGCCATATACACGACCGGTGTTTGGCATATTTTATTTTAGCTTCCTTTAGATACCAGCAGCAGTCAGACTTGGGACCAACGGCTACTAATATGTGGTGATCGATGGCAGCAAGCAAGATCCCATATAGTGAAGTGCTGATTCCTATGTGATTAGCCCGAAGGGTGATCCTTGGGATTCAGTGATAACAATATTTGACGTTGGTCCAAATGTGTCAAGCCCAAAACGGAATTTCAGAGAAAATCTTGAAAAGGCAAGTCAACACGATTGAAGCTTAGCTTCGATTTACAAGCAAATCCAATGGCCCATGTCTGGTGGCTAAGGTTTCTGTATGGGTGCAAAGGAGTTAGATGGTTCAGAGTATTGAAATCATTCAACGGTAATTATTCAACGGCTCCTAAGCAGGTGGACTGTGTGTATGCTCTAACTAATCTAAAGCGCTATAGATCCGGATCGAAAGAATCTTATTTGAAGCTTGGATGCAACTGATCCATAGCATTTCTGATATTCAACAATATATCGAAAGGTATCCTGGAAGGATTGAAAGGATGTTGCGAGAGTAAAGCGTTTGGTTCTAGAGCATGTTGCAGGAGTGAAAGAGTTGAGGCACTGAGGCACTGAAGCACTGAGGCACTGAGGCATTGAGCGATGTTGAAGAATTGATAGAGGTTGGTTTCCGAGAGGATTTAACGATGTGGCCAACTGAAATGACTGAAGTGCCTGAAACTGAAAGTTGGAAGTGTGCTGAGGATCGAATCTTGAAGTTTGCAGGAGTGAAAGGGTTGAAGGTATTCAACGCTGCAGAGGGAAGGGTCCAAGCGAGTCTAGAACCGATGATCTTTTTCGTCTTTTTGCAGTCTCATTGCTTCTTATCAGTTTATCCAAACAAGTAGACTGAAATAACTGACCTCTAGCAGCATATTTTAAACTCCTACCGTCAATAGTTTATACCAGCCGGAACTTAGGAATCGTCCAAGAAAAGCTCTTGGTATCTTGATATTTCTTGCCAGCCCTTCCAATTTAGCCAATCGGCCATCGATGCCAGTTTATGCGGTCTGTCCAAGGAGCCATGAAGTTCCATGTGCCACCCTACAAGGGTACCGTGAATATCAATGGTACCGCGTAGACCCAAGGCTGCCATATGGGGCCATCCATGCAACCCATGCCACCGTGCTGCAACCACCAGAAACCACCAGAAACCACTGCATCAGTCTGCGTGAGCCAGGTCCCCGACATGCTCTCTATACGAAATGATGTCGTGGTTTTCTCAATTTTTTGGGGAGAAAGGGAAGGGCGGTGTGGGAAAAGGAAAATTCATAGGCTTGAACCAGTTTTATTAGACGGTCTGCCATTATTGTAATTGAATCAAAGTAAGAATTACGTCTATAGATAACTATAGAACACACATAACGCATATTTAAAAGGGTAGGTCAGCACCAAAGGAGAACCGCCCTAAGAAAAGGAACAAGGCAGACAAACACATCGAAGCGAAGCCATGGGGAACACGCCTTCAAAAGATGGAATGCCGTTGAGTAGAACAAATACCAATCAATCTACCAGGTCTAATAAATCAAGTAGGAGTATTCGATCAAGGAAAAATGATAGTTCCACCAGCTTGTCCAAGTTGGGTAAATCGCCCAAAGTGAGTAGGAAGAATTCGTCGATTTCAGTCAATGATAGTAATGCTAATGCCAGCAGTGGAGGTAATGGAAATATGGCTAGTAATGAATATCTTAACTATAATGAACAAGCAATAGATGATGAAGATATACCGACTGACCAATTTCAAAATTTGAATTTGAATTTGAATTTACCCCCTTCAATGATCCAAATTGAACCTAAAGAGCCTATCTTGGTTCGTAGAAACACCAATGGATCCTTTGATATTAATAATTTGACTCCTGACAAGTCTGGTAATAATTCTCCTTTGTTATCGCCAAATTTTGATAGCCATGTCAATAACAGTTTTATAGCCGGTGCTAATAATAGTACTACGGACAATAATGGTTCTAATACCAATAATAACAATATAAATGATAATAATAATGATAATAATAATACTAACAACGGTAACGGTATTAGCAATGGTTCTGGGCCTGACAACAATACCAGTAATGGTAATGGCTCATCAATCGGTGGAGATTTATCAAGAACAAGCACCAATCATTCAATTGCATCGGCCGAGGATCCTGAAAAGGCCCTTAGTAAAAGTAGGTCCAATTCATCTTTTTCATCTACAAAAATATTATCAAAATCAAACTCAAATATCTTAACAAGGCATTCAACTACCACATCAAGCTCCAATTCAATCGATATAGAAAATTTAATCCAAAGGTTGTTAGATTCAGGATATTCTGGGAAACGTAACAAGAATGTATGTCTTAAAAATAATGAAATTCAAATGGTTTGTTCAAAAGCTAGAGAAATCTTTTTATCTCAACCATCTTTATTAGAATTAAACCCTCCAGTCAAAGTCGTTGGAGATGTTCATGGTCAATATGGAGATTTAATTCGTATTTTTACAAAATGTGGATTTCCTCCTTCGACTAATTATTTGTTTTTAGGTGATTATGTTGATAGGGGGAAACAAAGTTTGGAAACAATATTATTACTATTATGTTACAAGATCAAATATCCTGAAAACTTCTTTTTATTAAGAGGAAATCATGAATGTGCTAATGTTACTAGAGTCTATGGATTCTATGATGAATGTAAAAGAAGATGTAATATTAAAACTTGGAAATTATTTATTGATACCTTTAATACTTTACCAATTGCTGCTATAGTGGCTGGGAAAATATTTTGTGTTCATGGAGGATTGAGTCCAGTTTTAAATTCATTAGATGATATTAGAAACATTGCAAGACCTACCGATGTGCCTGATTTTGGATTATTAAATGACTTATTGTGGAGTGATCCCGCAGATACATTGAATGAATGGGAAGATAATGAAAGAGGTGTTAGTTATGTATTTTCAAAGGTTGCCATCAATAAATTTTTATCAAGGTTTGGTTTTGATTTAGTATGTAGGGCTCATATGGTTGTAGAAGATGGTTATGAATTTTTCAATGATAAAACTTTGGTTACCGTATTTAGTGCTCCCAATTATTGTGGTGAATTCGATAATTGGGGTGCAGTGATGGGGGTAAGTGAAGAATTATTATGTAGTTTTGAATTATTAGATCCTTTGGATTCTATTGCTTTAAAACAAGTCATGAAAAAGGGCAAACAAGAAAGGAAAAGTGCTCAACTACAACAACAGAAATTATCTTGAGTCCTTCATTACCTTGTTCATACAAAATACCACCTCATTAAAAGGTATATACTAAAATTAATGAAGTATCATGTCTAATGTACAATAATTTTGCAATCCCTCTCGTAATCTCTGATTTTTTTGCTCACTCTCAAAACAGCTCAACAACTACGATCAGTACAAAACCCATTGGTAGTCACAGCGATGTCGAATCATTTCCTATTGCAAACGGAGAACAATGAACCCATGATCCAATTGATTGATAAATTGAATACGAAGATAAATGAAAACGATAAGCTTCTAAACAATTTGACCGCTGATTTTGACCAATTGAAGTTTGCAAAATCGGTGTCTGAAACTAAGGCTTTTGACGATAGTAATGGCGATAACATCCATAACAATGGACAATCTAATGGATCTGACAAGTCTAATGGCCCATCAGAAGGTTCCAGTACCAATAAAAATGGCGATAGCCATGAGTCCAGCGCTAGTGAAGAGATAGATGAACTAGACTATCACTTAAATACCAAATATCAGCTAGATCAAATGCCCAGTAAACAATTTAATACCAATAATCCCAGGCTAAATAAGTTGTTATCGGACAATTTCAAACTAATCAATATCAAACTATCTAGGCGGAGAAGAAATGACGAGTTATTGAAAATATTGAAAGATTATCAGTACTTCATTAATACTACTTTGATCCCAAACTTAAGAGATAATTTCGTAAATAACTTGTCAATGACTTATAGAGACTTAACAAAAGTAAGTGACCACAAACTTGAAAGCACAACCAAATTATGGCAACAATATTTGATCTACATCGAATACATTAATCGATTGATAATGACTCTAAAACAACTTGATGGGAATCTAGAGAATTTAAATGATCCTGAAGTATTGAAACTTGAGGTGAAGTTGAATGCAATTTACAATTTGATTAAAGAATAATGAAATGATAATGAATAATGAATAAGTGTTATATTGTGTAAGATATGCACTGTTGACCGTATAGAATATACAAGAAACTGAAGAAAATAAGCTTAGAGAGTAAATGATGAGTTAAAATATTAGAATTAATATATACATAATCTACTGGTATCAAAGGACTATTTCAAATTTGCTGGAAATTTATCATCGTTGTAAGGCGATAACAAGTTATTTATACTTGGTTTTTTACTATCATCTCCATTTCCATTATTATTAGCTTCCTTTGCCTCCTTTGCCTCTTGGGCTTCTCTTTTTTCTTCATTCAAGACCCCTTTCAACCAATTTTTGGTGTTTTCTTTCGTTAATGGTGTTGTGTTTGTTGATGTGGAAACATCAGTATCATTCAACACACTGCTCAAAGAATTAGCATTACGGTGATACCCTAATCTGGTTATACTACTACTACTAGTGCTACTGGTGAGTTGCTGCAATGGTGGTAATACAGTTGAGGTATTACCTGTATTGGTAGCTGGGAATTGGTAATTATGAATAGATCCTGGAGCTGAAGATCCTCCTGGTGCAGATCCTGGTATTGGTTGTTGTCCCTGTATTCCATGGGCTTGTGTTGGATTATAAGATTGCGATGGTTGCCCAATCGGAGCACCACCACCTTGCTGCTGTTGCTGCTGTTTCTGCTGCTGCTGTTGTTGCAATTGTAATTGTTGAGATTGGTGATGATGGAATAAAGGCGATAATGGAGACACCATGTTTGGAGTCAAAGAAGCCAGTTTTGCGCCATTATAAGATAAAATTCTAGAATACATTGGTCTTGGTATTGGAGGCTGTTGGTTTAATTGTTGGCTAAAAGAATACAATGGTACAGGAGGTGCTGATTTCAATTCATGATAATGTAAATGTTGAGGATGATGATGTTGGTGCAGCGCATGATGTGCATGTTGATGAGCTGGTGGTTGTTGATGTGATTGAGGCTGTTGAGGTTGATTTGAATATTGCTGGTTTTGTATTTGCAGCTGTGGTTGCAGATGCATTTGAATTTGAGGATGAGACAGATGATGTTGATGAAGGGGAGGACGTAAATGATAAGCTGATTGAGGTTGTTGCTGATGTTGTTGTGGAGGATTTAAGTGATGAGCTTGATGAATTGGGGTGGTTATCGTTGATGAATTGGATGATGAAAAGGATGATAACGTCGAAGATAATTTATCCGAATTAAGAATAAAGGAATGTTGTAAAGATAAAGGTCTTGGTCTTCTTTTTGGTTTGAATTCATGACTTGGTAATTTTAAAGAATCATGCGCCAGCGCATCTTTATGTTCCAAAAGGCTGTTTGATTCATTTTCATTACTACTTGAGTTACTTGAATTATTTGAATTATTAGAATTGTTTGAGTTATTTGATATATTTGATCCATATGAAATGTTTGAATTATTTGACATTGAATGTGAAAGCACATTTGGAGTTGATTTTGATGTTTGATATTGGAAATATGGATAATTTTGATGGGGGGAGTTTGAATTTGGAGGTGACACCATGAATCCTTTATCATTGCCACTGTTCTTGCCATTGGTAGTATTATTACTATTACTGGTATTACCATTATTTTGAGGGTTATTATTGGAAATGGTTGGGTTATTATCATTTGTATTTTCAAACTTTTTCGAATTTGGAGTTCCCGGTTCTTTTTCTTTATTACCATTATTTAAATAGTTTTCATAAGCATGAACCGTTTGTTTATGTTGTCTTAAGTTATCCAATCTTGAAAAATTCTTGGAACAATAAGGACAAGTAAAAGGTCTTTCACCCGTATGTTTCCTTTTATGTCTTGCCAAATGTTCAGACCTTGTGAAGGACATATTACAACCTGGGAATCCAGTACACTGGAAAACTCTACCTTTAGAAGGTCTTTTATTTTTCTTTTTCATGTCCATATCCTTTTCTTGGATTATTTGCATCATCGGATTATTATTTGAACTTATCTGTAAATGCAACTATAGGTGTATGAATAATGACTTTGGTGTGTATGAATGCCAACTTAGTATTTTGCCAGCTTAGTTGTTGCCCAGTGATTCTGATGGGGTTCCAGGTCTCTTTTAGGGTACCTTTTGACGAAGCAGTCAGCTCCAGTGGTGTTCGTTCCTATCAAGTAGCCACCCAGGTCACTAGTGCCTAGACCTTGTTGAAATCTGTTTTCCCGCCCAAGGATGAAGCACCTGTGTTTATTCCAGGATGTAGGACCTCTTAAGTGTTGTCTCTCTGTCTCACCAGTCAGAGAGTGGGAGCAGATACGTGTGTGTTATCTGGGGTGTGATATGTGGTATATAGGCTATATATAAGCTGTATGGTGCTATATATGGTGCTATATATGGGATATAAAAAAGGAAGAACCACCTTAAAAAAAAAAGAGAAAAACTGCCGCCGTTTGAATTCTCTATTTGTGGATTTTGTGAAAAAGTCTCAGAAATTGGAGGTCCAGATTTCCCCTGAAATATTTTAAGTTAGAAGAAATGTCCAACAAATTTTACCGTAAGGGACCTTTACAATAAGGGGACTTGTTAGTGGTGGGCTTGTTGGATTTGATTGGGGTACGAATAGCTGCAAATATCACTTCCTGATGTTTAGTCTAGCGGCCAGGTAATGGAAGCCATCAGTCCCATAGCTTGAAAGCGAAGATATCAGAGACACTGGCAGAGCCGCGACATTTCCAAGATATGGCAAGGGATAGTAAGGGAATCGGCTTGAAATAAACAAATAGAAGGGAGATATCCTCACCACATTGTTCTGATATTATATTGTGTCCTTGTAGAATCTTTGTGGTGGGATTGCATTGTTATGATATACGGGCATGGTGTAGTGCCCGTCATATCTCGGTGGTCCTGGAGCCCAAAAAGTCCCAAAAGTCCCAAAAAACGAAAAGTCCCAAAAAACCAAAGACTCAGACACAACAGAGACACAAACAAAGAGTCAACCGACCCCCTGCCACAGGGGTGAAGAAAATATTTTGTACGAAGACAAATTGTTATTTTAACCTTTTGAGCTAAAGGTAGCTTAAAAGATTAGGTTTGAGTGCTGAATGTAATCTGACTTAGTGTAAGGACTGGGCCAATGATCATTTGAAACTTTTGATGCTGGGCCACATTTGGTACAGCAAACCATAATCAGTGACACTATGTGAGGCAGTCGTAATTGGCTTTATCTGACGCAATTGCAGTTCTCGTATTTCTGTCGTCTTCTTACATAAGCCCAGTCACCGCTCGCTAAGGAGCCCATTTGCCCAGTTGGGAATTTTAATGAGCTGGGACGGTACACGACATCGCCAGAGCCACGACTGGAATGGAATTCAGCCCATCTAAGGAGATTCGATTTAGGAACCAGGGCAGGCTGCAGCAACACCCACGACACTGTGATCAGATAACCAAGGACGGGCCCATGAAAGGAGGGCCCATGAAAGGAGGGCCCATGAAAGGAGGGCCCATGAAAGGACGGGCCAAATGAGCTATCCGAGAGTCTGGCACTTACGTGGATATCTTCGATACCACCTCTATGTAAAGGCTCTCCTCCCCTTCTATGTGGAAAGTCCCGTTGAAGACTCAAAAGAGTTAAAAGATTGGAACAAAATTTTTTGGGCTTTAAAGTTCCATATCCCAAAATATTTTTTGGTTTATTTTGTGAAGACGTAATTGCCTTAAGGCTCAGCAAGAACCACTTGGCAATGTCAATCCAATCCATAACAACATTGATTTCTTTGGAAATCCAGGACAAGCTACCGTTCTTAAAAATATATGTATGTCTACTGTAGAAATTACCAGGATGGGAACTGAAAAAAGGTACTGAGAGGTTGACCTGTTTACCGAATCCATTGCATTGCAAGACACTTTCTTGCATTCGTTTAGCTAAAAAATAACTAGGGAGGTTGTCAACGAGACTTGGGCTTCGTCCACACTTTAGATCTGTTGATCATTTTGTCTTTTGGAACCCTTACATATTCTGTATTGTTGATTTGGTGGTTTTGGCTCCTCTGAGGTTGTGAAACTCTTGTAGGTAATTTTGCACCTTGCAATTATTCCTAACTTTTTTGTACTTTCAGACATATCCAATAGTGTTACCAGGATCATTTCGTTACTGCAAGGCGATTTTTCTTTATTAAACTAACTTTAGTTTAAGTTTGTGTCCTTCATCCAAAATTTAACCTAACATAGCTGAATAACAAAGTCAAAAATGCTAGCGACACGATATACACGAATGTTAGTGAAACAACATCTGATATGCTGAAACACCAAACTCGATTGCAACTAGGGTCTTTGTTTAAACCATAAAATGCCTTGTACATTATTGCTTGTGTCTGTCTGATAGTTCAGACATGTTATGTTTATAGGTTCTACAGCCTTACTTGACAATTGTAGGTATAACTATAGCTACAGTGATTCAAAAATTCTCATTTTTGTATATATAATTACTATGTACTAAGTACGTGGTACCTACATGCAATGTTCATAAAATTACTTAAATACTTTGAAAGATTCTAGTATTGAGCGTTGCCACCAGTTCATTCTATTTCAATGCCATTGATCAGCTGAAGTCACTGATTCACTGGACATCAGAGTGGAAAATGCTAAAAGGAACCGGTAGCGTAAAAGCAGATCAACAACAAGAGTTGTTTTGTTGAGTTGGATTATTTTCAATATTTATATCAATTGTTTCCGGGCTATTTTGGTTTTCTTCTTGATTAAATTCAGGTAAACTTTTAGCAATTTTTTTGAATAATAATTTGACATTATAATTAATTTTGGTGGAGGTTTCTAAATAAATACCACAATTTATTGATTTGGTTAGTTTTTCTAATTCTTCAAAAGATACTTGTCTTTTATTTGATAAATCGGATTTATTTCCAACAATCACAATAATGACATCTTCACCTCTTTCTAATTTTACTTCGTTAATCCACTTTTCCAAATTTTCAAACGATTTCTTATTGGTGATATCATAGCACACGATGGCAACGTTACTATCTCTGATATACGATGGGATTAATGATCTGAATCGTTCTTGTCCTGCAGTGTCCCATAATTGTAATCGAATGGTCTTATTATCTTCTAAATACATCGTTTTACTTAAAAAGTCTATCCCAATAGTTGCCGCATATTGATCATCGAAGGTATCATACATAAACCGAGTTATTAATGATGTTTTACCGACTAAAAAATAGGTGGTTAGTACATTTAGGCCTTTTGATTTCCTTTGATCTGGTGTCTGGATAGTTAACACAAGATGGGATTGCTACTACACCTTCCCAATCCATTTCGAAGAATATTGAAGCATATTCAGCCTTATCTAACAACATTGAGCCACATTTATACTTATTCAAACAACAAATCTCTGTTTCCTGTTGTACATACCCCCTTGATCTCCAAGAAATACAATCTTGTACTTCCTTAACATGGACTTATCACTCATCCTTAACGTCCTTGTGCAAACTTTTGCTGCGCGGACGATTTATTTTTTTGTGATCCAATTTTTTCAGGTTTGGCTCAAGTTGATTTGTATGGTGCTTCAGTCATTTCAGCGTTCAACATCTCATCTGCGTTCATGGTGAGTTGGTATGCAATTGGGATTCTGTGTAGTCGATTGGGCTCACAAAATTATGCATTTCTACAAAGGGGCAAGGGTTCTGGCTCCAAGTGTGTTTGCATGAGACATACAGCACGGCGGTGGGCTTATTTGGCACCGCATCACCGCAGTGGCCGAGTACCCCAAACCACCAAGATATTGTCACCAGTAATGCCCGTATGTTCTATAGCATTTCCAATAGGTTCTATAGCATTATATGGAGCAATCTCCTATAGGTTCTGTGTCTGTTATGGAACAATATCCCAAAGAGCCGGTAGATCAATGACACCCTACCAAAGCAGTACCGATGGATCCAAGTGGACAGTGTAGGCTTTAAATCTCACAAGACCCCACTGCCAACTCTATTCACCCACTGTAAACCCACTGCCAACTCACCAGGTACTTATCTTACGTACTTGCCTTAGTCTATTTACGTTTTACTCCAAAATACTCCTCTAACTTTCTTTTTTCTACTCCAATTCTATTTATATTCATACTGTAATGTATGTCTGTGACAGCTGGGAACCAACTTAAGGTAGCTACATGACCTCTAGAACCCTAAACATCCTTCCATTAGCTATGCCTAGACCTAGTGGGCCGGACCTTTGGTGACAGTTTGCAGCTTTTGCTTCACCGTTACTTCCCCTTTCTAATCATCGTATATATGTCGCCAGTACACCCATATAGTTGGCAGCGATAGCAGTCCAGACTCGTATAGGTGCACCGGTGGCAGCTCGTTGTTTCAGTTTTTCAATTACTTTTCCTGAAACGGGAATCGCAAAGTTAGATAGATATAAAAATTCCATTTCGTTTTGCTTATTCATTAGTATTCCTTTTTAGCTTTACTGTTGCCACATAGTGAAAGTTGATGGATAATATAAATAGACGGGAAGAGTATTGATTTAAAATTCAAAATTCAAAATAATCCAAATTTGTATATATTGTAAAGTTTGCTATCTTTAAAGCTAAAGAGATAGATAACAGATAAGATGGGACTTAAATCAGCGTTGGTGAGCTTTGTCACGCCTACAATAACCAATCCTAACACAAATGAGAAGCGTGTTTATGAATATCGATACACCCAGGAGGATATTGCCATAATCAGATACAATAATCAGCAGAGTAGAAGAGCCATGATTAAGAAGGCTAGGGCCAAAAGAGCAAGGGATTCAGAAAGGCAGAGGCAAAGAATGATTCATCGAGAAAATATGGAAAGAGAAAGAAGAGAAGCTGAAAGGTTGGAGTTAGAAAGAATAGAAGATATAATACGTCGTCGTGAACAGCGAAGATTAAATCGCCAATTAGAATTAGAAATGATTGAATTGAATCGATTAGAGTTAAGAAGCCAATTGAAAAATGAAGAAGTTCCACCTTATAGACCTATATTACATAAATATTTGGATTTGGTTTCTTTCGATCCAAGATTTCTGCCTGTTTTAAGATACAACAAATCTTTAATTAAGAATGAACTGGAAATGAATAAAATAATCAATGAATTTATGAAATTTGGTGTCTTTCCTAATGAAATAAATCCTTTTGAACTTAGTTTTGTTGATGATAGATATTTCGATGATTTAATCCCAGATTTAATCCCAGACGGTAACGTGGAACAGGGGCCAGATTCTGCTGATTTAATACCCTATGCTGAAGTTGTTTCTCCACAAACGATACCAGACCCTGTACCAGATCCCGTTCCAGATTCTTTAGCAGAGCCTCTTGCTACCGATTTACCAGAGGCTGCTCTACAAGAAAACGATTTACCAGATTCAAGCCAGTTCGACGTCAGAATCATACCCATAAGTGATCACTCGATACCCGAAGCTCTCGTTCCTCGTACTTACACCGCAACCACTGTTGCAGGGAACACCCAAGAGGCTGAATCCGCTACTCACATACCTGGAGACAACACAACCAGCACAGACCTGCCCAACCCACGCAGCAGCCGAATTTGGAATAACTTACTCCTCCATGACTTGAACAATTACGAGTTTGATTCTGTCAATGAAGATGTCCAAGTAGCATTGCGGTTGTCGTTAATGGACTCCCAACTGAGTCTTCTGTCTAGATCTACTAGATCGGTCAGATCATCATCGATTCCATCCCTGCGTCAAGGCTCAGTAAGACGGCCAAGACCAAGACCAAGAACCGCCTCCAGCAGTCGTAATATGGCTACTAGGAACCAACACATAAGCTATTCGTCTCGGATACAACTTCCTAATTTTGCTTAATTTAATGTATATATCGTATTGCTCTGGTCTTCAACTGCTGCTAGCACCATCGCGGTGCGACCTGGCGCGAGAGAGGATGGATTAGGGCCAGCGGGAGCCCACTTGGGCCCAGACCGCCAGTCCTGCATGCGCCCATCATCAAATAAGATTCTCACCATTTCAAACCTCAGAAATTTCAGAACCCTTCACAAGACGACTAAATCGGACCAGAAACCAGTTTTCAGGCACAACAGTAGTCGACTTAGACGGGAAACAAGCGAAGAGCCGACTTACACAATATAAAAGGAAATAATGACAGATCCAGCGGGGTTCAAACAAGTTTCTGAAGGTATTAGCAAGAGTAATACTCCCGCCAATCCATATGGACCAAATCCATCGGACTTCTTGTCCAATGTCAGTGAATTTGAGTTGATTGAATCCACTTTAAGAGAGGGAGAACAGTTTGCTAATGCATTTTTTTCAACTGAAAAGAAAATCGAGATCGCCAAGGCCTTAGATGATTTTGGAGTTGATTATATTGAATTGACAAGTCCAGTTGCCAGTGAACAAAGTAGAAAAGATTGTGAAGCCATTTGTAAGTTGGGCTTAAAAGCTAAGATATTGACTCACATCAGATGTCATATGGACGATGCCAAAGTTGCAGTTGAAACTGGGGTTGACGGGGTTGATGTTGTCATTGGTACATCTCAATTTTTAAGGCAATATAGTCATGGTAAAGACATGAACTATATAGCTCAAAGTGCAGTTGAAGTCATTGAATTCGTCAAATCCAAAGGAATTGAAATCAGATTCAGTTCTGAAGATTCTTTTAGGTCTGATTTGGTGGATTTGTTGAATATCTATAGAACTGTTGATAAAATTGGTGTCAATAGAGTTGGTATAGCTGATACCGTTGGGTGTGCTAATCCAAGACAAGTTTACGAGTTGGTTCGTACTTTGAAAAGTGTAGTCAATTGTGACATTGAATGCCATTTCCATAATGATACGGGTTGTGCCATTGCTAATGCTTATACTGCTTTAGAAGGGGGGGCAAAATTGATCGATGTTTCTGTATTGGGTATTGGGGAAAGAAACGGTATTACACCATTAGGGGGATTAATGGCAAGAATGATTGCCGCTGATAGAGATTACGTCTTATCCAAATACAAATTACACAAATTAAGAGATTTAGAGAATTTGGTCGCTGAAGCTATTCAAGTTAATATACCATTCAACAATCCAATTACTGGGTTTTGTGCATTCACTCATAAAGCTGGTATACATGCCAAAGCCATATTGGCTAATCCTTCAACTTATGAGATCTTAAACCCAAGTGATTTCGGATTAACGAGGTATATTCATTTCGCCAACAGATTAACTGGTTGGAATGCTATCAAATCAAGAGTTGATCAATTGAACTTGAATTTAACTGACGAACAATGTAAAGAAGTCACCGAGAAGATCAAAAAATTGGGTGACGTAAGACAATTGAATATTGACGATGTTGATTCTATAATCAAAGAATTCCATGCTGATTTGGGTACCCCTTTAATGAAACCTAAGATTTTAAGTGAAGAGCCTACAGATTTACCTGATGCCAAAAGGTCTAGAACAGATTAGGGTCTATCTTATGTCAGTCTATTCCTGGAGTCAAGCACTTTTCGACACTGTGTATTTTAAATGTTTTAATTTATTGTTTGTTTTATATTTCTCTATAACTACCATTGAGAGCTGTTAAGTTGGTTATTGCTATCAATTTCATCCTCTTCTTCTTCCTCTTCTGAATCTTCATCAATATGCACATTCTTCTTCCTTTGGAAATCCTTAATATGGGCCTTGTTCAACGCATCTGAAATATATGCCAATGTTGACTTACGACGACTTATATGGGCCATACTTTCTATGGATGGGGTACCAATATGAGATTCTGAGTCAATTGACTCGACTGCTGGCCTTCTTAAGGCTGAAGAAACAGCACTTGGGGAGTAATTTGCAACTGAATTTCCTTCATTGAAAGGTGGTTCCCCATACCTTCTTTCATTATAAAGAGAAGATGAATTTGATTGGTCTGATTCTATGTCATCTAGTTTGAAACGTTTATACCGTAACGAGACCAACTTTTTAATGGCTCTTTCAACTTTGGTGGATACAGCATAAGGCAATGGGCTGTCTCTTGAAGCCCTGAAGAGCACAACATTGGTACAATGTTCATTTTCCATTCTAAATAGAACCCATATGATTCTTCTTATAATTTCAGCCAATGCAATCAAGAAACTAGTGGCTGCCAGCTGTTGGATCTGATGGCTGAAAAAAGCATAAAAAATCCATTGAAATCTTAAAATTACATCAATGACGATTGCCATATAGTAATATATTGGATTCTTATAAAATAAGTTATCTCTTAACAAAAAGTACTTTGAGTTGGGTTGTAATAACGACCAATCCATTATAATGTCCCATGCTGAGGTCAAAATCGAGTTGATTGAGGCTACTACAATGAAGACTATTCGGTTTCTTTCGATGGTGTTGATTCTATAAACACTCAACAAACAATAGTATAGAGCACCAATACCATATTTCAACATATTAGCCAAATGTGGGAACCAATCTCCAGTATCAGCATAACGTCTAAAACATTGTAACAACCTCCAAATACTAGGTAACGCCAGAAAAAACCCCATAGATCTTGAATTCGATGATCCACACGTATTTTTGCCTCCATTAATGATACCAGACCAGTGACTCGAATAAAGACAAAAGAAGAATGAAATGTTCCCCATGGTGTAAGTTAAGGAACATAACAAATCACCCATGAAGAAGTCTCTGAATTCAACAGGATAAAATCCAGACAATATGAGCCTCCAGAATGCAATTTGTAGCCATTTCCGACTGGAGGCATAAAAGTGGTTGAATGGCCATATGAATACTATTATTAGTACACCAAATACAATCCAAGGCCAATCCCTACCGGGGAACAGATCATGCCAGAAGTCATTGAAGCTGAACCAGGTCAATAAGGACAAAAATGCAAAAAATGTAGCTGGAATCAACCAATATTGTTTATAATCCAAAGCTGTTGCAATATTCAATTCAAAAATGAACTTATAATTGATCTTGAACTTGTCAAATATCATTAAATTAATCCCAAACAATATGAACATCACATTAAGCAAGAAAAACCCACCATATATTTGCAACATGAACACTCCTTCTGGGAATTCATTTCTTAATATTTTATGTAATGCTATGTATATCGAAATGGCAAATAATGGGATGGATATACCTAAGAAGAACCCAGACGTAAAAAACTCACCATAATAAGAGTTCATTCTGGTTTCATTGGAATTCAACGCATAAGCTATACTTTTCAACTTTTCTAATGATTGTTTACGATCGGAAGATTCTGGATCAAAAAAGGTAATATACAACTCTTCGATTTGAAATATTAGCTTGTCCAATATATCACTAGTTAGAAAATAGGAGCTGGAATCCAACTTGGTCATAAAGTCACTTGAAATATTGCTTTTGGTCAGTTTATCGTATTTCTTACTGATTTTTCTGAATGCTGTACGATTTAAGACTTTATAAGATCTTAAGATGATCAAGGATGTATAATACTCCAAGACTGCTTCTTTTAGTTGCTTCCTGGCAAATAAAAACGGCACCCCAAAGTGCTGTTTTGTTTCATAGTCTCTCTTTTTACGCTTTCGAAGCTGCTCTGGCGTTTGTCTACGATTAGCACCGCTAGCAGTGGTATTTGCTGGGTTTGGAGGATTCGTGGAGTCGACCGAAGTGATTGAGTTGATATCTGAGTCCAACGAAGAGTCGTCTTTGATCACCCCATTTCTGATTCTATTTTCAAAATAATTGATATCGAATTCTTCAGGATTGGTATTAGTTAAAGAAATATCTGAATCTTTAGGGTTCTTATTACGTCTTAGTTTCTTAAGAAACTGAGTGGAAGGCAATGAAGGCAAATCAAATCTGTTTAAGGAAAAGATGGCCAGCCTGGTATGATAAGCTAACTCTCCAACCTTCTTATAAACTTCAATGGTTTCGCTATTGGGTTGATTTGATTTGATATTATGGTTTCTTCGTTCCTTCAAGGTCTTATTCCTATGTTCCTTCAATTGGTACAATTGGTCTTCCAAAACCAAAAACCTTTCGTATACCTCTTGTTCTTTCTCCTGGAAGAACCCTTCAACCTTGTCAAGCTCCAGATTTAACCATTTACCGAAATCTTCCTTATCATTTGACTTTCTTACGGAAGAGTTGAATAAGGACGTTTTGAAGGAGATATTGCCTCTGTGAACAGTCTCACCAGACTCCCCATTGCTTGAATCGTGCTGTTCGTTGGTCTGCTCGCCACCGCCGTCTTGGTTGTAGTCTTGTTTCTTTGAGGCATCTACAGGGTTCAACAAGGGTGTACGATCATTACTCTTGGACTCGTTTTGTTTGGACGTTCCTAGCCTTTTTATGAGCTTTTTGCCCTTTTTGTAGTCCAAGTATTGATCTTCCCACTCTGGTACCAATCCCTGGTTTAAAGACTCACCGAACTTCATCTTCTAGCCGTGATTTCTTGTAATCGTAAGATTGAAAGCTGAAATTTATGAAACTTTTGAGAGTCATCGTGGTCGCAGTCGAAGTCTCAGAGCGGCACGGTGGTGCGAGGGGTGGTGCGGGCGGCCAACAGCGGCGGTAGAATAGTGGGAACAGCCTGCACCGGAAGGGGGTGTACTGGTGTGATCTATTTATTAGGATTCGTATCTTACATAGAGAGCATCGATGAAATGGCGATGCTTAATACCAGGAGGTTTTGCAATTCTAAACCCTTCTATGGCTTCTTCTACAGACCAGCCCAATTTTTCAATCAAGTAACAGCAGATTAAGAAACCAGTTCTATTAAATCCATAATGACAATGAATTGCTATTAGTGGTGATTCTATAGTGTTTGATTTTAAAATCGAATCAACCAACTGAATAAACTTTCGAATTGAGCCTGGATCAGGGACCACTTTAGAAACGGTGGCACATTTATAATACTTGATGATTTTAAACGAATCTGGGTTGTATGGAGGGATGTCTGCTGATATGTCAACCACCGCAATAAGATTTCCTGAAGGTAAGTCCACCAACGGCAAGCTGTGAGTGGTGTCGTCGGTATTTTCAGCAACCTTGTCCTCAGATTCACCAGATTGACCATCAGACTCATCAAGTTGACCGTTGAGTTGGTCACCATAGAAATATTTTTCCAATGCATAAGGTGAATGGTTTTTATCACCTTCTCTTAAAGTTTTCATTCCTAGCAAAGGCGAAATATCTTTCCCGTTATGTCTAGTTATATTCCAGGACAAAGGAATTAGTTGCAGCCATTTCAATTCGTTTTTTAACCCCCACTTATCCCCACTTATATCAGCTTTAACTCTTAAAACCCAAGCTGGAGATAGATGTAATCTTTCAGGAAATTTATTTTCGATATGATTTAAGATTTTACCACTTATAAATTCAGGTTTAGATAATAACAAAGCATGACCAGCATTTTTGATTTCAATTAAACAACTAACCTTTCTTTGAAATGAATGTGATAATAATTCATTCGTTTTAACGATTTCCTGATAGGGAATTACATGATCCTTGGTACCACCAACAAAAACAGTCTTTTCATAAACAGTTTTATCAAAAGGATTATCGTTAAATTTTTTAATCGACAGAATCAAATCACTTGCTTTCGTTTTTTCAAAGCCATTAGCATATTTTAGTAAAATATTAGTGTTGATATCAAGGTTCCATCTAAATTGACGTAATCTGATATATAGATTAGTATTATGAGGATTATTTGAAATATCCCCAATCTGTCTTGAAACACTATGACTATATAAGCCTTCTAATCTATCCCAAACTCTGAAACAATTCACTAAAGAAGGGAAATGAATTAACCAATTTGAAAAAAATGACACTTTCTTAGATGATTTAATGGTCTGTTTCTTTAAATTAATATCGTTAATGAGTGGAGGACAGGCCAACATAATCATCCCTTCAACTTTATTATTAGGGAACTTTTTAGCAACTCTAATGGCAAGATTACAACCCATTGAATGGCCAATCAACACGATTTTTTTATTATCAGGGATGGATTGCTTAATAAATTCCACAATTATTGAAGCGATATTATCAGATTTGAAATCATCATCAGTCATATTTTCAATACTTGAAGATATTTTCAACTGGTCTTCAATTGAAATCTTAGACAACGTTGCAAATTTATCATTAAATTTTAATTTTGAATCACCAAACCCTGGTAAGTCTAAGGAGAGGATTTCCAGGCATTGAGACAACAACCCCATCAATGGCTCGAATTGAGACATCTGGCCACCCATACCATGGATAAATACAATGATTGGGCTCTGTTTTAACTGATTCAGAATATCGATATTCTGGTTATTTTCATTCTTCATAAAGTTGATTAAAGGATGTTGGATATGTAAAGTCTGGAGGTAAATTTCATCAACAGATAAGTTTGTTGACTTCAAATTGATCTTGGTGGTCTTACAATATTTGGATATCAATGCACAATCATTGGGTTCGTTTTCCATAACGTATGCTTCAAATTCATTGGCGCTATTAAACCCTATGATCTTGATGAATTGCCATAGTTTTTTCCAGATTGTGTTGGTTAGAGCCTTCTGGTGTTTACTCAACTTATGAAGCTTGCTGAACGAGTCCAATACATTGCTCTCACTTGATACATGTGGTGAAAGAGCCAACAATTCAGTTCCTTCATCCATAGTAGGCGGCTATCCTTTAATTTCAAACTTGTGAGTGCGTGTCATCGGTCCATGTCAGCGGCCCATAGTGCGGTCCATAGTTAAGGCAGCTTCGCGAGTGAAAGCGAGGAGAATGAGAAAATAATAACAGTAATGACAAGGTACTCCAATGAAGATGATTCACTAGATGAATTGGATACAACGCTAGATAAGGCGTTAAACAATGCATCCAACAACTTGTTCAACACTTCTCGACACGGCTCGCAAGGCTCGATTGGCGGCATCCCGCTAACCAGTTTTAACAGTAACGTTCCCGTCAATAATAGCCGCCGGGAAATCGACAGCTCAGAGTTCGATCAAAATGACAGTTCTCCTTTAATAAACAATAATAGATATCAACAGAATAATAGATCGTTTGATTCCACCTCCTCGTTGTCGCTTGACTTGAACCATGCCTTTTCATTGCATAACTTTTTCCATAACTTGGTCAATTTCTTCAAGTTAGCCAAGTTCGAGTTGGCTCAAGAACGAAACAAGTTCAACAATGATAATAATGAAAGATTCATATCTCCCAGAAATAACAAAAGCAAGAATCAATACCCAACCAACTCCATATCAAATGCCAAATATAATCCAATAACTTTTATCCCTATTATCTTATATGAACAGTTCAAATTCTTTTTTAATTTGTACTTCTTGTTAGTTGCATTATCTCAGATTGTTCCCCAGTTAAGGATTGGTTATTTGAGTTCTTATATTGTGCCATTGGCCTTTGTGTTGACGGTGACCATGATGAAGGAAGCCGGCGATGATATTAGTAGGCGTAGAAGAGATATCGAACAAAATAATGAATTATATGAGGTTTTGAATCGTTCGTCTTTGAATTCGTTGACTAATGAAACTAAACTAATCGCTTCCAAAAACTTGAAGGTTGGCGATTTAGTCAGGATCCAAAAGGGGACTAGAATACCAGCCGATATCATATTATTGCAATCGAGTGATAAAGAAGGTAATGGTGAAGCTTTCATCAAGACTGATCAGTTGGATGGTGAAACTGATTGGAAATTAAGAATAGCCAACAATGTGACTCAACATATGACAAATATCGATGATTTAATAAGCAATGTCTCCTTAGTTATCAGCAATCCAACCAAATCAATCCATCACTTCAATGGGAAATTGATATATCATCCAAATGGTTATAATTCTAATGATTCAGAATCTTTGCCTTTGTCTATTGATCAAACTATGTGGGCAAATACCGTCTTGGCAACTGGTTCAGCCATTGGAATCGTCGTTTATACCGGTATTGAAACCAGGCAACTGTTAAATACCACTAAGACCGGGGTAAAAACTGGTTTATTGGAGTTGGAAATCAATAAATTGTCGAAGATTTTATGTGTTTTTGTATTCTTATTATCAATTGTTTTGGTGTTAGCCAAAGGCTGGCCTTTAAAATCAACTTGGTATATTGATATTTTAAGATACCTAATTTTATTCTCAACAATAATTCC
Organism: Yamadazyma kitorensis; assembly: GCA_030572015.1. Taxonomy (NCBI): domain Eukaryota; kingdom Fungi; phylum Ascomycota; class Pichiomycetes; order Serinales; family Debaryomycetaceae; genus Yamadazyma; species Yamadazyma kitorensis. Next base: position 63,446 of record JAJLZC010000022.1, on the reverse strand, counting down.
AGTTTCTTTAAGAGTCAATTTAGATTTAGCCAAATCTGTGTATGCTTCTCAAATTCACAAAGATAAAGAAATCAATAATACTGTTGTTAGAACCTCAACTATCCCTGAAGATTTGGGTAGAATTGAATATTTATTGAGTGATAAAACCGGTACTTTGACTCAAAATGACATGGAACTAAAAAAAATTCATCTTGGGACTGTAAGTTATGCTGGTGATACTTTAGATATGGTATCAGAATATATTAATAACACTTTGGCCAATTCAAAATCAAATAATTTAATTCAATCTTCGAATCTTAAAAAGAGAGATTTATCAAATAAAGTGTATGAATTGGTTTTAACTTTGGCTTTATGTCATAATGTAACCCCAACTTATGAAGATGAGAATAATTTGGCCGAAGTCACTTACCAAGCTGCTTCTCCTGATGAAATTGCAATTGTTAAATTCACTGAGTTGGTTGGTTTAAAATTGATTCAAAGAGATCGAAATTCAATGAGTATATTACACTTAAAACTGAACCAAATTTTCAAATTTGATATCTTATATATTTTCCCCTTTAACAGTGAAAGCAAAAGAATGGGGGCCATTATAAAAGATATAAATAAAGACGAAATATCTTTTTTACAAAAGGGTGCAGATTCAGTTATGATTAATATTGTGAGTCATAATGATTGGTTGGAAGAAGAAACCAGTAATATGGCTAGAGAAGGTTTGAGAACCTTAGTCATTGGTAAAAAGAGGCTAAATGTAAAAATGTTGAATGAATTTGAAAAGAGTTATAAAGAAGCAAATGTATCAATGTATGATCGTGATTCATTAACGGCTAAAGTCATTGGTAATTATTTAGAAAAAGATTTAGAATTATTAGGTTTAACTGGTGTTGAAGATAAATTACAGAAAAATGTAAAGTCTTCTATTGAATTATTAAGAAATGCAGGTATTAAAATATGGATGCTAACTGGTGATAAAGTTGAAACTGCCAAATGTGTATCAATAAGTTGTAAATTAATTACGAGAGGACAATATATTCATCAAATTACTAAAGTTAATCATCCAGATTTAGCTTTAAATCACTTGGAAATGTTAAAAATAAATTTAAATTCTGTTTTATTGATCGATGGTGAAAGTTTATTAACTTATATGAAATATTATAAAGAAGAATTCTTTAGATTAGTCATTCAATTACCTACTGTTATAGCATGTAGATGTTCCCCACAACAAAAGGCTGACATTGCAACAATCATCAAAGAAATCACAGGAAAAAGAATTTGTTGTATTGGTGATGGAGGTAACGATGTCAGTATGATTCAATGTGCTGATGTTGGTGTTGGTATAGTTGGTAAAGAAGGTAAACAAGCTTCATTGGCCGCTGATTTTAGTATTGATCAATTTTATTATCTTTGTAAATTGTTATTATGGCATGGTAGAAATTCATACAAGAGGTCTTCTAAATTAGGACAGTTTATCATGCATAGAGGTTTAATCATATCAGTTTGTCAAGCTGTATACTCAATTTCATCCGATTTCGAACCATTAGCTTTATATCAAGGTTTTTTAATGGTCGGTTATGCTACTATCTATACTATGATGCCAGTTTTTTCATTGACTTTAGATTGTGATATTAATGAAAACTTAACTAAATTATATCCTGAGTTATATAAAGAATTAACATTAGGAAGATCATTAAGCTATAAGAACTTTTTCATATGGTGCATCATTTCATTTTATCAAGGGAATATAATTCAATTGTTAAGTCAGAAATTCTTAGGCTTAAGCACTGACTTATTCCCCCTGTTGGTTAGCTTATCATTTAGTGCATTGATTTTTAATGAACTAATTATGGTCTGTTTGCAGATTAATCAATGGAATAAAGTTATGGTTATAACCTTGATTGTAACATTTGCCATATATGTTTTTTCGATCCCATTTTTGACTGATTATTTCAATTTAAATTATATAACTTCCTTCACATTCATCTGGCAATGCTTATTCATTTTATTACTAAGTTTATTCCCAATTTGGTTATTCCAAACCATTAATAGAAAATTAAGACCTCCAAGTTATGCTAAGGTACAGCAGGATTAAATTCATCCATGTATCTAACTAACTTTAATGTATGATTCTTATTTTGGCACCTCGTTTCATTGTAGAATAACCCTTTTGAAAACATCTATGCTTATACGTCTCCTGTGCATAAGCTATAAAAGGAAGTCATGCATTGGTTATGAGCGACGTGTTTCTTTTTTGACACAATATGTCGTGGTCTTCCGGTGTCGCTTAACCTTTGAAGTCTCTTAAAAAGGAAGCAATTTTGACGTCTAATTCAGCTAATAAGAGGTATACAGAGGGAAATTAATATTCAGAGAGATACAAAAGCTCTTTAAAAAATATATTAACTTGATAACTTACACCGAAAACAAATATTGTTTACACTTGGAATTCTTCAAAGGTATGAAGAATGATAATTACGAAAAACTTAAAAATAACGACTATCTGAAAAAAAAATTTGAACCATTCGATAAAAAAAATAATAATAACAAGACCCCCGATTGAAAACACAAACAACTATAATATAAACATATAAAGACGAAATCCATCTAAATCAAGATGGTGAATAAAAAGGAAAACGAAAGAATTAATGACCAAGGTCTGATCGATAAGTTGGTACCTTCGCCTTCTACGGCAGCAGGTGTACTTGCAGAATTTGATCCAAGACTAGATCCTGAGCTTGAGCCCGAATTTGTACTTGGACTTTGACTACCTTCAAAAGCTGAGCTACCTTCCAAACCAGACATAACTCCAGGTTCGAGACCGCTTTCACCAGTAGGTAATGGAACATATGAGGTTAAAGTACTTTTACCAGCAGTAACAATAATCACACCAGTAGTTACTGGTACTTCAATACATACTGTTCCTGAACAAGAATTAGTAGTAAACACAGTGGTTCCAACATTAGCTGGGGCTACAGTGCCTTGATTAATAGTTTCGACCGCTGTGGTCAAATATCCGTTGGAATCTGTACTAACATGAACTGCAACTTCCCCTGTAATAACTGAACCATTTTCTAAGGTTGATGTTGTTCCAGTAGTGTAATCAGTACATTCTGGGCAAATATTGGTATCAGTTGTAGTATACTTATTACCATTAGCATCAGTTGTTACAATTATTTCACCGGTTCCAGTCGAAACATGACCCCTAGAATCAGTGGTAGTGAATGTGGTTTCATATGAAGTACAGTCTGGGCAAATACCTGTTGCTGTTGAAGATGTCACTCTTGCGAATGGTACAATAGTCGAAACACCGGCAATTGAAGTCAGAGTCTTCGAAATTATTGTTGATTCCCCTGAGTTAGTTTGGCTCGTCTCACTGGAAACTGCTGTTTCGCTCGGTTTGTTCGATTTACTTGATCCTGACGGTTTACTGAGTTCACTTGACTCTGAAGTAGTAACGAAATCACTTGATCCTCTTGACTCGGAGCAGTCAGGACATAGGCTTGATTCCGATGAATCGCTTGACTCGCTTGATTCACTAGCTTCAGACGATTCACTAGCTTCACTTGATTTGGACTCTGAAGATTCGATTGTATCACTTGACTCACTTGACTCTGAAGATTCGATTGCTTCACTTGATTCACTGGACTCGGATGATTCAGAGCAGTCAGGGCATATACTTGTTTCTGACGATTCACTAGATGCTCTTGACTCGCTTGACCCAGATTCTGACGATTCTGACGATTCAGAAGATTCAGAAGGCATATATGACTCGGAGGAGCTATTTGATTCTGAACAATCAAGGCAAACGCTTGATTCGCTCGAATCTGACGATTCTGATGATTCTCTTGCTTCACTAGACTCACTAGATGCTGATGATTCGCTTGATTCTGACAATTCTGATGATTCTGACTGGCTAGATTCAGACGATTCACTTGAATCAGAAGACTCGGTTGATTCTGAGGATTTTGACGATTCAGAAGATCCTGATGATTCTGACGATTCACTGGATTGACTGGACTCGCTAGATTCTGATGATTCACTAGATTCAGAAGACTCGCTTGACTCTTGAGATGATTCTAAGGATTGACTGGATTCGCTGGGTTCGCTGGATTCTGATGATTCTGATGATTCTGATGACTCACCCGATTCACTCGATTCAGCTGATGATTTTGAGGATTCACTCCATTCACTAGATTCTGATGATTCACTGGATTCACTCGATTCTGAGGATTCACTAGACTCTGAGGACAATTCACTGGATTCTGATGGTTCTGATGATTCACTGGATTCACTTGATTCAGAAGATTCACTGGACTTTGAAGATTCAGAAGAATCACTGGATTCTGACGATTCTGATGATTCTGACGATTCTGATGATTCTGACGATTCTGATGATTCTGACGATTCTGATGATTCTGACGATTCTGATGATTCTGACGATTCTGATGATTCTGACGATTCTGATGATTCAGAAGAAGATTCTGAAGAAGATTCACTAGATTCACTCGATTCTGCTGATGATTCTGATGATTCACTTGATTCACTAGATTCACTTGATCCATACGATTCACTGGATCCATACGATTCACTGGACTCTGAAGATTCTGAAGATTCAGAGGATTCAGAAGATTCATTTGATTCACTCGATTCTGCTGATGATTCTGATGATGATTCACTTGATTCAGAAGTTTCACTTGATTCAGAAGTTTCACTGTACTCTGAAGATTCGCTTGATTCTGAGGATTCGCTAGATTCGCTAGATTCAGAAGATTCACTTGATTCAGAAGATTCACTGGACTCTGATGATTCAGAAGAATCGCTGGATTCACTTGATTCTGAGGATTCTGATGATTCACTGGACTCTGATGATTCAGAAGAAGATTCACTCGATTCAGATGATTCTGAGGACGATTCAGATGATTCACTTGATTCTGAGGATTCTGAAGATTCACTTGATTCTGATGATTCAGAAGAAGATTCTGAAGAAGATTCACTAGATTCACTCGATTCTGCTGATGATTCTGATGTTTCACTTGATTCACTAGATTCACTTGATGATTCTGATGATTCACTTGATTCACTAGATTCACTTGATGATTCTGATGATTCACTTGATTCTGACGATTCACTAGATTCACTAGAATCTGAGGACGATTCGGATGATTCAGATGATTCTGAGGACTCTGAGGATTCACTTGATTCTGAAGATTCTGATGATTCACTAGACTCACTAGATTCTTGAGATGATTCGCTAGATGAAGAAAGATCGCTTGATTCTAAAGATTCTGAAGACTCAGACGATTCACTTGATTCACTGGACTCTCTAGATTCGCTAGATTCGCTTGACTCGCTTGACTCGCTTGACTCGCTTGACTCGCTTGACTCGCTTGAATCCGAGGACGATTCACTGGACTCTGAAGATTCACTCGATTCACTCGATTCTGCTGATGATTCTGATGATGATTCACTTGATTCACTAGATTCACTAGAATCTGAGGACGATTCGGATGATTCAGATGATTCTGAGGACTCTGAAGATTCTGAAGATTCACTCGATTCTGATGATTCTGATGATTCACTCCATTCAGAAGATTCAGAAGATTCACTAGATTCACTTGATCCAGATGATCCAGATGATTCACTTGATTCTGAGGATTCTGATGATTCACTTGATTCTGATGATTCAGAAGAAGATTCAAAAGAAGACTCACTCGAATCTGACGATTCAGATGATTCTGAAGCTTCAGATGATCCACTCGATTCACTGGATTCGCTACTAGATGCAATGCTAGACTCACTACTAGCTTCACTACTTGATTGACTAGCAGACAGACTAGCAGATGGGCTCACTGACAGAGCAGATTGACTCGTTGACAGACTGGCAGACAGACTGGCTGATGGAGCGGCTGGAGGAGCTGATGGATCGGCTGGAGTATCAGGAATAGCTTGACAAGCACGACAATTGGAGGGTCTCACACTGTTTACTGGAGCACCGTTATATCTCAAACCGCCATTATTAACGCCAGGAACCCCTGGCCCATAAGCAACTGATTCTTTTATAATAGCCGCTGGGATATAATTACGTCCAACATTAAACCTGTAAACAGCCGGGGTATTACCTCTTACTAACAAGTAACCTTCATTTTGATTATAACTCCAATCAACAATTTCTACACCAAGACTGATTATATTACCGTTTCCCCATCCGTAAACATTATAACTACGACCTATAGCCCCCGGATCAATTCGAAGATATCCAACGGTGGAAGAAAAAATAAAATTTATAGTGTTTGAGATTCCCAAGTCGGAATTGGCGAACCAAGCGACTGCTTGGGTGCCAATGTCGAAACAACCGTTCCCTTGGACGCTCGTGGTTTGGTAGTATGGGACTCTTGTTAAGCATACGGTCCCGTCGTTGTTTATTGACTGGCCGGAAATTCCCAACGTGACGTAACCAAGACTTCTATTATCTTGATAAAAATAAAGTAAACCGTTATTATGAAAGTTTTGGGAAGCAAGAGCCATATTGGTTGTACCAGTAGCACCATTTGCAGCAAACCACATTGCACCATTACATGAGAAGTCCAGGACAAGAAAGTTGTACTGAGGGGCATAAGGGGTGCCTCTTGCATCGAAAACAGCCCTCCCATTGACCGCAAGATGACTGTTGCTGCTCGTCATAGTGACCTGTAATTGACTTAAGCTTGGATCCCCTTTAACAAACAACGACCCACTTGCAAATAAGTCACCAGTGAAGGTTACTTTATCATTATTCAAAATGGCCCAATATACCCCTGATTGGATAGTGGTGTCCCCCCAACTCTGTACTGATGTACCAGTCGTAAAAGTATTTGTTGAAATTGTAACAGATACAGCAGTTGTCAAAACTGTGAAAACAGTTAACAACTCACTAAATCTCATGGTCTATGGAATGAAGTTGGCCCAATTGTTCAAATCCCGTTTCTGTTGTATTAGTGGGTGTTGTTACAGATCTGAAACAAAAATTTGGAACAGAAGGGAACCTGAAATGTAATATATCCCCTGCAAATTCTACCTGTCACTTCGATATCTATCTCATCTCATATCTGTCGACTGGGTAAAATATTATTCATTTATTTTATCTTAAAAGATGCCTTAATCCTTTATAATGACTCTGTGGTTATTTTTTTTCACTAGTTGGTTGATTCCGTACTGCCTTTGTCACTCTGGAATCTGTATCATGGATAAAAAATATGAGTTGCAGAGTCTAAACCAATTATTATCGATGTCTAGCCAATCTTCAAAACAACAATACGAAGAAAATATTCATCTTTTAGTTATCCTTTATCTGTTTCTGGTATTCCTACCATCACTTTGAGTCTATGTTAAACATATCTACCTCTCCAACCTTAATAATATCTTAGGTTTCCCATATAAGCTTTCCAATTTTTTGGGTGCTAAAAACGAACGGCGACACCGACATGCATGAAATACCGACATACATATGACACCGACATGCATAAGAGAAAGCCGAATGTATGTAGAATGATACATAGCGGAGGTAAAGAGGATCTTTATTGTTCGAGTAATTTGATTTACGAATAAGGGTAGAGTGTTTGATATTATTCAGGGTGTATTATGGTATTCTGATTTTCTGATATTCTGATATTCTGATATTCTGATATTATTGGTTTAGTGATATTATTATGGAATTGATATTATTATAGGAATGATACTGCTCATCCCCTGTATAATATCATGGGGATTATAATATTATAGGGCTGATAATAATATGGGACTAAGAATTTCATGACAGTTGTGGTGAACCTTTATGAATTTCTTAAATTCCATGAGTAATTTCAGAGTATGGGTATTACTGTTGGGTCATTGTGGGCTTATTCTTGAACTATGGTCTGTTAATTGTACAAAGGGTTATGATTGAAATTCTTGAGAAAAACAAGCGAATGTACATAAGGCAAGCACCATGGGTGATTTAACTTTGTAATCATCTTAATTCCAATTACTTGTCTGCATGTAGTATTGTTTGTACTTCTAGAAGAGATTTTTATCTTCTCTTCTCGGATCTTCCTTTCCAAAACTATATGGTAAATGACTTTCGAGACCTGTAGCATGCTCTTCTTTTCTAAAACCTAGTTCCTCTGTCTTCTGCTCCTAATTCGTACTCACACTCTATCTGTAACAAATTTCTACTCCCAAACGGCGAACGACTGAGTTATATTTTCTACTGATTGGAGCTAGAAAGATTAATAATTACTCCCAATTTATTATTTGATTTTAGGTTTTGGGTTGTATCATGTTACTGCTGTAATTACTGCAATATGATTGGGCACCATTTAAACTAATATTTAGACTACATACTTAAAATACAAATGTCTCAGTTGTATGTCACTTTCCTCATATGCTTGTGATTTAGCGAGATGGAATTAAAAAATATGTAAAATCCTGAACAGGCGAAGTATTTTTTTTTTTTTTATTATTTTTAGCAGCCAAAAAAAATATATTCATGAAATTTTATACCTGTCCTGCTGAGTTACTGGGGTTGTTAACAGTGCTGGGAGTGATTTCTGGTTTAACTGTGCTGAACATGATTCCTGGGTTGTAATTGTAGGTAAGGATACCGTTCATGGTATTGGCAGTGATCGCTTCTACTGTCTGGCATGAAAGCTGAGAGTAGAACATGTAAGGAAAAAAAAAGAGTTCAAGGTAGATCTATTACAAACGGTCGTAGGGACCGGTTCACAACGTATAACCCAAAAGTCTAAAACAATTTAACTTAAGCATAGTTGCATTCAAAATATTTTAACAAAAATCTCTATTCTAAGAAAGTAGTTAAGGTGGACTCTGATGTCGCTAAGGTTGAAATAACCTATTATTTTCTAACTTCCGTCGCCTGATTTAAAAACGACGATTTTCGTTCGTATCCTCCGTCCGTTTATTTTTGTAGTTGACTCCAGGTTGTTGTTTTTTCTCTAGAAGCCTTCTAGAATCTTAGAATCGTATTATATATGATCCTATACAATGTTTTGGAAATAGGAGTGCATTCGTTGGTAGAAAATCTTCCACAGAAAATAAACCACAACAAAAATATTGTTCCCAATGGGTATTACTCCTATGCTTCTTTGGACACTAAGGTTATCTAGGGTATTAATTTGAACCCCTTGAGGTATCTCTATATACATCCTTTGGTCACTTCATCCTGGGGGTTAGTAAATCTTAGTAATTATTAACTAAAGAATTTTTTTCAAAATGCCAGTGGTAGAGAAACGCTGATGGGCTTTTCGTTCAGCGATGATGAAATTTGCAAGCCCAACGGCTAGTTTTGCAGGAGAATCATGCCATTGCCAATATTGAGTATATATGTGCAAGATCCTATGTGTATGCAGATGCTCTTGTCTAGCCGGAAGAGCCTTTAGAAGAATGGCTTGAAATTCCTCTGGAACAAAATATTATAACCTAGGTATTCTACTCTTTTCACTATTCTGTCATTCTTCCATTCTGCCAGTCTTCTGCTGTTCTAACTATATGTTCTGATCTTGGTCGTCCTGATTTTGACTGTTCTATCGTTCTAGGTATTCTGGTTCCACAGCGGAACTCCTTCATATTTTGCCCTTCATTGATTCTAATTCAGGAACTTTTCTGTCACTGCTTTGCCAGGTATATTCTACAAGTGTGTTAGAGGAGTTTAAAAGCTACGTAAGATTATCATTTGAAACGTTACTAGCAAGAACATGGTACCTGGATCTTGATAGGAGATAATAGTGCAACAATACAATGGGACCTTCCCGGAGTCTATTGTGTCACCTAATCTACTAAATTACTTAATCCACTTAATTAATCAGTCTACTAAAGTAGTCAATCTAATCCACTTGTATTGATCAGTCAAACTACCTAGTTGGGCCAAACATCAATGGTCCTCCCTTATTGAAGTACCGGTAGTTCACATAGTTTGAATTATAAACAAACTTCAACCTACAACTCAGCTTTAATTTTAAAAACACACCAAAGCTCAAATACAATTATTGTCAAGACTTTGCACTTCTAGGTGATTGGCTACATACTCAGAGTTCCTCAATTCTATTCATAAATGCCATGGTTTGGTTTTGGGCTAGAGGTGCCTGTATGATCCTCGTTCCGTTGGAAAACAGCAAATGGTGGCTGGCCATTTCTGGTATTGGCTCTAGACCCAACTGAGAAAAGGGGGAACAATGGCACTGAAGGAAGTGAAGCACCGCACCAATTCTGTTCGACTAGCGACCGCACGCGGGTCTGTGTTAGCGGTGCTTCAGCCGGTGGACTACGCCGGGGCGACGTTGACGAAATTTAGGGACAAGAACGACCAAAATGGAGTGGTAATTAGCAACTTGAGGTATTACAACAAAATTAATCACAAACAATAGAGGGAGAAAGGATGATTTCAACTAAAATGTGTTACAATTTGTCATTGAAATGATTACAAGCAAGGTGTTGTACAGTTGGACAATCATGTCATGGGAATAATTAACAAACAGAAATAGGGGATGAATACAATTTCAAACTCTAACAATCAATTGTTGGGTATTATATTACCTGGATAATGAATGATTTGATTGAATGATTATAATGAATTTGATCCCTTTAATTTAAGTTTATATACCCGATTGTCTATACTACCACCCCCCTTTAACCCCAGAACAGCTTAAAGATTACTTGGTATGTATTGTGAAGCCTACAAACTACACCTAGAAGACTTGTTTATATCTTACAAAATCATACAATAACCCTTAGCAATATGCTTCGTCGTATAGAACATATAATTAGCTAACTTTTTGAAACAACACACTCCCATTATCTCTATCTCTTACCTTTCCTCTCTTAAACTTTCTCCCTAGGTGTCGCTGCCCTTTCTCCCCGTTGTTGGCCTGCGGCGTGCAAGTTGGGCTCGCTGCCGCGGAAAAACTGTGGGTGTACGAGACAAAATCTCGTTCAATCTCGTTCAATCTCGTTCGATTTGGCCGCAACTGGGACCTGTATATAGCGTTATCCTTTTGTTATGATCTGATTTTTTGGGAGCCACATCTCATATAAAGGGAGATTACAATCCTTGTAAAATTCCTCTTTTTCTATATTACTGAATATAGTTTAGCTTGGATAGAACAAAAGTTAGATACTAATACTGGTTGCTACAAATAGTGACAGAATCTCGATACAAATACCCAAAAGTGAAGCCCCAAAGAAACGGAAAACAGCCCATATCCATAAAAATATGCTTAAAGTTCAACCGATTACTAGTCGTACCTCGATGTTATTACTAGGCTATTTAGCTGTATCCACCACATTACCGTTTGCATTATCATATAAGGAGTCCTTGGACAAGCAAGGCATAGATTTGAAAGGCACCATCAACCATAGGTCCTTGTTTAACAAGATTTAGTACTGGCCTTAAACTGGCTTCCTTTCGCCTTTCTGCGAGTGTCTCAACGGTTTTATAGAGAGCTCCGGAAATTCACACTTCAGTGCACCCTGGTTTAGTTTTTTTTTATATAGAAGTTTGGGTTTAGTTCTGTTTGCTTGGTTTAAAAGTCTAAGTTGGATAACTTAGAGACAAGATTAATATTTATATAATGATGAACGAAAAAAAAGTATAAAAATATATAAAAATATGTAACTGGTTCTTCTCTCTGCAATTACTGTATTAGCCACAATTTTTGTGTTAGGTTTCCTAATGTTAAGAAAGAAGTCAAAAAAGAAACCAATTGTCACCACCAAGGTGGCATGCTAAGAGTGAAATTACATGGATTCCTTACAATAGCTATTAGAGTATAGTCAAACTATAAAAGAAGGGTAACTCTCCCAATTTTGAGGGTCTTTTATTCAAACTATAGAAGTTCAAACTAAATATAATATAGTGGCTTTTAAAATCAAACATGAGCTGCCATTATAAATCTTCCGGCCAGTAGAAAGGAGCAGATGGAACTTGAAATCCTTGCTTAACTTCAGGGATTGAAATGATATGTTTCAACCATGCTTTAACTAATGGGAACTCATCAAAAGCAATTCCAGTAATCGGTAAGAAAACTGTCCAAGTCACACAAGTGATATCAGCTATTGAAAGATGATCACCTACCAAATAAGGACTGGTAGATTTATTTCTTTTCAAAAATCCTTCAAGGACTCCATACAATCTCCTGGTCTCATTAGAATATCTTGTGATACCATATTCAATTTTTTCAGGAGCAAATTTAATGAAATGATTAGCTTGACCTTGCATTGGACCTAACCCTGCCATTTGAAACATAATGATTTCCAATTGTTTATAATATTCAGCAGTTCCATATTCATAACTGAATTTTCTTTCCTTATCATAAGTATCAGCCAAATACATCATGATTGCGGCAGTCTCACCAAGAGTTGTATTGGTCGATGGATCTGTCAAAGCTGGGATTCTCCCATTTGGATTCAATTTCAAGAACCATGGCTCCTTCTGGACATTTTTAGTAATGTCAACACGTTCTACATCATACTTCAAACCTAACAATTCTAAAAAGACACTAACTTTATACCCATTTGGGGTACCAAAAGTATATAATTTTATGGGGGTAGACATGGAATTATGTTGAATTTCGGTGGGTTTGGTATAAAATCTCAATTGTGTTAAAGGATTAGATAACGAAGTTGCAAAAACGTTCTTTACTTGAAGATTTCTTATCAGTCTACTTAATTGAGTCTTAGTGAATATTGCAATTGAATTATTCAACATAAAACTTAAACAAACTACAAAAAGTGTCGTTAAAATTAGGTATACCCTCAAATTTATAATTTTCATTTGGCAGCTTAAATTGTTGTAAAATCCACCGGTTATATTTCCAGCTATGCGATATTGTGGCCGACATTTCAATGCTTAACTATGTGAGAATTGCATGTCACCGATAGACATCATGAGTCGCTTATTAAGCAATTACAAATATTGTATGAAGGGGAAGATGGACATCGGCGATGATAGGGAAGCGACCGAGTGGCAGAACAATTGAACACTATCCTATACGACTGCAAACAACCTTGATGTTGAGAAGGTTTGAGCTTAATTCGCCATAAGGATATGTGAGTAAAGCTGATTCACTGCTCTGGTGAATTTTAGTAATAAGAACTGAGATTTTTTACTAATAAAATCAAGTTTGATATGCTGATTAAGCAAGTTACAAATTCTTTGTATTATCACTTCAGGTATCTTGGTTTAGCAGTTTGCTGGCATACTCCCTGCTGATTTGTGACACTTAGCTGAGTGTCACTTGGTTTAGTGAAAGCCAGAATTGTTTATATGGGGTCAAAATGGATTTAATGACGGAAATAATCAATTTTGGACTCCAAGACAGGTAGAAACAATCAATAAACTGCTAGAAACAGTCGATGGACTGCTGGAAACAATCAGTAAACAGCTAGCTACGATATATAAACAGCTAGGAGCAATCTATAGACACATAGAAACACACCTAGGCACGATCTATAGACACCTAGAAACAGTCAGTAGACACCTAGACACGATCTATAGACAGCTAGAAAGGATACGTCATGTCAAAACAAGCAGCTTAGCTGTCTCCTGAGTTATTGGAGGCTTTTTCTCTTTATTGGAAGCGGTATCTCTCCAGCTTAGTTATTTCATGGAAGACTGCATCTATCCAAGTATTTATCAAAAACTAAGCCAGGTCTCTTAGTCGATTTTGGTAGATCTTAGAGAAAGAAAGGCAAAAAGATAGATAAGATAGACGATGGAGACCGGAAACCTCCTGAGGTCCTTCCATGATAGCATTGTCAAATATTTACACTCCATAAAAACATTTCACCCCTACTTCTTTCGATATGGATTTGTGAAGAAACTTTTATTTACGTCTAATAACCTTTGTACGTAATAAACTTTGGAACTACAAAACTTTGTAAATTATTAAACTTTGTATTAACCTTTAAAACCTAAGGCTTAGAGATTACACATTGTTAATGGCTATCAGCAGAATACTAACCTTTGCATCGAGTGCTCCGTGGTAAGAAGGGAGATGTTGCAATATCAATCAGGTTCCATATCCTGTATGCTACGGAAGGGTTTGGATAATTTTAATTAAAAGGAAAAGGAAAAGAGAAAATGGCAGTGGATATGGCAAATTGGAGAAGTGTCTGCATAGCTAGCACGAAAGATGGAAAATAGAAAATGTCTGCATGACAAACAGCAGTTTTCAGTGGTTAAAAAACCCCTCAGAAACAATTTTAACCCAGCTGTAAAGGGGCTCAGTTTACATGTTAGTCCTATAAATACCTGTTTTGCACATTACCATTCCTGAATTGTAAATAAAGGTTATAACCATCAGTATATATCTGCAAAAGGCGTTAAATTTAACATCGACTGCAAGAAGTTCGCTTCATTTCAATGGTTTATGGTTCCAATGGTTTCAATGGTTGCCATGAATAATTCGAATGTTTAAGCTTAATTATTTTGGCGGCCACAGTAGATCAGGAAAATCTGGAGGCGCCAGAGTCGATCTGATAAAGTAGAAGATCTAGTGGCAGATCGAGTACCAGAAGATCCTACAATAGAAGATAACAGAAGGCTTTTACTTCTGATCAGACGGCTCTTCTTGTGCTTCGAACCAGTTCGTATCTCCACTATCTATTTCTTCATGTGTTCCTATGTTCCAATGTTCATATCTTCATAGTATCTGTACCCCTTTGCAATTTCATGTTTCAAGGAATAGACTGATTCAAACCTTAATAGACTTTTCTCGACATAGACTTGTAAAACAATAGGCCCCAACATGGCTTTGTGGGTATCCATTTTGCAAGTCCAAACTTGTATATAGGTCGGGATTTATACCTTTGCTCCTTGTTGTTATGCTTGTTATGAACTAAGTCTATTGTCCTCTATATTGCCTCTGGCTAGTTTACATGCCACTCCCTATTCAAATCACTACTGGACCCATTATTGGTTCTACAAGCCAAATTGGTTTACGAAAACAGTCGTAACTGCAAAAATAAAAGACGTGTTTTCCACCACAACTTCCAGCTGCAAGATAGTCTCTACAGTTTCTGCAGTCTCTGCGGTCTCTGCAGTCTCTACAGTCCCATAGTATGCATGTAGTTCACTCAAACTTCAAAAATAACGGGAAGGGAACCCACGTATATCTAACTTTTTATAAACAAATCAGTACCATAAACCATATATAACTCTAAAAATAACGTTTGTTTTTATTTCAACTTTATCTTCCCTTCTGCCAGTTACAACCTTCAATTACGTATAATTACAGCGAACTATTGGACTATAAAACTATATAGGTTGAAAGGATTTCGTTCGTTTTGGGGTTTTTCTTTGGCTGTACTTTTATACTGTAATCAACGGTATAGGTAGAATATAGAGGAGGCAAAGAGCACATTATAGCTAAATTATACTTAAATCATCGTTATTTCACTCGTTTATTCTATAAAATGGTTAAAGGCATCAATAGGTTCAGGCCTATTCTATTAACAGGAATGTTACTAGTGTTCTTAACAACTTATAAGTTATCATCAAATCAGTTTGATGTCAAAGACATAACAACAAACTATCGATATAATCATAAGTTCAGTTCTCCAAAGTTGAATTATGATACCCTTGACGGGCCTAATTCGAATGTAAAATTGACTGTTTATGATTATATTTTCAATATTTATCATCATGGTAACACGAATATGACAAACGATGAATTAGATCCTCAGATTGAATATTTAGATCGTTCAAACTTAAAAGGTTCGAATACTAAATATAATTTGTTACATAGAGCTAGTGTTAAGCCTGAGTTTCAGACTTTATTAACTGAAAAACACGACATGGTCTATAACGATTTGTCTAAATTGTTTCAAAATTTACAGTATAATTCCAAGACTAGCGGGATAGTTATAGTGGGTGGCGGGAGATTCACCTGGTTGGCTTACTTATCGATTCTTTCTTTAAAAAAAGTTGGTTGCAATTTGCCAATTGAAGTATTGATTCCAACTTTTGAAGACTATGCAATCGATTTGGAATTCTGTGAAGTCACTTTACCAGCTTTGAATGGTAAATGTATGGTTTTGCCGGAAATCTTAGGTCCAAATATCATGAATATTTGGCAATCTAAGATCGGGGGCTATCAATTCAAATCTTTAGCTTTATTAGTGTCAAGTTTTGAAAATATCCTACTTTTAGATGCTGATAATATTGTGCTTCAGAATCCTGAAAATATCTTCAATCATGCTATTTATAAAGACAACGGTATGATCACTTGGCCAGATTACTGGGGGAGATCTATTTCTCCGATTTTCTACGATATTGCCAAAGTTGAAGTTGATGAAACAAGCAGACCTAGGTTTAATCGATTCCCTCTATTTTTTGGCCACGGTGGGGACGAGTCTTATAATTTAGGTATGGATGATGATGTGCCATATCATGATTTAAAAGGAGCAATTCCTGATTTATCCACTGAATCTGGACAATTGTTCATTAGTAAAGCCACACATGGGTGTACTTTATTATTATCAACATATTATAATTTATTAGGACCAAGAATCTACTACAAATTGTTTTCATTAGGTGAATTGGGGGAGGGTGATAAGGATACTTTCGCCGCTGCAGCCATTGTATGTAATGATAAGTTGTACCAAGTAAGATCATATATTTCAACTTTTGGATACTTTGATGAAACCGATTTCAGAGGAGTTGCAATGGGACAAAAAGATCCTATTATTGATTATGTAGCTACCAAAAACTTCATTATCGATCCAATCCTTGAGAAAAACTTAACAATCCAAGAACAGATGGATTTAATTGACTATGAAAAGGGTAGATACTTTGATAAACCATCATCAGCCTTATTCACTATCCACTGTAACTTTCCCAAATTCGATCCCTTAGATTTGATGAATAAAGAGAGTATTTACGATGAGGTCAACAACAAATTGAAATACAGAATTTACAATGGGTTCAATTATAAAGATCCTATAATCACCGATATTTCAAACGACTTTGAATTGATTCAATGGCAACATATTAATCAAGGCTTATGTCAGCAGAATTTGACTTTTGGTCATTTCCAATACATTAACATGACATATCTTTGTGAATTCATTGATAATCAACTTACGTGGTTGAGTTAGTCTTCATGCGTCCTTCGTTATACTGCCGTGTGATCTTGGCCCAAACCCAGGCCGATCCGAAGCCCAGGAGGAGCCCAGGCTGACGAAAGTGTACCTGCTGCAGCACCGCTCGGCTGCAAAAAACTGACCAGAAATTTTATTTGTCAGAGGGTCACTAAGTGCTAAACCCCCTTCCGGTCTTTAAGATCTTTTGTATTTGTATAGTTTGTTTATAGTGTTAAATATACCCAAAGAAGCAACACATTCGAGTCTTAGATAATTTGAAACCTATGGACAAACGGCAAAACTAATGTCATCAATTTCGGACTTTGACCGTCCATTATTGTAATGCAACTTTGACAGCCTGCAGTTCAAATATTTTCTGTCATTTGCGGTGGTATAAAACGGCAGGGGAGCCCGCCCGACTTTGATTGATTGATTATTTAGATTATTTCATTAAAGTATTAGAATCATTGAGGTGATAATAGAAGTTACAGATATAAAATGGCAATTACAGTTGGGATTAATGGTTTTGGGCGTATTGGACGTTTGGTGCTTAGGATTGCCTTAGAAAGATCCAATATTAAGGTGGTTGCGATTAACGATCCCTTTATTGCGGCCGACTATGCTGCATATATGTTTAAGTATGATTCTACTCATGGTAGACATAAAGGTAAGGTCTCAAGTGAAGGCAGTACATTAATAATTGATGGTAATAAAATTGAGGTTTTTGGTGAAAGAGACCCATCCCAAATTCCTTGGGGGAAATTAGGGGTTGATTACGTTATAGAATCAACCGGAGTATTTACTAAGGCTGAAGGCTCCCAAAAACATATTGACGCTGGAGCTAAAAAGGTCATTATCACTGGACCTTCAAATGATGTTCCAATGTTTGTAATGGGTGTTAATGCGGACCAATATAATGGTGAACCCATGATAGCAAATGCTTCTTGTACTACCAATGCATTGGCCACTTTGGCTAAGGTAGTCAATGACAATTTTGGTATTGAAGAAGGTTTGATGACAACGGTTCATTCGACTACCGCAACCCAAAAGACTGTCGATGGTCCTTCTAACAAGGATTGGAGAGGTGGAAGAACCGCATCTACTAATATCATTCCTTCATCGACTGGTGCTGCAAAAGCGGTTGGGAAAGTCATTCCTGAATTAAACGGTATAGTTACTGGAATGTCCTTGAGAGTGCCAACTACTGATGTGTCTGTGGTTGATTTCACTGTTAGATTGAAAACCCCAGCCAAAGATTTCAGTGAAATTGTACATGTCATTAAAAAGGCAAGTGCTAATGAATTGAAAGGTATTATGGATGTAACTGATGAAGCAGTTGTATCATCTGATTTCTTGGGTTCAACTTACTCAGCCATATTTGATGAAACTGCCAGTATTTTCTTGTCTCCAACATTTGTTAAATTGGTTGTTTGGTATGACAACGAATTCGGATATTCTACAAGAGTGGTTGATTTATTAGAATATATCGCCAGCAAATAGGTATTTAAGAGTATATACGTCTTAATTTTATGTTTTTATATTAACACTAAAGGTAAAATACAAACTCTGTACTTAATTGATCATTTGGCTGACGGTGTCAGTTATAGACTTGTCTATACTAATCAAATCGCTTGGTTTCCAGCCTAACAACTCTAAAGTCTTGGAACAATCAACAAACGGGCAATCAACGCCTTCTACATCGATTTCATTGGGCTTTGGGATGTTCAAATCGAAGTTTTTGTTGATCACATTCAAAATGGTAGTATCACTAAATTTACCAGTTGCTAATAGAAGTCTCTTACCAATGGTATTAGGGGTTTCCAAAGCAGTAACCTCAGCTTTGGCGATATCTCTCACATCAATGGTACAACCGACGTCAGGATTAGGTTTCTCCCCTGGCTTCAATTTCAAAAGGTCTCTAACAATGTACAAAGTGGAAGGAGTTTCATGTTTCAACTCATCATAAGCTTGAGGTCCAAAGCACCATGTTGGAGATAATGTAGTCAAAGCAAATTTAGGACTATTCTCTTTCATAAACTCCCAAGCTGCTAGTTCGGCCAACTTCTTCGAAGCCCAGTATGCATAAGCCTTATTTTCAGGCTTCAATGCATCTTCTCTGGTTATTTCACTAACCATATCTTCAGTGACAATTCTTGTTGGTTTACCATAGTGATCAAAGGGAGAATTGTGGGCACTATAAGAAGAAGTGGTGATTACTCTTTTAACATTCTTACCGTACTTATGAGCAGCATCTAAAACACTCGTTGTACCTTTTATTGCAGGCTGTAAAAGGTCAGCATCCACGTCTTCAGGAGCAAACGTCAACGGTGAAGCTACATGATACACAAATTCGATTTCTTCGTGGTCTTGGAATACTTTATCAAATTCACTTGTATTGGTCAAATCACCAACAATAACAAACGAAAATTTTGGATCATTAACGATTTTTGCAAACTTAGTACCTTTTTCAGCTGATCTAACTGATCCAATAACCTTATACCCTCTGGCTAATAGCTCTTTAACCACATGTAAACCAATATATCCAGTGAATCCAGAAACAAAAGCAGTAGACATTTTTTGATTGTGTAGTAATATTTTACTGTTATAATATCTTAGAATAGTTATTGTCCTATAACTTGGTGGCTTTGCAGTGGTATTTATATCTCTTGCCTAGTATACGATCTTCGGATCCATTGCTGTTTACTGAAGCTCCAATGGTGGTGACAGCCCTTCGGTTCTATCCAATCCGGATATTTATCCGGATTTTGTTCCCGAAGGATACATTACCTCTTTAGGCTATTTGCGTATTTGCTCCGGTGTTCCTGCTTCTCATTTATAGTGAACTTCTTGGCTTCCCCAGTTATGACACTCCTAAGCCGGCAATTCCAAAGATTTCATCTTTTGAATGGGAATTGTAACAGAGGATAGAAACTATGAGTACATGGGAGGAAATTGCATAGGACGAAACTGCAGAAACATTTCACATTTAAACTATTTACATATATACTTATCTCAATCAGTTAATTAAGGAATTGACAGTATCAATAACCGATTGTTCTAAAGGAATGAAATCTGATTCTTTCCAACCTAATAACTCTAAAGTTTTGGAACAATCGGCAAATGGGCAATCAATTTCATCCCTAACCACAGCATCTGGCTTTGGAAGATCTAAATCAAAGTTCTTATTGATGATGTTTAAAAGAAGACTTTCATTGAATTTCCCATTTGCAATTAAAAGTCTCTTACCAATGGTGTTTGAGGTTTCCATTGCATCGATTTGAGCTTTGGCAACATCTCTAACGTCGGTAGAAAGACCAGGACTATCAACAACTTTATCATCTGGTTTTAATTGTAAAACACCATTAGTAACATACAAAGTGGAAGCAATTTCCTTTCTTAATTCATCATAAGCTTGAGGTCCAAAACACCATGTTGGAGATAATGTAGTTAAAGTAAATTTAGGATTATTCTCTTTCATAAACTCCCAAGCTGCAACTTCAGCTAATTTCTTGGATGCCCAATAGCCATAAGTTTTTTCTTCCGCTTTCAATGCATCTTCTCTAGTCATTTCACTAACCATATCTTCAGTGACAACTCTTGTTGGTTTACCATAGTGATCATATGGAGAATTGTGAGCACTATAAGAAGAAGTGGTGATTAGTCTTTTAACATTCTTACCATATTTATGAGCAGCTTGTAAAATACCAGTTGTACCCTTAACAGCAGGTTGTAAAAGATCTTTATCAACATCTTCAGGTGCCAAATTTAATGGTGAAGCTACATGATAGACAAATTCGATTTCTTCATGGTCTTGGAATACTTTATCGAATTCTCCCTCATTAGTTATATCTTTGACTATAACATAAGAAAAATTGTCATTGTTAATGATTTTAGCATATTTATCACCTTTTTCAGTGGATCTAACTGATCCAATAACTTTATAACCTCTCTCTAATAATTGTTTCACGATATGTAAGGCAATAAATCCAGTAAATCCGGAGACGAAAGCAGTAGTCATTTTTAGTGTTTGTTTGTTTCAATGTAATTGTATCTTAATTGATTAGTTTGTATTCAATTAATGATGAAAAACTTAAATTGGAGGTAATATCAACCCTTTTTATAGTCTTTATATTATTTCTCCAGAGCTGCCTGAACCGCTAATAAGCCCTTTTGGAACAAGGCCGAGAGAGGGCTGAAAGCGTTTTTAGACTGTTGGTGGTAGTGTCGGCCTCTCACCAATCCCCCGGATATGTCTTTTTGCGGTAAAAGCGCTCCGGAACGTTTTCACTTCCAAGACTTCTGCTTCGGAAGACGGTTGAAATCCCAAGTGACATTCGGTATTTTACCTTCGATGATCAACACCAACGTCGTCAATTTATTGGTCACTACCGATCGATTGCATGGCCATTGCCGATGGCTCTAGGATAATTTGTGTTGGAATCGTTGGCCTCAAACCTCCTTGGTGGATTTTGACGTCAATGGTTTTTTGCGCTTATGAGGCTGGGACACCGTTTTCAGAAGCTAATTTGAAGCCGGTTTATAAATCCAACCCGTTGTGACTTTCAGACATAAGTCTTTACATCGATTGATTTGGGTCGAGGAGTACAGAGTATTCAAACATCAAAAAACATCAAACATCAAACATCAAACAATTAGCTATGAGTGTTCCAAAATCTACCGTTGGTAACAAAGGAGATTATCCATTTGCAGATGGATTGCCTTATGAATACCCAAAACCTTCTGCTGTTGTTGGGTCAGCTTTTGAATCAGATAAAGATGCTCCCAAGTTGTTTCAACCATTAAAAATTGGGTCCATGACTATGCCCAATAGACTTGGTGTTTCGCCAATGTGTCAATACGCAGCCGATAATAGCTCTGTTACTGATTATCATAAGATCCATTATGGCTCATTATGTACCAGAGGTCCGGGTTTGGTAATGGTTGAAGCCACGGCAGTAGCTCCAAATGCAGGTACTGCAATCGTTGATTTGGGGATTTTTAAAGACCAACAAGCATATAAATTTAAGGAGATTGTTGATTATGCTCATGCCAATACTTCAAATATTGGGATTCAATTAGGACATGCTGGTAGAAAGTCAATGCAAGCTCCGTTATTTGATTATTTGGAAAAATGGGATTCTAGAGGTATTAAAGAAGATTTGGTTGCACCATCTGCTATCAATTATAGACCAAATGGTAGATTGCCAACCCCAAGGGCTTTAACAATCGATGAAATTAAAGTGATTGTTAAACAATTTGGTCAAGCTGCCAAAAGATGTGTTGAAATTTCTGGATTTGATTTTGTCGAGATTCATGGAGCCCATGGTTATTTGATTAATCAGTTTTTATCAGCTCATTCAAATAAAAGAACTGATGAATATGGTGGATCTTTTGAAAACAGAATCAAATTTTTATTGGAAATTATTGATGAAATTAAATCAAATGTACCAAAAGATTTCCCAGTGTTTTTAAGAATTAGTGCCAGTGATATGCATGATTCAAACCCTGATGCTTGGAAAATTGAAGATTCCGTTAAATTGGCTCCTATTGTTTTTGAAAAAGGAATTCATCTATTAGATGTTTCGGCCGGTGGTAATGATTCAAATGCTGATAGAAGAAAGCAAGATTTTGGTATCCATATAGAATATGCATCCAAAATTAAAAAGGCTGTTGGAGATAAAGGTTTAGTTGGTTGTGTTGGTAAGTTAAACGATTCGAAAAAAGTCAATGAAGCTTTAGAAAATGGAGACTTTGATGTTGCCCTTGTGGGTAGTGGCTTTTTAGCTAACCCAGGTTTAGTTCATACTTGGGCCAATGAATTAGGGGTTGGAATTAATTATATTAAATCACATTGGGCTTTTAGACCTAATTACAAAGAAATGATTGAATACATTCAATCAACTATGGATTAGTCTTAACAATACTCTTTCTCGTTCAGTGTTGTTGAACGTTAGTTTATGTGAATATATAGAAGTTCGAAAACCTGAAATTCGTCAAAGTTACAACTTTTCACTTACAAAAAGGTTTGAATACCACCAACAACCTTCGTCAATGCTAACAGCAGAGAAAGTAGAAAAAATCAGAAAGACAAGAAACAGATGAATCTTGATATATGTGTTACTACTTACCTAATTTCATCCACTTAGGTACTCCCTTTTTATCCTTTTTGTCACTTTTGTCGGTAGTATTTGGTTTATTGACTTTGCTGGGTGTAGGAGCCAGTGAATCAGGTAATCTGTCTCTCATTTGTTCTAATTTGACTTCAGGTAATTGGCTAAAATCTTTAACATTTGATTCAATCAAAAATTGCTTACCAGCACTGCTGTCTGATTCCCATACTAATATCATTTTTTCAGTAAAACTCAACTCAGACAATAGTTTGCCATTCAATTCAAAAGATATTAAGAGCTTGGTGAATGGTGGGTAACTTAATTTGAGATTGTAATTTGATTTAAAATCATCAGTCAAATATTCATCAATCTTTTTAATTAATTCACCAAACTTGCTTGTTTTGGATAGTTTTATCTCTAAAATGTAATTATTTGGGAATTTGACTCTGATATGGTAACTTTCTGGTTGTTTAGGCTTAGAAGCAGTCGGTCTCTTATATTTGATTGTTTCCTGATAAATTTTTGCGTGATTAACAGTAAATTCATAATCTTCATCGGGGTTTTCATACGTTTTTACTTGGCTTGGTTTATAAATGGTATCAGCTTCCATTTCAATGTCCATATCATCAGTTTGGTCCAATTCTGTTGAGGTAAGTTGTTGGTCAACCGGTGGAACAACCGGTGGAACTGGCAGAACAGGAATTGATTCCTGTTCTGACATAGAAGGAGTCGACTCTATCGCCTCATCCAGTTGTGGGTTATGCCCATCAGAATCCAAAGGGCCCTCAGGCACAGCGACGTCCTTGATATCTTGTTTTGCTTGGTCCAATTCTTTCTGTTTTAAGGTCTTTGCTTCCAAAGCTTTGAGCTTACGTATTTCTTGAAGCCTTAATTCCTCTTCGACCACTTTTCTTTGTTCTTTATTATCCTTTAACTCGCTGATTCTAATTACCACGTTATTCGAATCACCAATCACCGAGCTTAAAGCCATTGAATGATTGCCATTCAAGTTAATCAGTTTATTGAGGATATTTATTGATAGATCGCCAGATAATTCAAACTTATTGGTCAATTCAAGTAACGTTAATTTGTTGGATAGCTTTTCAATGACAGATGTACCATCAGGTTTAAAGATTTTGCAAGTGACTATCTTTTCATCTAACTCCTTAGGCCTTAATTCGAGTTTACAGTTGTTAATTAGGGAAGTGAATCTGATGGCATCACTATTATTTAACTTCTTGTTTTGATAGTATAGCTCTCCAAAATTCAAGTCGAACTTAGGACATGCTAATTGGACCAACTCATTGATAGTCTGGTTCCTATTAATGCTGACTTTCTTACTGATTTGCTTATGATTTATGCTGAAAGATATCATTTGCCATTGGTTTTACATTCTGCCATCGTGAGATCTGAGTATATCGGAAGCATCACGTGTATTGCACGTGATTAAAATCGTTTTCTATTTCAATTTCAATCCTAATTGTACTTGTCTCGTACCCTGGTGAAGCTGTAAGTCATGGGACGATCGTGTTATAGGTTAACAGGTCGAGCTGTCGATCTATAGTGGTAGAGGTGATTCTGTGGCAACCGGGGAACCGGAGTCATATTTGTTTTCTGCTAAGTTTCGTAGTGCGTGGCCACAGTCGCAGCGCCTGGCCAGTGGGTTCTGCTGGTGTTGCTGGTGCGGGCTGGGCTGTGGCTCGGCGTTGACTGCGGGCCTAATCGGTGGTAACCGGTGGTACTGACCGGACCCACATCCGGCAGTTTCGCATCACTCAAAATTTTCTTTATAAATATCCCTTAATTACCAACACAGGTACAAAAGCTTCCGATCAAAGCAAAACAAAGGCTAGAAACAAAAGCATAAGAAACAAAAGCTTCAGAGCATAGAGAATCAAAAATGTGTGGATGTATTTCAGATATTTGCCTTATTATCATCTCAGTATTGTTCCCTCCATTACCGGTGTGGATCAGAAGAGGAATCTGTTCATCTGATTCTTTCATTAACATTTTGTTATGTGTATTGGGTTACATACCTGGTTTGATCCATAGTTGGTACATCATTGCCAAGTACCCTCCTTACACCGTTGAAAAGCATTCCAAGATCTATTATATCTACCAGAATGATTTGGAACAGGGACATGGTGCAGGCCATGCCCACGAACACCATCACCACCACCACAACCATACCAACACCTATATCAACCAAGAACCTTCGAGCTCGGCAAACCCATCCTACGGGGCTACCAATGAAAGCAGTAATCCTCCTCCATATACTGTAGTAGATAAACACTCGCCTGCTCCTTGATCAATAACAACAAAACGATAAAAAACGAAAAAACAGAAAAACAGTAGTGGTAATGTGTATATGTCTAGAATTTATAGAGTTCATTCTTTAATCAATATGAGTTGGGGCCGTAGGCCAAATGACTGCAATGTGAAATGTTTCTTCCTCCTTAACCTCTCTTTGTATTGTATTTCCTCTGTTCAACACTCTATTCCAACGCTCTCTATCAGATATGTCTGACCGTTCTATCAACAGTGTCGTATCAGCGTTGTGGACCGATATTTGGTATAAAATCATATGAGAATTCCGCGATAATAAAGATAAGCAAAGATGTCGATTATTCAAGATACTATTGAAACTATGGGAGACAAGAGCGGCAGCGGTAGTTCGGCGGCAGAAGATGGAGGTAAGGCAAATGAAACTAATAGCATTCCATTTTTCCAATCTGTGAAAGATTGGTGGACAACCTCGTCTGCATTGATGAGACCGACTGTAACCAGTAAAGAATATGAAGATGCTAGGTATAAGAACTTGATGATTGAATATGAATTATATAGGGCGATATTGAGTGATGACATTCAAATCAATTTACCCCATGAACAAAAATATACCGATGGTATCATTGGAAGCTTTATCGATACCGAAATCAGTAATGGTGATTTCATTCATGAGTTCTATCTTGAAAATAAGAATGCTGAATATTCTGATACAATAGTCATAATGCATGGGTATATGGCAGCTTCAGGTTATTTTGTCAAGAATTTTGAGACTTTGATCAAATCCAAACCCGGTCTAAGGATCCATGTCATTGATATGCCAGGGTTTGGTAATAGTTCACGGCCAAAATTCCCTAATGAGTATTTAAAAGACATACCTAAAGAGAATACCTATGCAAGCATTCAACAGATCTTAGACGTTGAAAATTGGTTTATTGATAAGTTTGAAGAATGGAGAATCCAGAAATCTATCACGGATTTCAAGTTAATTAGCCATTCCATGGGTGGTTATCTATCATGTTGCTACTTAATGAAATATAACTTAAATCAAGTCAAAGAGTTTATCATTGTTAGTCCAATGGGGACCGAATCGAATTATACAAGCTTGATAAACCATAGAGACTTACAAATAAATCATCATGAGTTAGGTGGTGAACCTTTAAAAGAGTTAATCATGGCTCAAACTAATCAAGATGGTATTGATTACAATGAACTAGAAAAACTATGGGAAAAACTAGGCAGACCTAAATTCCCCCAGAACTTGGTATTAGAAAAATTATGGAAATGGAAGATAAGCCCTTTCCAATTATTACAATTGTTTGGCCCAATGTTTTCTAAAATGTTAAGTTTTTGGTCGTTTCAAAGATTCAAGAATTTAAAAGCAAATGAAGGCTCTGAAGCTGGTAAAGGAAACACAGATTTGATTTTGAAATTACATTATTATTCATATTCAATTTTTAATCAATTCCAAGGCTCAGGAGAATTGGCTATAACAAAGTTGATTAATCATGAAATCTTGCCTAAATTACCGTTATGTGATCGGGAGTTGGCTGAATTTTTAAACAATAATCAAATCAGAACATTGTGGTTATATGGCGAAAAGGATTGGATGAATGCTAAGGGTGGTCAATCGATTCATAACAAGTTGGTTGAATTGGGTGCCGACTCTACTTTCAAGATTATCGACAATGCAGGCCATCATATTTACCTAGATAACCCTTCTGAATTCAATAATCTTGTTCTTGAGTTTTTCAACCTTTAATTAAGATCAATCTCAACTCATAAGAAACTAATTCATAGATAAAACCCAAAGGAACTTAAAAAAAGAGATTGTATAATAGAATATATATGTACAGATGGTGTCCTATGGATTTGATTTGATTTGATTGATTTCATTTATGAATTGCTTCAAGTCGTTGTTCAATTTCATATCTCTTGATTTCTGTTTTGCAACCTCTATAACTGTTTCTGGGATTCCTGATAGTCTTGCAACATTTAAACCATACAGATTATCAATTACACCTTTCACCAACTTGTATAAAAATATGATTTCATTATCATGCTGCAAATAATCCATATGAAAATTACCAATATCATTGAATTCAAATTCTAGCTGACTTAACTGATGGAAATGTGTTATAAATAATAGAATTGGCTTTAAATCATGATTAGCAAAATATTTCAATATAGCGTACGCTATAATATATCCATCATAAGTTCCCGTACCTTTACCGACTTCATCTAATAAAATTAAAGAATTTTCATCAAAATTGTTTAAAATTTCTAACATTTCTAACATTTCGATCATAAATGTTGATTGACCCCTTAATATGTTATCGATTGACCCCATCCTTATGAAAATAGATTTAAAAATTCCAATTTGAGCAGATTCACAAGGTAAATAACACCCAACTTGATTCATAATAATTAATATCCCTACCGACTTTATATAACTTGATTTTCCACCCATATTAGGGCCAGTGATGATAGATATTCGGTTCTTATCGATTGAAATATCTATGTCATTAGCAATGAAATTAGTCAACGAGTTTATGATTGGGTTTTTAAAACTTTTTATATCAATAGTTTGAGTTGATATTATGGTCGGCTTGGTGTATTGATATGAAACAGCAGCTAACGAAAGATAACAGTCAAACTTGGATAAATTGTTAACTATTTTTTGAAATTTATAATAATCATTATTCAATTGGCTTAAAAATTGAATGAAGGTCTTATCACAAATAGATTCTAATTGTTGAGTTTCATGAATCAATGAATTATTCAATTTTTGTAAATTAGGGGATCTGAATCTTGTTACTGTCTTTGTTGCATTAATCCTTATCCAATCTAAAGGTACTTTAGGCAACAAAGAGTTTCTAATTTCGATCAAATTCTCTTGATTTAAATTTTTTGTAAGTACTAAAGGTTTACCTATGATTTTAGAAATTGATTTCAATTCGATTCCAATTTCAGCTTTAACATTCTCGATATCCTTTAATTTATCACTGATTTCGGGCCAATCATGGAAGTCTAGATTGAAATAATTTGTCTTTTGTTTTACATCTTTCGAATCTCCATAAGTGGATGAAATCATATTTAAATAATGATTAATATTGAAATCATGACTGGAAGATAATAATTCTGTGAAGACAGATTTTAAATCTTTCGATTTAAAATCCATACTATTAATTTCATTTTCAAAATTGACTATTATTTTAATAAGATCATTAAACTTAAGTAACATTTTATAGACTTCAGTTCTTGAAATCTTAATTGATTTTGATGAATAGTGAATTTTAATCAATAGTTTTTCTAAATCGATTGAGTTATATAATTTATTCTTTAAAGTATCGATAAAATGATGAAATTCACCCGTTAAGTCACTAATTGCATTTAATCTATCTTCGATTAACGGCTTAGATACCAATGGATTGGAAACCCATTTAATTAATAATCTTTCGCCCATTTTTGTTCTGGTATGATTCAAAAACCAAAATAATGTACCCTTTTCACCATGATCAGTGGAATTTTCAAATATTTCTAAAGACTTAATTACATTGGATGATAGGATCATTGTGTTATCATTATTAAACCATTTTATATTGGATGTGATGGTAAATATTATGTCCAATTTAAACGGTATTAAGTATTTCATTAGTTCATTTATACACATCAAAATCTGACTATCATAATTCAATTTGTAGTATTCATATAATGAAGAATACTCACCTTGAAAAAGTGAATCCAATTCAAATTTACTTTCAACTTTAGTGATATTACAATTATACAATTTCAATAATGATTCCACTGAATAATTATCGATCAATATGACTTGTGTAGGCTGGAAATAAGTCAATCTGGTCTCCAAATTTTGATGTAAATCGTTATCTTCAAATAAATCCACAACTATTTCCCCAGTGACTGGTTTTATAGTGACCATTGATATTTTATTGTTGGTGAGATAAATAGCACTGATATAATCGCCATTATCGTCTAAATCCCCATCCAGCTCTTCATTCATATACGTCGCCTTAGTGTAATTGCCGGTCAATTGACGGTCAAACAATCCTTTAGCTTCAAATGATGATTGTGTTTGTTTAATTACCCCAACCGTATAATTGAAAGATAAAAGCTTTTTCAAATGGATGTGTAGTCTATTATCAGGTATCGAACAGTAGTGAAACCTAGGATCATCCTGCTTTATTAGCATGATATTTATCAATTGAGATACGATTTCGGCATCTGTGCCGAAGAATTTGTACTTATAACCCACCTGAATGGCTAGTATTTTGTCATGATGATCTGCCTTAAACTCAAGAATTTGTTTCTCAAGGGGTGTCAATTTGGACTTTGAATTCTCAGTTTCAACTTTGGAAGTCTTTTTGGGATACGATTTCACATCTTTTAGTATCGATGACGTATATGAATCCTTTCTCTTTGCTGTAAAGAACTTGGAAATGGGTTTTTGCTTCATTATACTACGTCTACGAAAATGGAAAAAGTTATTTTTCACACAATCGCAAACGCGATCATCTTACTCTACTAAAACTGATTGAATTGATTGAATTCTTATGGTTCTTAGGAGAACTCGAATGAGTTGAAGATTGGTTCTGAGTATCTGAACCTCTTCTAGAAGACTTTGAGCTATTGAAGGCGATTTTAGCCGCGATTGAAGAAGGAGAATCGGGTCTTTCGTTTATGGAGTCTTCATTTAATGATCTTAACGATTTGGTTTTTATGATTGGGAATGTGGTTTTGATTGGAGATGACGTAGTAGTATTTGTAGCCGACGAAGAAGTTGAATCTAAATCTAAATGATCATTCTCTGTATTTAACCTTATCGAGGGGGAGATCGTTAGCGACTTCAAAGAAGGCGTCTTTTTCATTATTGGAGTGGAAGGAATCGGTAAAGTCAGCGGAGGTAAAGGAGGAGGGTTTGAAAGGGTTGGTGGTTGTTGTTTTTCAATTGATGTATTTGCTCTTTGTCTTATTATGGGAGGATCAATCTGGGTAGGTAAAGATTGAGAATGAGCTCTTTTAAATTCGTTGACTGATAAGATCGGTGAAGATAAGATTCTATTAGGGCTTGAATTTGAATTGGAATTGGAATTTGAATGGCTAATTGAATTTGATGCAGTAATAATGGCCGAATTCAAATCAGGAACTTCGTCCAAGTTCAATTTATTGTCCTCAATTAAAGATTCAGATGAATCTTGAAGCAAACTAACTTTAAACTTCTTATATAGCTTAGTCAAATTAAAATTCTTACTTAATTCGATTGGAAGCCAACCTCTTAAGTTTTTTAAGTTTTCAAAAACCTTTATTAATTTACCTGATTTATCTTTAAGGAATAAAAATTCCAATAAAATCTTAATACAATCGAAATTTCCAAATTCAAAAGATAAATGAAGTAAATTATTATTATGTTTATCGATTAGATTATAATTAGCACCCTTTTCAAGTAATAACTTCAAGCCTTCATGAAACCCAAATTTACAACAATAATGTAACGGGGTCTGAAGATCATCACCGCCCTTATGATCCAACCAATAATTCCCTGGGAACTCCGTCAATAAGTAATGCAACGTTTGTAAATGGAACTTCATAATCGTCAAGTGGATCGGCGTCAATCTATCAAAGGTCAACATATCATTTTTGTTGTCTATTATATTCTTCAAATCTTCATTTTCATCTTGAAACTGATTTATAAAAGAGATCAAATGGAAGCAAATCAAATAATTACCATTGAAACTCGAATAATGAAGATTATTCCATCCGTTTTTATAATCAATATTGAGCCATAACTCAGGAAATCGAAACAATAGCCGCTTGGTGATGGATAGATTCCCTTCTATAATGGCGTTTCTTAGCCGCTCACTTGGATCCAACATCTTCTGGCTTTATCGATACTAACAACTCCCTACGGGTCCAATTGTGGCAACAGAATGCTCTCAAGACGGTAACAACAGCAACACACCCGCTAAACTTCGGTCCTTGTGGTGGTACAAACGAGTTTTGGCCCTAAGAAAATATGCGAAACAGAGATTAGGGACCAATGATTACTATTAGGTTGATATCGGATATTCAAGGGAATTGGGGCGATTTAGAGCAGTTTGAAGATGGCATAGTGATACACAGTGGGAATTTGGGGCTC
Source organism: Yamadazyma kitorensis (assembly GCA_030572015.1). Taxonomy (NCBI): domain Eukaryota; kingdom Fungi; phylum Ascomycota; class Pichiomycetes; order Serinales; family Debaryomycetaceae; genus Yamadazyma; species Yamadazyma kitorensis. Next base: position 31,793 of record JAJLZC010000022.1, on the reverse strand, counting down.
TGGGATCAACAGACGATTCTTGAATGCGATTTTAACTATTTAAAACAGCTAATTTCGTTCCTGACGATATTGCCTACCGATCTAATTAATGAGATTAACGAACTGATTATGATAAACCAGATTCCGTCACAGGAGACGATTCAAATGATTAAAGACAAAATCATAGGCTATTATGATTATATTGGAAACTTTAAGGGCTTCAAGGTACCGGTGTATACTATTTTTGGCCCAATGGATGATGCAAGGATAGTCTCCAAGATCCAAACGGGGCAGCTAAAGATCCCGAATTTGTACTTGATTGATCATTTAAATAATTATGTCATTAAGCAAGATAACGAGCCCGATATTAAGATTTATGGGATCAGTGGGAAATTCAAATTCATAAACTTGTTTAACAATGGAGATTTTAAGTCGAATTCAATCTCTGGAGAGTTTGGGGAGTTGTGGATAACTTTGATTCAAATCAGTGAATTTTATCAGTTGAATTATAACAATAAAGATTCGATCAATTTTTTTGTTTGTTATAATTCGATTCTAAAAACACCAATTTTAGAATATTTGGCAATGATTACCAATGCTAACTTTACAATCAGCTCAAGTTTGCATTTTAAATTCCCAATCATTGGTAACGAAATGAGTTTCCTTAATTCTATTGAAAACTTTAAACTAAAATTTTCAAAATTCAGAATTAAATTTGGTGAGTTCTTTAAAATCATTAAGAATGACTTGCTAACTATTCAAGATCCTAATATAATAAATAATTTGGAAATTGGGCTAGAAATTTTTAACAAGATTCCAATTATTAACAGTAATAAGATAATTTCCTTAAGTTTAAAAGAACTGATAAGCAATAATGAATCGATTTCAAAGATAAACGAACTATATTTTGAAAATTTCTATAACTTATGGCATTTCAACTTATGTGACTTTAAGATCAATGAAGAATTCAATTTAATCGATCTACAATTGAATAACGGTAAAATGAATTTAAAGAATTGTTGTAGCTATGGATTCGATTTTAATTTCAAAATTGAAGACATTGATGAGGAAGAGGAAGACGAATTTGAAGTGAAAGAATTCAAAGGCAGAAACTCAAGAAGAGGTAGTAATCCGGGCATTGGCTCGAGAGGAAGCCGTGGTGGGCGTACTAGAAGTAGCACCAGGGGCAGACGGGGCCCCAGAGGGATATAACAATAGTTTGATACAGCAGTTTGAACAAATGGTGTGCTAGTGGTTGCAAACAGTTACAATTACCACTATGGCATCAATTAACAGTGGATAGGACATAAGATATGGGGTATAAGCAATATATAGATAAGTCAAAAGTTGCGAAATATGTGGGTGTACCGGTGTGATATAGTTTATGTGTCACGTGCTTATTATTGCGTGACTTTAGCGTGCTCTTTCGTGGAAAATTTCTCACCAAAACTGAAGTCTCAGGCCAATCAGAATTGAAGTTAATCAAAGAATGGCTTCACATTATGCTAAACATGGTCTTGCGGCCATGCCACATACGGATCCAAGATTAAAATGGGCAGGAAAGTTATTGGGAGCCACTATGTGGTTCTACATTTTCTACAGAGTGAAACAAGACGGGCCTGTTATGTTTGGTATGAAATTGCCATTTGAACATCATCATTGAACAACAAACTAGGCTGTTGAAGGATCGAAACCAAGAACTTTTCACTCAGCTTGAAAACCTTGCAAAGGGATTCTAGAGTGTTGGGTTGATCCCTAGAGTGTTGCTAGTTGCATTTGTAGACCATGAATATATATAACGATATTAGCAGATGTCCTCTATATTCAGAGCGTTCTGTTCAGCAGTATCTTCTATTGTTTTTAGCTGGGAGGCTAGTGTGAATTCATAAGTAGAGGAAAGTTATTCATTATGTGCATTACTGATCTAATAGAATCTATAACTACAATGGTCATTAGATGAGATAAAACTCAATTGCAAAGAAGAAAAGGAATCATATTACGACTCTCCTTTCTTATAGTTTTGATGAAATGATATTTTGACAATAGTTTTTTTATTCTTCTTTGGATGATTTTAGTTGTAACTTTAGAATAAATTGAATAAGATGAACTGAAAGATTAAATTTGATTCAATTGTAATTCTTCAGGTTTTAAAGGTACAAAGTCATTCAAACCACAATTAATATTCAATCTATTAGAAGCCCAATCAGGAACTAGTTGATTGTTCAAATGAGGATAAACACTTAATTCAACCGAATTGAAATCGAATAGTTCAGGTAAAGGTTTCAAGTCATTTTGGTCAAGATTATTATTGTTAGGGTTATTAGAACCATTAGCATCAAATAATTTTCTAAAATCTGGTAATTTAGTATTTTCAAATTTCAATTCGTTAAAATAAGGATCTAACATTGCATCAAAACTATTTAATCTTTCTAATGGATTATATTGTAAAATTTTTGATAAAAATAATATAAAATCTGGAGGAATTTTCTTAAAGATTTTATTTAAAGGAATTGGCTTTATTGAAGGAAATTTGTGATCCATATAATTAGGATTCATATTTTTAATTTGATCTTTTGAAGGCGTACCTAAAATCTTAATAATTTCAACCAATTGATCAATACCAGATTCACCAGGAAATAAAGGTTGGCCTAATATTAATTCAGCAATTACACAACCAGCTGACCAAATGTCAATTTTGGTTGTATAATTGATTGAACCAAAAATCAATTCAGGAGCTCTATAATATCTTGAACATATATAACTAACATTTGGTTCATTTGGATTCAAAATTTTAGCACTACCAAAATCACATAATTTCAATTCGCCAGTTAAAGGATTAACTAATAAATTCTGAGGTTTAATATCACGATGACAAACTCCTTGACAATGGATGAAATTTAAAGCTCGAAACATTTGATAACTATATAATTTGATTTCTAATAAAGGCATTGATAATCTTTTAGAAACATAATAATGACTTGCTTTATATAAGGTTTCAGGGATAAATTCCAAAATCAAATTCAAATATAATTCATTCTTTTCATTTGATTTATAAAAATAATATTTTAAATCAGCTATGTTACGATGATGTAATAATTTCATCAATTGCAATTCTCTATTTTTAAATCTTTTATCTTGTAACACTCTTTTAATTGCACAAGATTCATTTACTGGTAAGATTTTTGATTGAAATACAACCCCAAAAGATCCGTGCCCAACCATTTGGGACTGGGTGTATTGAATGGTTGATACTTGATCATTGTAGCCATTATGGACTTGTTCAGTAATGATTTCTATATTCGACATTAGTCATTTAATTCTATAACAAAATAATAACAATCAAGAAGTAAAAAGGACAAAAGAAGGGAAAGGCTGCGTTTTCAGTGTTGGTGTTCAGGTAATGTTTCAGGAGCAGTCTCAGCAGTTTATTCTATTCTGCAACAGCTAATTTCTATCGAAAGTTTCTAGTTAAAGTCTCGATCGAAAGTTGCTAGGTAACTTTGGTGTGAAGGTGTACTGGAGGTTTCAAGGCGGTTTCAATGGCGTCTACAAAGTGTCTGTTGCCAAAACGGTTTCTCAACTCAATTCTCTGCGATAAGTTACTTGGATGGCCAACTTGCTGGTGGTACTAACAGGACTTCTGGTCTGATTTATGATCTCGACTGCTTGTAAACACTAAATTGTTGTTGGAAATTTTTGAATGACTTTTTCCTCACTCTTCTCATAGTTAATTTTCCTGAGCACAAAGTTACACAAAGCCAAAATACTCCACAAAAAATGAGGTGGGGTGCAAGTGTGTGTCAGTGCCAGTCGTTCAGTGCCAGTCGTTCAGTGCCAGTCGTTCAGTGCCAGTGCCAGTGCCAGATCCCTGTGGGCAGATCCCGGTGGGCAGAGGGGCCCAATCCACCGATACTTTGGATGGGGAATGGGAGAATAGAAGAATGGGAAACGGACGTAGCGATGGGTGTTTGTTGGTTTATCTTCATCGTATGGGTTCTGTTTGCACACATCAGCATACAAGCATCTACCCAGGTCTCCCAGACCATTCGACCCATTCACCCCAGATTGTAGCCACTCATGGATGATTACAAAGATCATCATTGCAAATGGCTGATCGGCATGTCGCATGGTGGGACATATCAATCGGTACCCCATACACGACATTCCTATTACTTATTGCTAACAACCCATTGTTGTCCTCCTTAGATCCATTCGTCGCCTTGAAACTCCACTTACAAGCCCTGAAACTCTACCTTGATCCTTGATTATTGATCCTGAACCTTGAACCCTTCGACTAGTGAAACTAGTGAACTTCAAACCCTCAAACAAACAGGTCTTTCGCTATTTTTTGTTAGTAAATATAATACATACCTATTTGTTCACTCAACCTTTTCTTTCTAAACAAGCTTTTCTTTCTACCATTAGTTAAATTACTCTTGGTTTGGTCAAAACTACTGGTTCTTTCTAATGAATAGTCGTCACTTGTGTTGGATATAAGACTTATTAACTTGGAAGTTATGCTGTTTTTTCGGGTGCTTTCATTGTCCATTTCATATCCATATAAAATCTCTTTCTCTTTATTCCCATTACTGTTACCAAATGGATTGGTAAATTCAATTTTCGGCTTCTCTTTACTTTCGATCAATCTTTGACGATACTGTAATCTCTTCTTGTTTTCATACTTCTCTTTCCTTTTGGCTAATTTTTCTTCTTCTTTATTGATTTTGTCACCTTCTCTGTTTAATATTATATCATTTCTCCGTTCTCTTCTCTCTTCCCTTTTCTCTTTCCGTTCTTCTTTACGTTCTTCTCTTCTTTCCTTTTTGATTTTCAATTTCCCATTATCTAAATTCAATTCGGTTTCATAGATCTTCATCACACCAGGATTTAGTTTGGCCCAATCTTCTAAATGCTCATTGGCTTTGGAATAAATAGGTTTGTCAAAGATCATGTTTCGGATGGTTGGGGTGGTGATCTCTTCATTATGGAAGTATTTGGGATAATATTTATGCATGGCATACTTATTCGCCAACATATCATAATCAATAGTGCTGATATCATCTTTGGGTCTTAAATTTATCGACACCATTCTTTGTTTTGCGTTGCCTTGCTTGTTTTGTCTTGTTGTGTTGCTGTTTTGTCTGTCCTAGCTTCGTCTATGTGGCTCGTCACTCGTCTGTACCTTGTATCTGTGCTTATGCTTGTTCTGGTGCTAGTGCCGGTCTGGACGGGTCGAGGTTGGTTCGGGGGGTGATACTTCTTTGTTCTTCACTATCAAATCGATGGCAGGATTAACAAATTTTTAAGTTTATTTGTGGGGAACTGTCAGTGCGCACTTGAATTTTAGGTTCAGTGGATTTATACGTTATATTGAGACATAGATAAGAACGGATAGCGTAAATATATATGCATGTATGTATGTAGGTACATAGGTATTTAAGTAAGCAGAAATGTATATAGGTAAGTAAGGAGTGAGCGGCTACTTTGGATAGGGATACTGACAATTTGCAACGGGTATTCGGTAATCAAAAGCTTATAGTCTATAAGTTGGGGTGGATAAACGCAACACATAAGATATAAGCTATAAAGTTAACAATGGGATTTTAATTAAGTTTTTAATACGTTCAAACGTTGTCAAATTAGTTTATTGAATTCCATATTTCATCAATTTGGTTGATATTAATTCTTCTGATAGGATTTATATTACAAATCTTGTTGAATAGTTCGTTTTTAAAGTTATCAACACTAAATATGGCATTTCGTTTAATTGGTTTTAGATTAATCAATTTAAAATTATCAATTTCAAAGATTTCGGGCCAGTAATTTAATTCATCTGTTTGGTTGGTGGGGGTGCCAAACACTTGAAATATCTTGTAAATTAGTTTGAAATCATTGCAATCTTCCTCATAGACTATATTTTGGCAATTTTTCGAATATAAGAAGCTTATTAGTATCCCCAAGGCCCAAATATCAATCTCATAACTATAGTCTAGACCAAACATCAATTCTAACGACTTATAATAATTCGAACAAACATCATGAATCATATCATTCTTACATTCCTTAATCAGTATACTGAAATCGCAAAGAACTATATCATTAGTTGAGGATACTAGGAAATTTGCTGGTTTTATATCTCGATGGATGATTCCTTGACTATGAACGTATTTGATGCTGGCAATCATTTGGGTTAGAATATGATCCTTCGTCTCTTCGGATAAACGATTCTCGTTTACAAAAGTGGCCTCTCCATTTACAAACTTGGTTCGTTTTCTACCATTCTTTATGACATATTCATGTAAATTCATCGGATAATATGGCATGTATATCATTACATCGTCGTATTTCTCTTCAACTTTGATGATTCGAATGATATTCTTATGGCTCAAATTTTGTAATATTTCAATCTCTCGTTTAACGTCATGAGGAGCAATTTGAAAATCTTTGTCAATGGTCTTGATCGCTATATCATCTTTCCTACTGACAATCGAATATGGACCGCTATATATTTGCATTCTTCCCTTGGAGCCAAATCAACGTCACAAAGATGCGATCAAACTGATAATAATTGCAATTCGCACAGCTCAAACATCAGTTTAATAGGGAATAGACGATGATTCCTCAGACGTTGATGGCTCTGAACTCGATCCTAACGCTTGGACCTTATAAGCACCGTAAAGATTTGACCAGAGAATCAGTTTTATCTAAATATGATATTGTGGGATATATTGCAGCAGGGACTTACGGGAAGGTGTATAAAGCACGAAGTAAAATCAAAGATAAACGAAAGAATGAAGATGAAAAGTTAGAAGATCAGCCAATCCAGTTGTTTGCTATCAAAAAGTTCAAGATCGATAGCAATTCAAAAGGATCAGAAAATGAAGTGTTGAATTATTCAGGGATAAGTCAAAGTGCCATAAGAGAAATGTCCCTTTGTAAGGAATTGACTAATAAAAACGTAATAAAACTAGTTGATATAATCTTGGAAAATAAGTCCATTTTTATGATATTAGAATACTGTGAACACGATTTATTACAAATCATTCATTATCATTCACATCCAGTAGTTAAACCAATCCCTTTAAAAAATGTTAAGTCTTTAATCTGGCAAATTTTGAATGGGGTATTGTATTTACATAAAAACTGGATATTTCATAGAGATTTGAAACCTGCTAATATCATGGTTACCAATTTTGGGGTGGTTAAAATTGGTGATTTGGGTTTGGCTAGGAAGTTCAATAATCCTTTACAAAGTCTTTATACTGGTGATAAAGTGGTTGTAACGATATGGTATAGAGCTCCGGAATTATTAATGGGGGCAAGGTATTATACTCCTGCAATAGATTTATGGGCTGTGGGGTGTATATTGGCTGAATTGTTAAGTCTAAGACCTATTTTCAAAGGAGAAGAAGCTAAATTCGATATAAATAATAAAAAGCTGGTCCCATTTCAAAAGAATCAATTTCTAAAGATTATTGAAACTTTAGGGGTACCTAATGACTGGCCAAGCTTGAAGAAATATCCTGAATATTATTCTTTTCAACAAATGATTAATGGACAAAATGAATCCAATTCAAATCTATTGAATTGGTATAAACTAATCGGGGGTAATAATAAAGCTTGTTATAACTTGTTATCTGAATTATTGACTTATGATCCAAACAAAAGGTTAACAGCTGAAAATTCTTTAACGCATGATTTCTTCACAGAATTACCAAAAGTTGATGATAATGCTTTTGAAGGATTGAATTTGAAATATCCAAAGAGAAGAATCTTTACTGATGATAATGATATTATCCTGAATCTGGGTAAAAGAATATTCGATGATAGTAGAAAGAAAATGAGACAATAATATCGATATTCTAAAACATTTAGAGCTGTACATTAAAATCGTTAGCTATATACTTTCTTTTGATTCATTTTAAATTATTTTAATAAAGTTCTATTACTTACCGTAAGATCTATCATCTTTACCTTCTAAAACACTTCTGATTGCTTCCATTCCTTTTACTTGGTTTTTCCAATTTTCCTTTTCTTCCTTTTCGGAATATCTTTTAAATAATGAATCATCGGGCCTTCTATAACTTCTACCTAATCTATCCCATAAGGTAGTGAATTGACCATAATTATAATTAAAATATAAATGATGAACTGTATGACAAGCAGTACCATTTACCACTGGATCATTAGATAAATAAGCCCCATCATGAATCATTACCGTCCAAAAGTTTACAAATGTAAACAACAATAAATATAAGACTTTATGGAGTGGGAAAATCAAAGGATAAAGATGGTAAGGGATTGATTGACACCAACCATCAACAGGATGAAATGCATGAGAAGCAAATGGAGTACAAACAATCCATTTATGATGAGGTTTATGTAATTTTTTATAAACCCAAGGAATATGTAACCATCTATGAATAAAATAAATTCCACAGTCAGTGAACATAATAAAGCTAAAACTTTGTAACAACATCATCCTTTTATTATCAAAAAGATCATCTAAAGAACCGTGTAGTTTAGAATAACCATTCAATTCCAATAAAATAAATGGAACTGTCAATAATACCATGATTGGTATAGCCGTGAAGGCTCTATTGATTTCCATGGACATCTGATTCTTTAAATATCTTGGGTGATTGAAGATCTTCTTATCGAATACAGTGAAATATGATACTGTTGCAACTGAAAAATAAGCCAACCAACCTGCTATAGTCAAAATTATAGTCATTGAGATGAACTCACGAATAAGATTTGATCTTGATAACATCGATTCATAGGTGAAATCATTGGAGGGGAACACTTTTGGTACGCCGTATACTTCACTCTTAGCTTGATATTTATCCAATTGGTCATAAACGATCTTCAAGGTGGCGCTGCCTATTTTATTGGTGGAGTCGTAATTAATCGAGGAATTTGATGTCTTGGGTAAAATCGATGAGTATAGTTTATCAAAGACAAAATAGTCCCCTGCTTCCAATAATAAGTCCATTTTTCTGTTATTTCTGTTATGAACTGAGCTCTCCCTTGGTTATCTTCTAACCTTGCTTGATCTCTTTAGCTCCCTTCCTAAATAAACAATCTTGGAATTATTTAATTTTATATTCGCTCCCGCTCGTTTAGAAAATTTTTCATTTGTAATTCCTTTTTCGCTAAACGACGAATGCGAGCCGATTCGGGAACAGACAAACAAACAAAGCTGGTGCCAGCGCCCGGCGCGAGCATGGCAGGAATGGCACGAAAGATGGGGCCAAAAATGGTACGATGACTTGGATTGAATGATATTATGATATGATGTATATTTACATGGTATGATAAAGTCTATAAATGTAATTTATGAATTTGTATGAATATGGATATTAATGGTCTAATATGTACTAATATGGATATTATGAAGTCCGTATGAAAATTAATGGTCTAATATTAAGGGTCTTATTAAATGAATACTATAAATGTTTAATGGTGTGACCTTCATATATGATGAATGCAATGTCTTGAGTGAAGTCTATGGAAAACTCATAGAGCATCTTACGATATTCATGGGTTCAATGGTTTGTTTGGATTTTGGTTTATTTCTTCATAATTAATTTCATCTAGTATCTTTTTAACTCCCTTTTTAATTAATAGTTTCCCTACGTCAATTCCTAATTGTTCACAATCTTTCCTGCTAGTGACTTTACAAGATAATTCACCACCAATTGATTGGGTTCCATCAGGGCTTACCACTATTGCTTTTAATGATAATTCGTTGTCATCACTTATATCAGATACAACCCCTAACGGTACTGAACAACCACCTTCTAAGAATCTCATCAACGACCTTTCAGCAAGACATCGATAAGTTGTAGGTAAATGTTCTACTTTTTCTAAAATCTTCAAGATTTTGGTATCATTTTTTCTAATTTCAACACCTAAAGCACCTTGACCAACTGAATAATACATTTCGTCCGAATCTAAACATTTGGTGATACGATGATCCAAGCCAACCCTGATAAGTCCTGCCGCTGCCAATATTATACATTCAAACTTGTCGGTTGTATCTAATTTCTTTAATCTGGTTTGAAGATTACCACGAACACTTTCAAATTTCAAATGGGGGTATAATTTTAATAATTGGGCTGATCTCCTAATCGAAGAGGTTCCAACGTATGAACCTGGAGGCAATTCCCCTAATTCGTGATATTTACTACCTGCCTTCATTATTAATGCATCTCTTGGATCTTCTCTTTTGGTAATACACCCCAATTCAAAATCTTCAGGTAAGTTGGTTGGCATATCTTTCAAAGAATGAACAATCAAGTCGATTTGCTCGAAATCACCAACGTTGTCCAACAACAACACTTCAAGTTCTTGAGTCCACAACGCCTTACCTCCAAAACTATATAATGCTTTATCGGGATTTTGGTCTCCAAGCGTACTCAATGCAACTATCGAGCATGACAAGTCTGGGAAATTCGACTCGATGGATTCTTTAACAATTTCACTTTGGGCAATAGCCAACCCGGACTTTCTCCCTCCTATTCTTATGATTGACATCTTACCATACACTGAAAAATACTATTATAAAGGCTATATTTCGATTTGCTTCGAATCACTCAAATCTTCCTTCTGCAAACCTCAGGATTTTATTCACTTTAAATAATGAATGTGAAATAATGTCAAATTTTTTCTTCCAGTCGTCGCACCAATGAAAGCATGAGAATTACTCATTTACGCAGATGAGCCCTATGATTAGCTCCAGATTTTCTCACAAACGGTTTATATAGAGTATGTAGCCGGCTAAAAGTTCAAAACGATCGTATATGCAACGGATATATATAAGGACGGTTAAGGGTTTCCTGGGGAACTACGAGACTAAGGTTCTTGGGCTAGTAGGTGTCATCGCTGTGATAGCCACTTAGGGTGTCTTCTTCTTCGGAATTGATCAGCTCGATATCATCAAAGGATGCTTCTGCTATGTTATACAAGTTGACCGAATTGTTGTCGACATCGTCTAGTATCGACTGGTTTATATGGTGGTCTATATCTTCGCTTATGTCTTGGTCGACATGGTCTTTCTCTTTCACATTGTCTAACTTTGCCTCTAGTTTGTTCAACTTCTCGAGAATCATTGATATGTCTAAATCTTTTAGTTTGGGTGCTCTGGTTTTCAATAGATTCGTGCCGTACTTCTTATTCAAAATATCGTCAATGAAAAGTGAATCGGTAGAAGCACTTTTGAAGTTGCCTAGCGTCGATATGGATTGAACTGGAATAAGCCCTGGCGTATTGGGTGCAGCCCCACTGGGTCCGACGTAAGATGCGGCTGCGGCCGTGGGTCCCACAGCCCCACCACCTTGGAGTGGTCCAACGGTTGGAGTCAAAGGAGTGACTGCAAATTGTGAATTTGCGTTTATGTTAGGTGCATCACTATATCTTCTTGAAACCATTGAAGGAACAATATTGTTGTTGGCACCGCCTGAAGTTACATTCATTAACGGATTACTAAACGGATTCTGGGTGGAGCTTTTTCGGGATTTGATTAGTAAACTAATATCACTTTCATCATTAGCAATATCAAGATTAACTAATTCGCTGTCACTATAGTAGTCAACCTCCTTGTTTAGAAATGTGAAATTTTTATCTCTACTAGTTTCAAATTTCTTAAAAACGTTTAATCTTTCATAGATATAAATTATCATCAATATTGGGAATTTTGTAATATAATTAAACTTATTAATTGATAATTTTGAAGTCTTGAAATAAATGATTAGATTAATTGCTTTAAAATATTCAAAATCTTCTTTAATATTCAATGAAATATTCGAAAATACTTCTGATAATACAATTGCCAAAATCGTTGATATGATAAATTGACTCAAAAATAAGTACATGATTTGAATGGTTTTACCTAATGAATTATATGTATCCCAATTAGTCCAAACGGCTGGAGTGAACCCAAAAAATATTTGTAATAAATCAAACGCAATTTCATAATTTGATCTATTGAAATTTAATGATATGAATGATATGTAAAAACCAACGATCAATGATAAAAACAAACAGAATAATCCAACCATATTCCATATCATTTTTTTGAAACTTAAGATAATCAAATTGAAGAACTTATAATTGTTGAATATTGATAAATTTCTAGGGATTAATAAAATTGATAATAAACTGAATATTTCATAATAAATTTGGATATTTAGCTTGTTCGTTATAACCAAAAACTTTAATAAGATGTTCAAATCTATTAGTATTATTATCAAAAAGTCCAAATAAAACCATATAATCTTCTTTAAAAATTTATGATTGATATACCAAATTTTTAGTATAAACTCATAGTTATAATTTATACCAACTATCAAATACAAAATTTCTAATAATATGTTTGGTATAATCGATTTGTGTTGATTCAAAATTATAATTACGTGAAGAATAGTGAAAAGCAAATTCTTTAGATTTATAACTAAGGATTGATACTTGGGAACATTAATAGACCGATCGTTGATTCTACCAAAAGTTATGCGTTGGTATTTGTAGTTTGTTAATTCTTCTTGTTTATCAATAATCAATTCCCCATTATAAAATTTGTCTAAGATTTGGACTATGATAGGTTGTGATAAGAACTTTTTAGATTTTGATAATATTGCTAATTCAATGGTATTGAATTGCTTTAACGGATCTATGAATAGTAAATTCACCCTATTAAATGCTTTATATTCTCTCAATAATCGGATGGCCAATAGCTCACATACCGTGGCTTTAGTGATCAACAAATCATATATAATCAAGTTACTTTCAGCTTGAATCAAGAATTCATATCTAATCAATAGCAAAATATATATTGTTAGTATGGAGATTTTATTTTCAATAATCGATCTAAAATCGTTGGTGTTGTTTCCCTTGTTGATCTTGACATTCAAATTGTTATTATTCGATAATTCAATGATTTTAACCGTCAATGGCTTTATCAATGTTAAACTGATTTCAGGTTGCTTCAATTGTTCATACTTTAAACTTATTATAACTTTCTTATTGATAAGTTTCTGGAATTTAAAGTATAAATATTTGAATTCCAACTCTTTTAGTCTGGGATTAGTCGACAAACTAATGTTTCTCGTTCTGGTTCTTTGCATTAGAGATTCCAAGACCCTACAGCTTGTCTCCTGCCCCCTCTATATTCAATGATGACCTTTAAGCTTTCTGTTTATGTATCAAAACTCGCGTATTGCTTTGGATCAGAACCCTTTATTTTTGCACCGGTGCACCCGTATTAATCTGGGTTCTTGTCTTCTGCCCACTTTACCCACCCTGGACCACCCTGGGCCACTATTACCCAAGCTGCATCTAAAAGGCTTACAATCCTCCTTTCCTAGTTTTAGGAATGTCCAGCCATCAGCTATCCGGTATGTTTACCTTGCTAGCTCTTTTTGCTCTTTTTGTAGAGCTTTTAGGGCTCTTTCCAACAGTAATAGATGCTTTGACTGTGGAGGGATGAGCCTAGCTGCACATTATTAACAGCTGTTGTACACCCAGACTATATTAGAAAGCATAATTAAGGTTTATTGTGATCCTAAGATTATAATGATCGTATTGTAATCCTAGGCTATTCCATGGTTATAGTTCCACTATGGTTAACGACTAAGGATCGCTAACGCTTGCATAAGAAACCGTTCCTCCCCCTCCTCCACTTAAACAGACTCACCTCCCCTTCAAGATTATGGGTCGTCGCCCCCACCTTTGCAAACAAATAATCCCTGGCACAGAAATCTGGAGGAAAAACTGGGGCATTTTGGAAAAGTAACGTTACACAAAGACTGTAGCGAGGAAAATCTAAAAAGGTTATTGTTGTTAACTGCCTGAAATGGTTCGGACAGTAGTGCCTCCATTATTTGCCTCCATCAATCCTCCTCATTGCTTTTTTTTGGTGCCCCAGATATTGACCACACCCACCTTTCCCCAACCATCCTTCCTACTTGATCCTGACCCCATGAATGCCTTCTACTTGAATCGTAAGTTTTGAACCCGACCATTTATCCCTCCAGCTGGATTTAAAACATACCAAGGCTTTCAGTTATTCCGAAGTTCTTTGATCAGCGTCTTCGCGCAAGAACTATGAGCCGTCTCAGTCTCCTCCACGTTTGGGTGGTTGGTCAAGGTCAAAATCTAACGTCAAGGACAAGATCCATGGTTAAAATCACACGTACACCCACAAGTCATTCCGAAATGAATGGATAATAGAAGTATATCGGACCATTAACTAACGAACTACGCAACAACAATGAATATGAAGCAATCCTCCAACTCTACCCCACCCTCAAGCCGTATTAAATTTTCCATTAAAGCCTTGATGGTGGCCGATATTTTTCCATATCCTTTGTTGTTTCGTCACCCCTTCAATTTAAAATCTCTTCTTTCAAACTGACAATGGGTTATGAAATTCCTTATACACTTCTAACACCAAGATATTTTTTTTATGAAAGTTGGGGGGACCTAATCAAAAAAAACCTACGATGTCAAAACCTGTATATACTTTAGCTCTGGGGTATTTAAAATTTTTGTATAAAAGTCTTCCAAATTTTCCTTTATTCTCTTTTTTCTTTCCTACTTTCAAATTAGTTGAATAATTTAAAGGTTGTGAATATCGACAAAATGACTGACAAGAAACCAGAGGTATCTCATATTGAGTCAGAAATCATGCCTGAAACCTCAAAGAACTTAGGTCTTGAAGAAGAAATGATTGAAAATTCATTAGACAAGGTTCAATCTCCAATTCATGATAGATCAAGGATGCCGGAATCGTTACAACATATGAGTGATGAAGAAATAGAAGCTTTTATGGCTAAAACCACCAGGAAAATGGATTTCAGAATCCTTCCAATGTTGGTTTTGATCTATATTTTAAATTATTTAGATAGAAATAACATTGCCAGTGCAAGATTAGGTGGTTTAGAAGAAGATCTTGGATTGGTAGGAACTCAATATCAAACATGTATATCGATTTTATTTGTGGGTTATATTTTGATGCAAGTATGTTAAATTTTATTGACCTTTATAAGCATTTGGTATGATTTGGTGGGCCAAGCTTGTTAAGGTATAATGCCGTTATGTATACTAACTTTTATTTTAGGTGCCTGCAAACATGCTTTTCAACAAAATGGCAAGACCAAGTGTATTCATGGCTGTCTTGATGACAGTCTGGGGTGCCATTAGTGCATGTACTGGAGCAATCCAATCAGATCATGGATTTGCTGGATTATTGGTTGTTCGTATTTTAATTGGTGTTATAGAAAGTGGATTCTTCCCTTGTGCTTTGTTCTTTTTAAGTAAATGGTATAATGCCAAAGAATTGGCTTTTAGAACCACTGTTTTGTATTCAGGTTCCTTATTATCTGGTGCCTTTAGTGGTTTGATTGCCGCTGGTATAATTGATAATATGGAAGGCACTCAAGGCTTAAGATCTTGGAGATGGTTATTTATCATTGAAGGTTGTATTACCGTAGGTGTTGTTCCATTTGCATATTTTATCTTACCAGATATGCCTCATAATACAAAATGGTTAAGTCAAGAGGAAAGGGATATTATCATGTGGAAAATGAAAAGAGATGTTGGTCAAGATGATTTAGATAAAGCTACAACTCAAAGTAATTATAAACAAATCTTCTTATTGGCTATCAAGGATTTGAAAACTTGGTATATTACTGCTACTTTATCATTTTTAGTTGCTGCTTGTGGGGTTACTAATTTCTTCCCTTCAGTTGTTGGTACTTTAGGGTTTAATAGAATCATTACTTTGGTGTTGACTGCCCCACCTTATCTTATTGCCGTTGTAGCAACTTATTTATGGGCTAGACATGCTGATAAAACTGGTGAAAGATTTTTACATGTAGTTATTCCATTAGGAGTAGCATTAATTTCGTTTATCATCTCAGCTGCCACCTTAAATACTGGGGCCAGATATTTTGCAATGTGTATTATGATCCCAAGTTTATACTGTTCATTCACAATAATTTTAACTTGGATGTCAAATTCTATGCCAAGACCTCCAGTTAAAAGAGCTATTGCAATTGCTGTGATGAATTGTCTTTCAAATTCAACGTCTATTTGGAATAGTTATTTATATCCTGAAGGTGATGCCCCCCGTTATTTGGTAGCATTTGTTTGTAATTGTGTTTTCATTGGATTGGCTGTCGTATTTGCCGTGTTAACAAGATTTAGATTAATTCAATTGAATAAAAGAATTGCTAACGGTACTATGAAATGGGAAAAAGAATTAGGTAAAGGTAATGATGGTTCAATGATTTCAGCAGATTTTAAGTACTTATTTTAATGATAGGAATATATATATATATAATTATAAATTTAGATTGACGACTTTTCAACTTTTAGTAGCCTTACCAATCTTCTCCGTCATCTTCGTCGTCACTTCTTGATACTTTTGATTTCCGCTGGTTCAATGCATTTTGAATTGCATCGGCAAAGTTAGCAGGAGCTCCTGGTGTTGGAGCAGAGGAGCTTGGAATATCAACTTTTTCTCCTCTGGCTTCTTGTAATACCACATTCGGTCTTTCCAATTGTGACTTATCTGTTTTCTTAAGTGAGTTTAAACCAGCACCTCTAATTGATGCTAAAAGAGCATCTCTTGATGAATCTACGGCTGGTAAAGCTGGTCCAGGTTCTGATGAGTCTAGTGGCATTGGCGGTGGTGGTGGTGGTGGCCCACCCGATGAAAGATTTGGCATTGGCGGTGGTGGTGGTGGTGGTGGTCCACCCGATGAAAGGTTTGGCATTGGCGGTGGTGGTGGTGGTGCATTCATATTTTGAGGTGGTAACTGAGGTGGTGGTGGTGCATTTGTATTCTGGGGTGGTAATTGAGGTGGTGGTGGGAGGTTTGGACTCTGCGGTAGTAAGTGAGGTGGTTGTATTGGATTTCTTTGAGGAGGTGCTGGACTTGTTGGCTGGAAGTGTGGTTGGTGCCTTGAAGGTGGTGCAGGAGGTGGTGGACCTCTTGCAGCCCTTGGAGGCGGCGGTGGTGGTGGTGGTGCATTGTTTCTAGGGGGTAATCCTCCTGGTTGTGGGAAAGCACCTGGACCTGTTCTAGAGGGGGGCATTGGCGGTGGTTGACCACCTGTTCTTGCTGGAGGTATTGGTATTGGAAATCCATTTGCTCTTGCTGGAGGCGGTGGTACGTTACCCCTTGAAGGTGGTGGTGGTGGTGCATTTCCTCTTGATGGCGGCGCTGGCGGTGGGCCTGTTCGATTCGGTTGAGCATATGATCCGTACGGTTGAGACTGAGGAGGCGTCAGTGGAGATGGTGGTGCTATATTCGAATGAGAAACTGGTGGTGCAACAGCTGAAGAAGGCGGTAATCTGAATCTTGCTTGAGGAGGTAAAGCCGGGGCTGGAGTTGAAGCCGGAGAATTAGATTCGGACGGTGTTTCTGATGCTGAGTTATCACTAGAATCCGCAGCATGTTGAACTGGTGAATCTATTGAAGTTTCTGAAGCACCTGGTGGCGGTGGTGGTGGTGGTGCCTTTTTAACTTTAGATGACTTAGAAGTAACAGAATCAGTTCTGTAAATTTCATCATTGCTTATTTGGACCTTTTTATGTAATGAGCTTCTTGGAATTGGAGGTTCTAGACCTACTAATGGACCACCTTGTTTCGAAATGTAATCCTTTATGAAATCTCTATTATCGGCAATCATATCCTCCGAGATTCCGGCAGCTGCCAATTCGGAATATAAAGACCTCCATTCAGGAGGTGGTATATCATCATAGTATAATACCCCTTTTGAACGCCTTGATCTTTGGGCTGTATTAACATCGACATATTCACCTCTTGGACCTGGAGCCTGAGGTGCTTTGTTATTAGAGTTTTGTTTTTTCAATGCAATTGCATTTTTGTTGTTGATTGTTTGCTTTGAACCGCTTTTCTGGCGAGTGGTAACCTTTTTATAAAAATGGGAAGCTTCAGTAGTATCTTCAAACAATAAACCAACGTAACAATCTTCAATTTCAAAGCTATGAAAGAATTTACGATCTTGGTTATATTCAAATTCGATGTAGATTTCTTGATCCCATATTACTCCCCTATGGCCAACTATATCGACTAATTTAAGGAAAAAGGTATGGCCAACTAAATCATCAACTAACACAATTGCTCCATATAAATCAGTATATTTCCAATCAGTTGGATCTGGATATGCAACATATAATCTTGCTACAGTGGCATCAATTATCTTGTTGCTGGCCTTAGGAATTACCCGCTTGATCTTTTCCTTATCTTCATTGGTCAATAACCCCATTATAAAGACCTTTAATCAATCAATGATTCGTTTTTTTGTTCATGGATCTCCTTTTTCTCATTATCTCGCACAAACGAACGGGAAGGAAAAATTTTCGTTTTAACAACCAAATATTCCCTTAATTGAATCATGTCAGGGAGACAAGGTGGTAAGGCCAAGCCTTTGAAAGCTCCAAAAAAGAAAACCCAAGATGTGGATGAAGAAGATGCCGCTTTTAAAAATAAACAGAAAGCTGATGCTGCTGCCAAAAAAGCTATGTTAGAAAAGGCTAAAAAAGGTGGACCATTAGTTGGTGGTGGTATTAAGAAAAGTGGTAAGAAATAAGCCTCTTTCGTTTTAATATATAAGCAAATACAACAGACTCTCATTCTCTAGATGCCACCTAGGGTATGAAACAATACTCTTTAAAGCAGTTCAAGCTACCAAAGTTTGTACGAAAGCCAAAAAAAAACAATACGACCTCGGAGAGGCTCGAACTCTCGATCTTGAGATTAACAGTCTCACGCCTTAGCCAACTTGGCCACGAAGTCATATCTTGAGGGTAGTTGGTGAGTTCAAGTGTGATTTTGGGAATTTCCCTTCATTAATGTATTACCAAGGTAATGTCTTTTTCTTCCATATCATTCTTGCAATACAATGATAACTTCTACATTTGTATTTCTTCTCTCAAAATTGTTATCAACAAGTCTGGAGGCTTGCATTGATGAGCAACGGATTAATACTCGTAGGTTTCATCTAACCCGTCAAGCCCAGAATCAGCAAGCTGTCTTGTTTCAGATCCTGTAGACATTTCCTCTTTGACACATAACTTTATCTCTTACCTTAAATGCGGCCATTTCTTGGGCTTTCTCCTTTCAATCCTGTTCAGCACCTGAAGTTCGACGAACCCCTTGAACATACAGCTCTTTTCCAAGTGACAAACTTTAGTAAACTTCTTAAACATACAGCTCAATTTTCTTATCCTATGTACGTAGCTTCCGGTTTAGTGGTGTAGCGGCTATCACGTTTCGTTTACAAGCAAAAAGTTCGAAAGGACTTCGCAGTAAGTACCGAAAAGGCCCCGAGTTCGATCCTCGGCTAGATCAAGCTTCTTTTTAATTTTTGCCAGCTCTTCTTTTTAGTATTTGACACCTTTGAGAGTAATTAATTCTTGGAAACATCAGTTAGCTCCTATAGTTGAATTATGCTGATTGCTTATGTAGGCTAAAGGCAGAAAAGTCAAAATCTTACATTTTTTCAACTTTTGGTGAAATTGACAAATTCATGAGAAAGTTGCAAAAAACAGATAGAGAATTTGAAGAAGTATTAAAAAAACTAGAAAACAAGCATATATTTAGTTTAAAGCTTAGAAGAATTTACAAATGCAACACCTTGGTCAATTGATTTTTTCAAACCATTCAAAGCAACATTAATTAAATCCTGTTCTTTACTAGTAATGGTTAATTCTTCAAAAGGATTAACAAATGATTCAATTTCACCATTTTTTAAAGCTACAGGCACAGAAAAGAATTCAACACCATTCAATTTGGTTTTACTTAATTTTTCACCCTTTTCAAATCCTGGTAAGTAGATGTAAGCTGAATCAGGTATATAAGTTGAATTAAAAGTTGTACTAAAAAAAGATTGTAAAATATTATCAGCAAATCTATAACCAGCAAAAGCCATCGATAAAGTAGCAGAACCTGCTCCATTTTTAGCTTTAACAACTTCATCCCCACCAAATTGAACTCTATTGATGAATTCATCATAAGTTTTTGAAGAAAATTTCGATACTTTATCACCAATTGAAGAAGTGATGTTAACTAAAGGAATGATTGTATCACCTGAATGACCTCCAATCACAGAGATTTTACCTTTAATTGAATTTGGTGATTCATTAAGTAAACCACCTAAAAAGGTTTCAGCTCTAACTGAATCTAAAGTAGTTACTCCAAACAATTTTTTTGGATTAAAAACACCAAACTTTTTTAAGACTTCAGCGGCAATTGGCACAGTTGAGTTAACCGGGTTTGAAATGATTAAAATCGAAGCATCAGGACATACCAAAGCAATATTTTTAACCAAATCTCTGATGATGGATGCGTTAATATTGAACAAATCAGCTCTAGTCATACCCGGTTTTCTTGGTACCCCAGCTGGAATTATAACCAAATTCGAATTAACCAATGCAGTCTTAACAGCCAGTTGGTCGGTCTTATCCTTTGGTTGATACCCAGTAACTTTTGCATTACTATTAATATGGCCCAAATCAGCAGCAACTCCATGGACATTAACAATATCAAACAACGCTAATTCATCAATAAGATTATTGGACTTCAACAATAATGATAATGGTTGTCCAATACCACCAGCAGCTCCACAAACAGTTACCTTCATTTTCTCCAAATTTCAATGTGTATTTAATCCTAAAAACAATTAATAATTGGAAATTCGAAAATTCAAGGATTAAATTCTCATATGAATTCCCTGTCCTCGGCCACTGCCATTTGTGGAGTAACGAAAATGCCATCACGATCATCGTCACATGACTATCGCGTGACACAAATGATTTCATCACATGATTATCTCGTGATATTAACAAATGTGGTATGGGAGATTATTCGATATTTTACATTGACAAGGACCTGAAGTTGCTGGGTAATGGTAGAACAGGGTCAGTGTTAGTGCATACGCCAACAAAGTATCGGTATACGACTGGACCGTGCATCGTTGTTCAGAGGTTCTAGTGCTTCAGTGCCTAGTAAGAGCTTCGCAACGGATTCAAAGGGCAAAAAAAAAGATAGACGAGAAGCAAAGGATGAAGTTGTTTAAATATATCTTGTTGGTGCCGCTAGTTGCATGCTTTGATTGTAAAGTGGAAGAGTTGGATAAGTACGACTTCAGTAAGATAAAAGGGAATCAGCAAATAAGCTTGGAAAAAAACACGCCTCCAAGTAAGACCGAGATCATTTGGAATATAGGAATTTGTGAGAGTATTAAAGATATAGAAGAATGCAAAGATAGCCAATTATGTGGGTTGACCAAGGTCACGGTTGACAAATCAACATTTACCACCGAGATTATCAATATAGATTCCAAGCCAAGCTATAAATCTTTTAAAAATAGTGGTAAGCTGAATGATGAGAGTGGGATTATTGTTACTTATAAAGACTCGAAATGGGGGGACTCGTTAATAAATGCCGAATTAAAGTTCATTTGTCCAAAGTCAAGTGAAGATAGTGAATTAGATAAGTTCTCAATCGATAAATGGGATGGCAAAACCTTGAAATTGTCTATGGAGACCAATTCGGCTTGTATTAGTAAAAAGTCTAAACACGACAAGAAACCCGATACTGGTGAAAGTTGGGGTTGGTTCACTTGGATATTCATATTTTTTGTCTTATTTTTAAGTATTTATATCATTGGTGGTGCTTGGTTTCAATATAACAAAGGTAATTCAATCGATTTTCAAACAGCTTTAAAAGAAGTCATTGAAAATTTCATTGATGTTTTAAGAGGTTTGCCTACTTTTATTAGGGAAATCATTGAGAGATTCACTGGTAATTCTAATAGAGGTGAATATAGTGCTGTATAAATGTAAAATTATAATAATCTACTCTTTCAATATAATTTAAGTTCAAGTTTTAATCGAGTCCTTTAACCTCTTGAGTTCCTTTGACCTTTGAGTTCCTTGGGTATTTTTCACTTTTGAAAAGCTTTCTTTGAATCTGGCCCCTATGAAGGACTGTCCCTCATATTATAGGAATCCCCCTACAAAATTGCGTTGAACAAAACGTATTGGATCTCTTCATAGTTAACTGACCAATCTATTGAGAATCAAAACTTTGAGCAGAAAAAATCCGAACAGTGAAAAAATTGATTCAAGACTAAGGATGACTCAAAAGATAACTGACAAGGTTAAACGCCTGAGCCAAAAGTTTATATCGTTTGAGTTCTTCCCACCAAAGACAGATGCAGGGTTTACAAATTTATTGGCCCGGTTAAGTCGTATGAAAGCGCTTAATCCCCTTTTTTTGACCATTACTTGGGGAGCTGGCGGTTCAACAAATGAAAAATCTTTAGAATTAGCTTCAATATGTCAACAACAATTAGGTATAACAACAGTCTTGCACTTGACATGCACCAACACGAACAAAGAAATCATTGATAAAGCATTAAGTTTGGCTAAAAAAAATGGGATTAAGAATATTTTAGCTTTAAGAGGTGATCCACCAAGAACTGAAGAATATTGGACTCCAAACTGTGATTTTAATAGTTCTATTGATCTAATCAAATATATCAAATCGAATTATGATGACTATTTCTGTATTGGTGTTGCAGGATATCCTGAAGGTCATGTTGAAGGTTCAGATACTTCAAGTCAAAACCCTGAAAAAGATATTCCCTTCTTGATTGAAAAGATCAAAGCTGGTGGTGATTTTATAGTTACTCAATTATTCTATGATGTTAATAAGTTCTTACACTACAACAATTTGTTGCAAAATCAACCGGAATTGAAAGATGTGTTATTGGTGCCAGGTTTAATGCCTATTAACACTTTTAATTCCTTTAATAAAGCATCTAAATTGTCTCATGCAACAATTCCAACTAATATTTTGAATGAAATTTCAAAATTCAAACATGATGACGATCAAGTTAAATCTTTGGGTATTGATATTCTCAATGACATTATCGATGAAATAAGTCTTAAGGCTACTAACATAAAAGGTTTCCATTTCTATACTTTGAATTTGGAAAAAGCAGTTGCCCTGATTGTCGAAAAATCAAGTATCTTAGGTAATGATCTGGCAATAGAATCCGATGATGAAGAAGATGATATTAACCATGAAGAAGAAAATATCAAACCATTTGAAAGAAGAAAATCTTCTGTTCATGACGATAATAATCTCAATGTTAAATCATTAATTGACATAAGTAAAGGTAAAGGTCAATTAGGTAAGGATGCTAATTGGGATGATTTTCCTAATGGTAGGTTCGGTAATTCAAATTCCCCAGCTTATGGAGAAATTGATGGTTATGGACCAAATTTAAAAGTTGATTCTAATGAAAAGGCAATCAAATTGTGGGGGTCACCTGAATCTACCTTTGATTTGGCTAAATTATTTATTGATTATTTATCTGATAGAATTCCTCAATTACCATGGGTTGATACTCCATTGTCAGTTGAAACAACCATGATTCAAGAACAATTGTTCGAATTAAACTTAAGAGGGTGGTTCTCGGTAGCTTCTCAACCTGCTACAAATGCTTGCCCATCCAGTGATAAAATTTTTGGTTGGGGTCCAACTAATGGTATAATATACCAAAAAGCATTTATAGAGTTGTTTGTTCCTAAAAACGATTGGGATTCAAAGATTTATCCGATTTTGCAAGATCAATTTAATGATAAAACCATTACTTACTATGTTGGTGATAATAAAGGTAATATCAAATCAAATTTGACCCAAGAGCATTCGAAGTCTGCCGTTACTTGGGGTGTTTTCCCCCTGAAGGAGATTTTACAACCTACGTTAATTGATATGGCATCATTTAAAGCTTGGAACGAAGAAGCATTTTTATTATGGTTAGAATGGTCAAGATGTTATAAAAAAGCTACCAATACTTATGCCTTTTTGAATTTCATTTATGAAAACTATTACTTGATAAGTTTAATTCATCATGATTTTACAGATGAACAAGCGTTATGGCATTCATTATTGAACATAGAATAGCAATTAGACTATAAGCTTTAAAAATAGTCTAAATATCAATCCAAATAATAGAGATCTTTCATTTTGATAGTAAAGGTCATATATATTCATAAGTCTGGGTTTTGTAAAATATTTATAGATTTTTCAATCAAATTGGAATTCAAGTTTTTAACCAAGTTTGAATTTTCATCCACTCCTAAATACTCACATTGTACTCTATTTAGTAATAAAGCTCCATTTGCAACCAATGTGCCCTTTTTAACTATTAACTTACCACCTAACTTGATAGGTATTGGTAAGTTGGCCCCAGTTCTTAAAAATGGCAATGCATCGTTATACTCGTAAGCAAAGCAGTAATTGTCACTGCTGTCCTTTAAAGTTAGCTTGTAAACACTTTGGTCGTCCTTTGGTGGTGGTGCCGGGTTAGCATCATCGTCATTCAAATTCACTTCTCTAATAAACTGGCCCTTATTTAGTCTATCGACCCCAACTTCATTTGGATCTTTCACCCGTTTCCATTCGTCCAACTTTGTTATCTTTGACTTGGTAATATCATCTATATGGATTATATTGAACCCTATGGGGAATTGCGTATAATTTTCCTTCGAATTGACATAATCCTTGGGATTGAATGTATTTGTGTCTGGAACATTCATCTTTAAAGGTTCCAAATGCTGAAACTTAAAAACTTTGATTCGATCGCAACCTTTTTTTCAGGTTAAGCGCCCAATGTCACTATTTGTAGGCGATGATGACGATACAGAAGCTGAATTATTAAGACAGACACAGCCGGCGGCAGACACGAATGGCCCTGGTCCAAGCACAGAAACAGAACCAGTGGAGGAGGGGACGCGTTACGAGATTCAAAAAGAGCTAAAGGAAACGGTATCTTTGAATCTACCATTGAAGTATCAACGAGAGATCGTCAATGATATGCTTGATAAAGATGGGTTATTGATCTTAGGACGAGGGTTAGGGTGGGAAATCATTGTGTCTAACATTTTGTATATATTGAACTTGTCAAATATGAAAGATATGTTGCCCAATCCTCCTAAGAATCGTAAGAGTTTATTGATTGTATTGAACACTAGTGAATTTGAAAACTTAAAACTTGAAAATGAATTGAATAGACTAACAACGGAAATGACTATGATTACCGGTGAATCCACTGTGGCAGATAAACGTAAACAAATTTATGAAAATGGCGGTATAGTATCAGTTACTTCGAGAATCTTAGTGGTTGATTTATTGTCAGAAATCTTAAAACCAGAAGAAATCAATGGATTGTTTATTCTACATGCAGAAAGAGTCAAAGAGACGTCAAACGAGTCTTTTATCGCTAATTTATTCAGAGATAAAAATGAATGGGGGTTTATTAAGGCTTTCTCTGATGATCCTGAATCTTTTACAGGATTCACTCCATTAGCAACAAGATTAAGGAATTTGAAATTATCAACTACATTTTTATGGCCCAGATTTCATGTTGAAATTTCAGAAAGTCTAAGTTTTAGAAATAAGAAATACCATCAAGATTTAAAATTGGTAACTGAAATTAATATCAAATTGTCTTATAAAATGAATCGAATTCAATCAGCTATTATAACTTGCATAGATGAATGTTTAAAAGAATTAATACGACATAATCAGACTTTGGCAACTGAATATTGGGATATGGAAAACCTTTATGATGATGAATTTGTTCAACGTATAAGGTTATCCTTAGATTCTCAATGGCATAGGATATCTCAAACATCAAAGCAATTGATATCAGATTTATCATTTTTAAAGAATTTATTGATTAGCTTGTTGACTAAAGATTCTTTAAGTTTTTATCAAATGGTTCAATCAGCTGTTGATAGCAATATAAGGCCGAAATCATCAGTAGGTACCATGAATTTATCATCAATGAGTCCTTGGTTAAATTCAGATGTTGCACCTACAATTATATCGTATGCAAAAGAGAGAGCTTTAGGTATTCATAATGGTGAATATATATTGGAGTCATTACCAAAATGGGATGATTTACAAAGTTTATTAACAGAAATTGGTTCAAATAATAAAATTTTAATTATGATCTCAAAAGAAAGTGAAGATTTAGAAGTATTAATTGATAATTTTATTAAAACGGGTTCATTTGAAACTAGAAAGTTTATGATTCGTAAATTATTGGGATATCAAGTATGGAAAGAAATGAGTAACCTATCAAGAAAATTAAGTAATGTGATAAATGATGAACAAACTGAAGCACCTAATGTGTCAAAGACTTTTACAAGGGATAGAGAAAATCATAGCAAGAGAAGAAGAAGCAGAGGTGCAGCCGCAGTTGCTAATGTTAATAAATTGTATGCTTCAAACGGTGATAAAAACCCAGAATCTGTTGAAATTGATGAAGGGATCTTACATACTTTAGAATCAAGCATAATTGAAGAAAAAGAAGAAGATCATATTCAAGTGAAAGAGGAAGACTCACATGATGATGATTTGAAAATAATAGAAGAAAGAAGGTACGAAATTTTGGTTCAAACTTTCGATTCAAAAACTGATGATACTTTGTTAAATACTTATCAACCAAATCATATAATAATATATGAACCTAATTTATCCTTCATAAGAAGAGTTGAGAATTATCAAGCAATTAATCAAAAAAACCCAGCTAAAGTCTATTTCATGTATTATGGTAATTCAGCTGAAGAACAAAGGTCTTTAACAAATATGAAAAAGGAAAAGGAATCATTTACAAAATTAATTAGAGAAAAGGCAAACTTAAGTAAACATTTTGAAACAAAAGAAGATTCTAAGTTTACTATTACAAAACAACATGTCATTAATACTAGAATTGCAGGTGGTCAATTATTTCAAACTAATGATGATGAATTTAGAGTTATTGTAGATGTTAGAGAGTTCAGATCTTCACTACCGAATTTATTATATAGAATCGGAATGAAAGTTATACCGTGTATGTTGACAATTGGAGATTATATTCCAACAACTAAAATTTGCGTTGAAAGAAAGGCCATTCCTGATTTAATATCAAGTTTTAAAAGTGGGAGATTATATAATCAATGTGAACAAATGTTTAGACACTATGAAATTCCAGTATTATTAATTGAATTCGATGAAAATAAATCTTTTTCATTTGAACCATTTAATGAACATCGTCATCAAAGAAATATGAATCCTATCACCAGTAAAGTTTTACAAGACGATTTACAATCCAAATTAACTATGTTATTGGTTTCATTTCCAAAACTAAAAATCATTTGGTCTTCATCACCATATGAAACAGCTCAAATTTTCTTAGAACTTAAATCTGGTGAAGAGCCACCTGATGTAACTCTGGCAATTAATAAAGGTTTAAAATCAAATGAGACCCCGTCATTAATAAATGAAGAAGCTTTGGATATCATTCAAAGCATCCCAGGAATCAATAACTCAAATGTTTTTCAACTTATTTCTAAAGTTCAAAATATTGAAGAATTAGTTGATCTATCTAGATCAGAATTTATTGAAATACTTGGAGAAGAGAATGGCAAAAAAACATATAATTTTATAAATCGTAAAATAGTAGAGTGATAGATTTACTTATTTTCTAAAATTTGTCTAACAGTTTCAACTACTGATTCTTCTAAACCAATAAACGGACCAATTAGCTTTTTAGTTTTACTATTATCCAATTTTGGTAAATCTGACCAATTTGACCCAGTACCCGGTTGACCAATTGGTAAATTATTCAATTGAGGGAAATTCTTATGAATTATATCTAAGACTAATTGATTGGAAAATCTTTCTTGAACAGTCCAAAATCTTGAACTTGTTAATTCTGTTTCAAATGCAAAAATATGAGCTTTTGCTACATCTCTAACATCAATAAACCCACCAGCATATTCAGGAACTTCATCATTTGGTCCTAACTTCAACACTTTATTAACAATTTCAGCAGAAAAATTTAAAGTACCCTTAATTTCAGAATCAAAGGCTTGAGGTCCGAACACCATAGTTGGATTAACTGTATTGAATGAAAATTCTGGTTTTTCATGTTTAACAAAATCCCAAACTGATTTTTCAGCATAAGTTTTAGAAACTCTATAAGCTAACATTGGAGCAACACCACCGTCTCTTGCGATTTTATTCCATGTATCTTCTGTGATAACAGTATCTTTGTTATGTTCAGCAGATGTAATTGCAGCAAATGAAGAAGTATAGACAAATCTTTTGATTTGTGGAGCAAACTTCTTGATTGAATCCAATACATTAGTAGTACCTTTTAAGGCAGGAACAATGATATCCGTTTCAAAATCATCAGTGTCAAAAGTGACTGGAGAAGCGGTATGGAAAAACCCTACAATTTCTTGATTTTCTTTCAAAACCTTATCAAATGCATCACTTTTGACAATATCTGGAATAACTACGTAATCGAAATTCTTACCACCTAAATTCTCTTTCAATTTAGAGCCTTTTTCTTCAGTTCTTACTGACCCGATCACCTTGTAGTTCTTGGCAATCAATTGAACAATCAAATGTTGAGCAATGAATCCATTGGCTCCAGAAACAAATACAGTAGTCATTATATGCTTCTAATCAATAGTATTGTGTTGCCGTTAGATTTAATGTTGCGAATTTTTCAGTTGATGTGTAATCAGATATCCGCTTTGCCTGCTACTGGTGTACTGGTGTTATATGCAAGGGGTGGACTGGACTACAATGCTTACGATATGAAGAGTCTCTAGAAGAGATTTTGTATAGACGAGCCTTTGCTTTATAATGGCGACTTCTTCAAGTAGTTGGAATCAACGAATTGTATCTGGGTGGCAGAGACGGCTTTCCTCCCGTACCTGAACCAGGAGGTAGTGGGCGACACACAAATAAGCCCTTCAGTGTGATTGACTTTTCCGCCTTTTATGTCCATTAGTGGTATTCACCTCTAAAGTGAAGTTTTATTAGTTGTTCTTTGGTTATAGGACCTGAGAAGTCTTAAAAGGGCTCATTGCAAAGATCTGAAAGCAATAAGCCCTTCAATTGTGTTGAAAATAATTTCAAAAAATTTGTATTCTGCCTGAGTGTATTTTCGCTTAAGGACAAGCATATGAATTAATGTACGAAAGACGTACATTTAAACTATATACCTTAATCCTACATGTTAGTTGACAATTTGTTGAATAGTGTCAGAAAGCCTAAAAATTTGAACCTAAAAAATAAAATTGTTAAAATAGCATCTGTTTATCTGATTTCTGTCAATTTTGCCATTTATGTTGGTAGAAATAGAAGAGAAAATTTGGAGAAAAAGTATGGGAATCTGTTGCAGGTATAGAGATCTCAAATTAACAGGCATTATTCAAATTGATGATGCAAAAACAACAGTTAACCTTAAGGGCTAGATCAGAAAGGCTAGATTGGAGACTAGGAGAGGCTAGAAAGTTTAAACCTTAGAAGCCCAAATTAGTCAATGTCTCTACTTTCCTGCTATTCTCCACCCAGTACCCACCATAAGCCCCTAGGCTCATACTCTCTTCATAACATAATCAATAACACTCCCTTGGTTGAAAATCACTCATTCTATGATTCTCCCTTAGCCTTTCCAATATTTTTCTTTGATTATTATTTGCATATTTTTTCTAGGCTTTCATTATGTAAGTCAATGTTCCTAGTGGGTTTATATGCAATCACCGCTTTTTAGCATCCTAAATGTCTGCAAAGGAGGTGTACTGGTGCAAATCAAAAAATAATATATTAAGCCAGGATTAGGAATGATTTACTTAAACCCAAAATCAATATATATAGGAAATAGTAGGACCAACTGATATTTATTTTCTTCGTGGGAAGGCTTTCGTAGAGATTAGCTCAATCGTAAATAATAATTAAGTCGAACTCACCAAGAAAATAAACGAGCTCTTAAGAACTTCGTCTGAAACGACGAAGTGACAAAAGCAAAGTAAAGGCAGCTATTAAAAATAATGGAATAATATTTTGGCCGTACTGTGGTAGAAAAATGGATCTCTTGGGCCTTTGGGATAAATACAACACCTTTCCTTAGTCTTACGTTCTTTTGACGTCCTTTTCCTATAATCATCCAAAACCAATTCATTATTAATTAGGTGATTTTGAATACTGTTTTTCATACATCATGAGATTAAGAGATGTGTTGGCTGTATTTACAGTGTTAACTGCAACATTGGCGGTTGTTATTACCACTGATACCTACACTAAAGGAAATGTTGTCCATAATTTTGGAGATACAATCATCGAAACAGGTGTTCTATGGGCTATCTTAAACAACAATAGGGTTACATTTACCGGCGATTTATTTCCTAAAGGGTCTTTGTTTATCATAGGTGATCCAGCGTTAACTCTGCTTACTATAAGCACAACTGGTTCCAGACCGCTTACAATACCTGCTAGTGGTAGGATGGTTTTTGATGCGAGACAGACTACCTATTCTCCATCTATAATTTTGCTGCCTCTGCTGTTTTTGAATGATGGGAAAATTTGGTATGCAGCAAATGGAGTTTCAAGCGATCCTATTAACATGGCCATGACATCACTGAGCTGGAGGAATAACGGTTTAATACATTTTTATCAAAATGTTAGAAGTAATGGATTGGTTAGCATGGGTTATTATGGATATTCACTCACCAATGATGGTACTGTGTGTTTGACTAGAGTTCCTTATTATCAAAGTACTGCCATTCAAGGCAGTGGTTG
Organism: Yamadazyma kitorensis; assembly: GCA_030572015.1. NCBI lineage: Eukaryota > Fungi > Ascomycota > Pichiomycetes > Serinales > Debaryomycetaceae > Yamadazyma > Yamadazyma kitorensis. Next base: position 1,129 of record JAJLZC010000022.1, on the reverse strand, counting down.
TTATGATATCGGTTACCAAGCAGTGCTCTGGTTTGCACAAAGTCATTTGGCTCTTTCAGCCAATATAAATTTTATATTTTCCTCCACCATTGGTTATATCAGAATTGAAGTAACTACTACCAGTCAAATTTATAATGTATACGGGTGGGGTAATGGTAATTATATAAGTCTTAATATTCCAATTGCAGAGTGGTATTATGAACCAAGTCAAGGGTATTTATTATTAAGAGGCTCCGGTGCTAGCACCGTCTATCGTTTCAATATTGGTTTTGGTTATAATTCTAATTTTATTGTAAGAGAAACCGTTAACCTTGGACCAGGTATTTCTGTGGTTAGTAGTGGTGGTCTTAGATATAATGGTGCCCCTCCAAGCAATGTTAGACCTACCAACTGTCAAATATGCCAGGCCATTCCAGATCTTCCACCTGAACCTTCATACATCCCATCTTCTACACATTCGTCGGAATCAAGTGAATCGTCCCAATCGTCTGAATCAAGTGAATACTCAGAGTCCAGTGAATCGTCAGAATCTAGCGAATCTTCTGAATCTTCTGAATCTTCTGAATATTCAGAGTCATCAGAGTCCTCAGAATCATCAGAATCATCAACAGAATCGAGTGAATCTAGTGAATCATCAGAATCCTCTGAATCAAGCGAGGCTAGCAATTCCAGTGAATCAAGTGAATCGTCTGAGTCTTCCGAATCTTCAGAATCCTCAGAATCTAGTGAACCCTCCGAATCTTCAGAATCCTCAGAATCTAGTGAATCGTCTGAATCGTCTGAATCAAGCGAATCGTCTGAATCCTCAGAGTCCAGTGAATCATCAGAATGGTCTGAATCATCAGAATGGTCTGAATCCTCAGAGTCCAGTGAAACGTCTGAATCGAGTGAATCGTCCGACTCGAGTGAATCGTCCGACTCGAGTGAAACGTCTGACTCGAGTGATTCGTCTGACTCGAGCGAATCTTCTGAATCTTCTGAATATTCAGAGTCATCAGAGTCCTCAGAATCATCAGAATCACCAACAGAATCGAGTGAATCATCAGAATCTGCAAAGGGGGGTGTACTGGTGTGATCTGCAAAGGGGGGTGTACTGGTGTGATCTGCAAAGGGGGGTGTACTGGTGTGA
>JAJLZC010000021.1:0-182304 GCA_030572015.1 Yamadazyma kitorensis | reverse complement strand
GTTCTACTACCCCAGTAGTTCCATCATCAAGTGTTGTTCCATCATCAAGTGTTGTACCATCATCGAGTGCTGCTCCATCGAGTGCTGCTCCTTCTAGTGCTGCTCCATCAAGTGCTGCTCCATCGTCGATTGCTCCAGAGTCATCAGCAACTTCTAGCTTTGTACCATCAACAGAAACGGTTACTACACCATCTACTACTGTTGTGACTGTAACTTCTTGTGAGGATCATAAATGCTCCTCCACTGAGGTTACTACTGGGGTAACGGTCGTTACTGTTACCACTGATTCTTCCACTACTGTTTACACTACCTACTGTCCACTCACTTCATCAAGTGTCATACCTTCATCCACCGTGGCTCCATCAAGTATTCTTGACACCTCAGCTACTCCAGGTACCGATACTGTTACCGTTCCGGAAACTACCGTTGTCACTGTCACTTCATGTTCAGAGGATAAATGTTCAGCCTCAACTGTTACCACAGGAGTCACTGTTGTTACCGAAACTCACGATGAAACCACAACTGTTTACACCACTTATTGTCCAATTACCGAAGCTACTACTGAAGCTACTACTGAAGCTACTACTGAAGCTACTACTGAAGCTACTACTGAAGCTACTACTGAAGCTACCACCGAAGCTACCACCGAAGCTACTACCGAAGCTACCACTGAAGCCACTACCCCAGTAGAAGCTCCAACAACCTTATCTACTGTTAAAGCTGAAGTTGAAACCGAAGCTGAGGGTGAAAGTACTAGTTACGTTCACATTACAGTTACCACCACTTACTCCTCAGAATCAACTGTCTGCAATGGTGATGATTGTCAAGTTACTACCATTTTATCAACTGGGGAAATAGAACAAACCTCAGTAGCTGATGTCAGCTTCACCCCATCGACTTCCGCCGTAGCTACTGGTTCAGCCGTTCCAAGTGCTTCAGGATTTGAAGGTGCAGCTAACAAGTATCAATTACCAGTTTCTGGATTGGCTGCCGTCTTTATTTCTGTCATGGTTTCATTAATGTAAGTCCCTTATCATTAAGTTACAAAGTCATTCTTTTTATATCAAGCTTTTTTATCAATTTCATTGGGTTTACAATATTTTCTTTTATTTGTATTAGTTATTAATTTTTCGGTTCATAAAATTTGTTGCAATTTTTTGGTTGGCTGCAAAAGCACCAAGGCTCACTTACTTTCTTCTGTTTATAATTATACCATTTCATTTTCTTTTCCATAATATATAAAGTATTTAACTGAACACTCTATTTAAACAACGAAGAAAGAGATATAGAAATTTACAAATAATCTTAAAAAAACTTTTATTAATAAAAAACCTTTTATTTAACCATACCGTTGAGGATGTCACTATACACAGTTGTAAATAATAACAAAAATAATATATATATAAAACAAAGTAAATGATCTTACTTGATCTATTGTTGAAATGAATTCCTTTTCTTTTAAATGCAAAACCCAAAGTCATAAGCCATTAAAAAAACAAAATTGGATATAAAAATATATATAAGCCTAAGAACACCTATTGTTGAATTAGATATCTTAGGAAGATTGACATGTTGAGTGCCAACCCATAAAAATTGATCCCTATAGGGATGAAGATGATTGTGTCCTGTAACAGTGAATAAAATAACAGTCAGACTGAAAAAAGCAAACAAACAATGAAACAAAAATAAAGTATAAAAACTAGCAAGTCATACAAAAACACCATTTACTGGAGCAGACAGACCTATTCAAAAGCGATTTCTAGCCCATCAAAAAGGCCAAACAATGTTTTTTGGTCATCGGTAAAGTTGTTATTAACAATGTTACATAAAACAAAATCATCGCCAAAAGATTTCATGAATTTAACAAAGTTATCGACTTCTTGCTCTTTACCTTTAATAAAATCTTTAGCAATATCACTTTCAAAAATTCTAACCCATTCTGCAATTAAACTATAAGCTTCGTCTTTCCAAGCTAAAAATGAGTTTCTTTCAACAATTGTAGGTTGAACAATCTCTTCACCTGGAAAAACACCCCAAGTAACTGCGTTGATATCTTCATCTTTGGTATTGGTAATCAATTCACCTTTCTTATCGACGATATAATAGGTTAAAATTCTGGCGTTATCATCACCTGAACTATTGAAAGAATCAACCAGATCAAGTAAAGTTGGCAAAACTTTCTTGGAGCAGAAAAATTCCAAATACTGCTTTTGGAAAACATAACCATTCTTTGGACCCCATCCATAGACTTTATCATTTGATTTAGTAGCATTTAATGGGGGTTGAGAATTAATAGTGATAAAACCTTTTTGATTCAATTTAATTAAATCTTGGACCATAACTGAGGTATCAGCATCAATGGGACCATCAGACCATGGAATTGATTTTAATTTCCCAGTTAAATAATTTACAGTCAATTCAGAAAATTCCTTTAATGATTGAGGATGACCCCATAACTCAAAGGCTCTTTTAGGTGACTGTCTTAATAACTCAGTAGCATTTAAATCAATATCACCAAAGGCCGGAGATGAAGAATCACCCCATCTACCATTTGGAAACTCATCCCAAGTTGAAGTACGTGAAATATATGAATGTTTTCTATTTTGCCAAAATATTGGACGAATAGTTTCTTTTTGCCTTGAAGGATTCAAGGATTTTCTCCAAGGTAAAACATCTCCACCGATAGTATCATGAGATTTAACAGTCTCAATTAAGTTCAAATTTTCTAAAATCATAATGGTAGATCTTTCTAAATTCATAGTATAAAAGTGTAAATGCTTGATATAACCAGATTCTAACAATTTATTACACATTTCTGATACTAATTTGGTTCCTTGTTCTCTTACCAAGAAGTCATCATCTTTAATTGGATCTAAAACATTCAAAAAGTGTTGAGGAATTGAAATCTCTGACCATTTTGCTCTTCTGATAAAGGCAGCATAAGTTGAAATTGGCATGATACCAGGAATAATTGGGATATCAATACCAATTTTACGAATTTTAGAACACCAATTGATAAAATTGTCAGCATCATAAAACATTTGTGTAATTATAAAATCAGCACCGGCATCACATTTGTCTTTAAGGTAATGAATAACTTGATCTTGATCTTTTTCTTCAGGATGTCCTTCTGGGTAAGCAGCCACACCGATGTTGAAATAATTACCATATTGCTTACGAATATATTGGATTAAATGTTTAGCATATTTGAAGTCACCAGTAGATTCACTACCATCAAACGGTGGATCACCTCTTAATGCCAAAATGTTTTGGCAACCGGATTCTTTTGCTCTAGCCAATGCCTCATCGATCAATTCGACTTTCATGTTGGTACAAGTCAAATGCATACAAGTCTCTAGCCCTAACGCAGACTGAGATGTATACACCATCTCATTGGTCAAAGACGAGGACCTCCCGCCTGCATTCCAAGTAATATCGATGAAAATTGGATTCAAATCATACATTCTGTCCATTCTATCATAAAGATTCTGTACCCCTTGTGAAGTCTTTGGCACAAAAAATTCAAACGAGAAAGTAGCCGGAGGTGGATTAGGCGATGAATACGCTTGTTCCAACTTCTCTGAAATCCTCATGTTTGTCTTATTATCCTTACTATACCGTGATCTCAAGCCAATAAGAACAAATCGATCCAACGGTTCTCGTTAACTCTCGCAGCAGTTGGGAGAACGAAGATTTTTCGATTCGTTGAGCTCACGTGCTAATCCTGAACCGGTCGTACAACGTTAGTCATCGTTACATACAGTATATATTAAGTACTTACAACTCGTCGTGGTCGGCGTAGTCGTTAGAGTCAGAGTCTGACTGGGCCATTGGGTCGTCATCCGGGTCGTCATCCGGGTTGGCGTCTGGAAGCACATCCGGAAGCACATCCGGGTGGGCATCGAGGTGGGATTTATGGATGTTCTGTATTTCTTCATCGTATTGCTGCCATTCGGGTAACAATCTTTTTGCAACATCTAACTTGTTCTCTTTTGTTAATGGGTTACTACACAAGTCGATGTTTTTTGCAGCTTCAAATGAGTTGTCAGAACACCATGTTTCACACCATAGATACTCTTGGGGCAAACTATAGATTGGTAATGCTCTTTGTAAGTTGTTTGGTAAGTCTTGATCCAAGTTTGATAATGAATTTGGATCTGAAGAAAGCTTTTGGTAATGAGTTCTTAGCCTATCACCTGCACCCACTTCTCTAAATTTCTTCAAATTCACTTTGTACAAGGCACTAATGTGGTATTTCAAGTCATCTTCTAGGACTTTCAGCCAATATCCTTGTTTCCAGAATCTGAATCCTTCCATTTCTTCTCTGGAGTCACACATAGGAACAAACCCATAGGGGCTGTCTCCCATATCTAAATCAACCAATTCTTTCATGTCAGATCTATTGATTTGATCGGCATCCACAAATATAACCTGATCCAAATCATTTGGGAACAATACATCTAAAAATAGTATTTTATACCCCCAGACGGTTCTCTTTCTCAGACCTTGACCTCTTAGCCACATTGGCCATTTATAAGTAACTAACTCGTACTGAAAGTCAAAGTGACTTGCAAGTGATGGCAATAAGCCTTTGAACTGAGGGGATAAGTAATTATCAATTAACCAAAATTTTATCAGGGATTTGGTGTTCTTTCTAACCGATGCCATCATAATAGATGCCAATCTTTCGTATAATTCACCACTAGTCACTGTAAAAATATTGATATCTGCATTCTTTTGAGAAGCACTAGGAGTTCTTGAAAGCTTATTACCCTCGATAAATCTTGGTCTTAAGACCAATCCATCCATAGTAAAGATATTAATGAAAGCAGAGCCTTGGCCGTCCAAGTTATACTCAAAAGCATTGTCTGTAGCTGAAAGTAGCGTGTAGTTTCCTTCACTTTCAAAAGCCCAAGTTCCAAAAGTTCCAGAAAACTGGAAATAACCTAAGTTGGTCATAACTATCGTATCCCTAACGAAATCGTTTTTGGAGATTTTCAAACCTAATCCTTCAGGAGGTAATGCATTAGATATACTTCTAGCAAATCCTTCTACAACAATACTCGAAAGCTCAAATGTAACGTTTTGAACATCATTCTGGTATTGGTCAAATCTAACGTTATCTAAATCTAATTCGTTTGATGTGGATTTGGAGGTGATAATCCATCTCTTCGGTGATGATACATCAACGGAAAATGACTGATTCGCCGATACACCAATGAAGGAAATAGAACTTTCATTGATATTGTAACCATCTTTAGTAAATTTCAATGGATACCTTGGGTAAGAACCTTTGAAAAAGCGACTAATCGGAATGGATCGATCTTCGGACTTAGGCTGAAGTAATACTCTCGTCCTAACATAGGGAATATTGACAATGGTTTCCAATATGGATAAAATCTCTTGTGCCAATGGCAGAACTGGGTCGACAATAACCAAAACTTCAATTAATGGATTTGCATCATTGTCAATTACAAAGCTATTAGCTTGATTCAAAGAAGAAAAGTCAAACCTGGCAACATCATCAACGTATAATTTGTCATCAACAAAGAAGGATTTGATTAAAGTTGATAATACCAAGTCTTTCCAATCGTGGAGACTTAGCCCGTGAAGACTTGAATAGAATTCATTCAAGCTTTGATCGTAAAAGATTTCAGGGTACTTTTTAATAAAACTATTAATTAGCAAAACTCTATGCTCGTATTCATAAGAAATTGCATCTTCTAACTCATTTGTAAGTAATTCAGAATCAATCCTGAAATACCTAGAATTTACAAGAAGGAAGGAATGATTTGGTGGCAATCCTTCCTTAGTGAGGAGCTTCCTAACATCAGTGTTCGGTGTCGATTTTCTTAATTTTGAGTATTCTTTATGGGCCAATTCTAATAATTTATTGCATTCCTTTTCATTCAAGACACCACCTCCAAGCTTGTTTAATAATTTACTTTGAGATGTGTCAATCACTCGTAAACTTATATCAAAGCTAGAAGATTTCATGAGCTTGATGACTTCAATGAATTGAGCTAAAATTGGTCTTAGAGTCAAATCACCAATTATCCATATTTCAGAGTCTTCCTTTAATAAATTCCCATGATCGAGCTTGAACATGGATGAGTGCTTAATCAATTCCTTGCTAATCTTTTTGAATTTAAATCCTGATATGTCTTTGGGAAACACTCGAAGATTTCTCTCCGGTTTAGCGTCCTTGAAAAGGTAAGCCTTCATAGAAGCTCCAATTGAGCCTTTTCTGATACCTTCTTGTAGGGCCACTATATCTTTTGTCATTTGGCGTCCCATCTTCTGTGTCCAACTGTCAGAGCTCAAGTCACTAATAACACCATTGAAAACAACAGACGGTTGACTAATTGAAAACTTGTCAAGCGTTTTCTTATATACCAGATGATCAAACTCATACTTGTTCATTGATATAGTTGCTAAGATGTCATCAACATCATCATTATCTTCTCTCATGAATAATTTATATAAAAATGCCAATGTTTCCTTCGGAGAAGTAGTATCATAAAGAAAATAAAAGTATTTGGCAATTGTTTTATCCAAAGCTGATTCGCCAATTGGTAAAACACCTATCTGTTGGGGAATAGATCTGTCTAAAATAACTTTTGCAAACGTAAACAATTCTTTGAGCTGTTCTTTACTTGAAAGATTTAAAACAAATATCAAATCATGTACATTTTCTTTCAATGTTGGTAATTGGCCTGCATTCATAGGTGATAGGTATGCTTCAGACCTTGAAGTAGTGAATTTTTCATAATTTTCATCAAACTCTATGTCATTAATAAAAACTACACCTCCTTTTGAGTTTCTATTTGGAACGGGGCCAGCACGAGACACAAATTCATCTTCATATATTTTGTATCTATTGTCATCGCCACCGCTGCTATATTCACTAATATCTATTGCAGTGTTTAAAGCAAATTTCGAAAGAAGAGCTTTTGCTTGATCTTTAGAAAACCCCAACTCAATCAATTCGTTAACAATTTTAACTTCTTCTTGTAACTTATCTATCAATTTGAATGAGTCCAACTCTAGCCTATTTACAGGGGCACCATTTATATATATACCAGCTGTTTCATCTGAAATTCCGATGTTTTCATTAGACTTAGTATTTTCTATTATTTGAGTCTTTATAATCTTATGACTATTTATTTGAGTAATGTAATTTGGAAAGTCTTGTAAGTAGTTCTTCAAGAGATTATATTTATCTCTGCCGGATTTATTGGATGATAATATCATAGAGGACAATTTCAAACCTAGTTGTTGGACATCCGGATGGGACATACTATCAGGTTGGTCTCCATCCGACTTTGGGGCCAGAATATCATTCGGAGCGAGGGAGTCAGTCAGTTTCAATGAAAGAGAGACACCATAACCATTTAGTGATTCAGGTTTGCTTTCAATTGGAATATAACGCCAAACAAACCTCAATTTACCAATTTCAGCACTTTGAAATAAATTATTGAACATACTTTTGAAATCTTTTGAATTAAGATCTCCGTACAAAACCAAAAGAGGAGCCTTTTCGTTGGAGCCAAATACTCTATCAAATGGAAGCAATTGTGTCAGAAGATCACTCTTTTTAGATAGCTGAAGGGCAAATAAGTCGTCAGCCGTACAGTATATCCTATCTCCAGACGACAACCAAGTGAAAGATTCACCCTTTTTCCTTTTAATAACAGAACCAAATGAATCCTTTTCACATAACTTCCCATTGTGCTGTGGAATCGCCTTTTTCATATAATGTTCATAGTGTGATTCAATCCTTGGTGAATAGTATTTACTACTGACACGCAAATCAATAAAGGTCCTATTATATTGGTCCAAGTTCAAAGAATCATGGACTTGCTGATAAATGGCTTCATCGTTTTCAAGGTATTCGTGTTCGGAATAATCTTCATCCATTTCACCATTGACTATCGAATTGACTGCTTGGGCATATAACACATCATCAATTGCTGCAACACTCTCCAAGAGCTGAAGATAGAACGGTATTCCATACCAGTCGTTGTTCGTTTGTAGTTTCACATTCAACTCATTGCGGCCCTCTTGTACAGCACTACACACGTCCACAACAGACGCTGCCGCCACTAGAATTGAAAAATACCCGAGTTGCATTCTCTTATAGTGTGGAATCTTCTCATTGAAAAATCGATCTTTGGCCAGAAAATCGATCCATCAAAAGACTGCGACCCTAACGATTGATTGTTTATTTTGATAAGAGATACCAATGGCACCACGGAAGAAAGTACCAGGGGAATTGATTGATCCTGAGTTGAGAGGTCATATGTCCCATTCAGAGTCGGACAATGATGTTTCGATGGGGGGAGATAGCGCAGACGATATTTTTGCCGCCAGTGATGATGAAGCGTACGAGTACGAGTATGAAGATGATGAATACGAAGACGGCAATTACGAAGACAGGAAAACGCAGGGCAAACACCAAGGCAACGACGGCAGCGAGGATGGGTATCAGTATATCAATGATGGAATTGAGTATGATTCTGAACCGTCTTTTGAGTTTGAAGACGGATACTTTTCTAATGATGAATATATCGATGATGATTTTGATGACGAGGAAGATTTGAGAGATGCTCTTAGAGGTGCTGCCAACTTCAAGGTGAAGCCAAGAAAGAACAAACCATCGTCGTCATATGTCAAACGAATGAGCAAGATTGATAACAAAGCGTTGGACCCCGAAGTTAAAGATGCACTTTCAAGAGCTCATGAAGCTTTTGTAAAAGATGACTTAGATGAAGCCAAGGCATTATACATGAGAGTTCTTGAGTTGGATGATACGAATGTTCCGGCTTATAGATCTTTGGGTGATATTGCAAGAGAAAGACAAGACTATAAAGAATGCTGCAAACAGTGGATGAGAGCCGCTATCCTTAGTAGGGTTGATGATAAGCTTTGGGGGACAGTTGCAGAATTAGCACTTGAACTAGGATATCAAAAGATAGCAGTCAGGGCTTATTCTAAAGTTATTGCATTAAAAGGAAAGGAAAGATTTGACTTCATTTATAAAAGAGCTGAACTTTACAAAGAAATGAAAATCTACGGAAGAGCTTTAGATGGATTTAGAAAATTACATCAAATGTTTCCCCTCAATACTGAATATGTTAAAGAGGTTGCTAGTATTTATGTAGAACAAAAAAGAACAAGTGATGCCATTAATCTTTATCTTGATATTTTGGATAAAAACATTCGTCCAAAACCAGACTCAAATCGAAAAGTTCCAAAGTTTGATTGGGTTGAATTAAATATCTTATGTGAATTATATATAGGGAAACATGAATGGGCACCAGCAGTGAAAGTTATAAAGATCGCATCTCGTCATTTACAAAACAGAAGGGATGAAAAATGGTGGGACGAAGTTGACAATGACGCTGAATTTGATGAAAGAAGGTTTGAGATTCTAAAAGGTATGAAAAATGTTGATCCAGAAACAAAAAGTAAAGAATTCGATTTACCAATTGATATTCGTTTTAAATTGGGGCTTTTAAGATTGGAATTGGAAAATAAGAACGAAGCAATGTATCATTTTAATATTTTATTGGAGGAGGAAGAAGATATTTCTGATCTTTTCTTCGATACTGGTAAAGCATTAGAAATGCATGGATACTACGAAGATGCTTTGGTATTCTTATTAAGAGCTTCAAGAAATACTGCTTTATCTAAAGACATTGAATTGATAAGTTTGTTAGGAAATTGTTATTACGAAGTTAAAGACTATAAGTCGGCGAAAGATATTTATGTTGCTATTTTAGCAGAAAGACCCAACGATAATGATATTAAGCTTTCATTGGCAGTAACTTTGTATAATAATGGTGAAAAGGAAACATGTAAACGTCTTTTGGATGAAGTTTCTGCCACCAAGAATAATACTAGACCTACCGAAATTGATAGTGACTTGTTACTTGCTAATAAACAGTCGTTTAGGTCTGCAAAAGGTCAAAAATTGACTGAAGAACAACTTCAAGAAGCTGACGATAGGGCAAAAAGAAAGGTTTTGGATATATATAGACGTATGAAGAATTTAGAAGAAGACATAACGAATGGTGAACAAGTTGCAATTGATACTTGGATGCAATTGGCATTTCAATTGGTTGAAATATTTTCTTCTGTGCCAAGTTTCTTCCCCCGTGATAAAAACAGAACATTCAAAGGAATTGTTCTGTATAGGCGTAAAAAGCCAATGGAAATTGACGAAAGATTGGCTAGAGCTTATAATCTTTATGAAGGAATTAGTACATCAGATAAGCATTCAAGACTGTTTTTGACGTCGGAAAAGGAATATCGAGGTCTTGATTATGATGCTTGGTTTACTATATTTGTTCAATATGCATTGTTATTAAGACATAACGATGATTTGGACTATGCTAGTCAAATTGTTGAAGTGGCAATGGATGTAAGTGTTTTTGTACAAGATAAGAACAAAGAAGCAATCCTAAGACTTATGAGATTAACGTTTGGAATAAACAATGGAGATTTTATGTCAGTTGTAATGAATTATGTTAGACATTTTCTTACAAGTAATCAATTTTCTCCATTCATATATAATTTCTTCTTATGTTGTTTTTCTTCAGGTATTGATGCTTGGGAAGCATTTGCTAATTACAATCATCAGAAATTTTTCTTACGTCAACTAAAAGCATTTGATTCGGTAATTGCAAATAAAAAGATTAGTGGAATGGCCACTATTTCTGCTAATACAAAAGACTTTAAAGTTAATAAAGAACATGCAGAACTACTTTATATATATTCCAATTTATTAGGAGGTAATAGGAATTATATATCACCGATTGTTTATTTGAATAGGGCTTATAGGGACTATAATAAGGACCCGATGATTTGCCTTACATTAGGCTTGGCTCATGTTCACAGATCAATGCAAAGATTAAGTGCAAATAGACATATGCAGTTGTTACAAGGTATTAGTTATGTTATGGAGTATCGAGCACTTCGATTGATTAAAGCAACCAAGTATGAAGAACAAGAAGTAGAGTTCAACATGGGAAGATTGTTTCACATGATTGGACTAACCAGTGAAGCTGTCACTCATTATAATAAGGCGTTATCGTATCATGACGATTTAAGTGATGATGTGGATTATGATCTACTGAGAGACGCCGCATACAATTTAAGCTTGATATATAATATTAATGGCAACTCTCAAATGGCCAGAGAGTTAACTGAAAAGTATTTGACTATCTAATGATTGTTGGTTATGTATCTCTCATAATATGTGTACTATAAATGTAAATTAGTGTTAATGATCGTCTGGCGAAGAGTCTCCATTGTGAGAAAAATTACTGCCCGCGATGGGAAGAAACAAAAGTTATCACCAACTTCACTATTTAACTCTGCTGAATCCACCGAGTAACAGATCAAGATGGTCAGATTAAAACAAAGATACGTCCTTTTCGAAGTATTATATCCTCCTCAACAACCGTCGTACCAAGGAAAACACTCAAGCAAGGAAGAAGGCGATATTTTTGAAAGGTTCTCGAAATCACCATCCACATCGCTCCTTTCGCTACATAGACAGTCACCGTCAAATATAAACCCAAAGACAATTGTGAATACCATACGACAGATAGTTCAAGAATACTACGGTGACTATGGGTCAAGCTTTTCGATGCAGCTCAATTTGAAATATTTCAACAACAAGACATCGTCAGGGATAATAAGATGCAGCAGAACCAATTTTCAGTATGTGCTAGCTGCATTAACGTTAGTCAAAGAGATCGAAGGGATCCCAGTGACGGTCAATTGTTGCCATGTTAGCGCCACCATTAGGAAATGTGAAGATTTTGCAATCGTAAGAAATAGAGACTTGATGAGAAGTATACGATTACATGAAAAAAGAGAAAATGGAGAGTTAAGTAGCATCTAATATAAACCACTATCAAGCTTCCATTATACGAGTCATAGTTCATTACCAAGAAATACCGTAATCATGCTATATCACTATCGTCGTGCCATCATATTTCCAGTGCCTTTGAAAGGAGAACTGGCTTCTTCAAGAATATGCGCTTAAACGTCTTTATACTGCGAGAGATTAAGATCTTCAGACTGCCAACTATGATCTCTTTAATTTCTTCCACCTTTTTTCTGTTTCAACTTTACAATACGCTGTAGAAAATGGGTGTAGACTACACGTTATACTTGGTGACGGACTCCACCATGATTCCAGAATCATCAACCTTTTTAAAACAAGTTGAAGATTCAGTCAATGCTGGGGCAACTTTAGTTCAATTACGTGAAAAGTCGATTTCAACATTAGATTTCATAGAAAGAGCACAACAAGTTCATGAAATTACAAAGAAAAAGGGAATCCCATTAATTATCAATGATAGAATCGATGTAGCTTTGGCAATTGATGCAGAAGGTGTTCATGTTGGTCAAGACGACATGCCTGCCAAACTTGCTAGAAAACTATTGGGCCCAAATAAGATTCTTGGTGTGACCTGTTCAAACACTAAGGAAGTAGAGATAGTATGTGAAGAAAACGTAGCTGATTATGTTGGAATTGGTACGGTCTACCAAACTCAAACCAAAACCGATACAAAAACACCATATGGAACAGGACCAATCGGAATTAGAAAAATGTTACAAGTTTTGAAGGCTAGAAATTTAAAAGATCCCCAAAATGTGATTAAATGTGTTGCAATTGGTGGAATTAATGACAAAAATGTAACCAAGGTGTTGTATCAATGTGCCATTAAAGATCAAAAATTAGATGGGGTGGCGGTAGTTTCAACTATAATGGCTAAAGATGATGCATACATGGCCACTAAAGAACTACAACTACAAATTGAGAAACAACCTGAGTGGTTAGAAGATTACAAAGAAACAAAGTATGTTTATAGACTGTCAATAGACCAACAAAAGCAAAAGCTAAGAAGTAGTAGTCCATTAGTCCATCACATCACTAACAATGTAGTTAAGAATTTTAGTGCAAATGTCACATTAGCAATTGGGGCATCTCCAATTATGTCAGAATTAGCTGAAGAGTATGAAGAATTCACCTCAAATATTCCAAATCTTTCCTTAGTATTGAATTTGGGTACACCTTCCCCTGAAATGATGACTACTTTCATTCATGCCATTCAGATGTATAATAAATATGGTAAGCATATTATATTTGATCCAGTTGCGGCTGGTGCTACAACTGCCAGGTTAGAATGCAGCAGAATCTTATTGAATGCAGGCCAGATGTCTGTAATCAAAGGTAACGTAGGTGAGATTCTGGCAATTTGGAAATTGACCAGTTCATATCTAGAACTGTCCACTCTGGAGCTGTTAATGAGGGGCGTAGATTCAATTGCAACCTTAAACGAAGACAAAATACTCGACATTGGATTAGAGGTATCAAGAGACTTTAAATGTATTGTCGTTGTGTCTGGGGCAACCAACTATGTGATTGACGGGGCAAATGGTAAGGACACCGTTGAAAAGGTACAAGGTGGTAGTAAACTAATGGGTTCCATAACTGGGTCGGGGTGTTCATTGGGTAGTACTATCGCATCCTTTGTTGCAGCCAAAGCTGATTGCAGCAGCAACAGCGGTTCTTTTAATATTTTTGAAGCAGTGGTAGCAGCAGTGAGTCTTTATAACGAGGCAGGAAGATGTGCCGCTGAAGACTGCCAACATCCAGGCTCTTTTATTCCAAAATTCCTTGATCAGCTCTCTATCCATTCATCTATTTAAATATATATTGTAAACCGGTACACCCATACTATTTCGGTGATTAAGAATTCTAAATGCGCTTGGATCAATACAAAACAAAATCTGTAGCAGAAACACGGTAGCAGACGACGATAATGGTGGTTCAAGGGCGACGCCAACCTAAAGAGAAACCGAAGGAGCGACCACCACCTACATCGAGAATCAGTAAGATTGCCAGCCTTAAAAAGTTCCCAGATAAAGACTATGCCAACTCGATATTACACGATGTGGCAAAACTAGTGGCGCCTATAATGCATGAAAATAACTTCAAAGTAGGGTTATTGTGTGAAATGTTTCCAAAAAGTGGGAATTTGTTAGGACTCAACATCAATGGGGGCCAAAAGATCATGCTACGATTAAGGTACCATTCAAATTCAAAACTGTTTTTACCAATGGGTGATATTATAGGGACTATGTTACACGAATTAACCCATAACTTGTATGGAAGACATGATGCTAAATTTTACAAGTTTTTAGACAAACTCAAGGAAAGGTTTGAAGAAATCCAGTATAATCCTAATCTTGTTCCTGGGTATGTATGTGAAGAAAACAAACTAGGAGGAAATACCACATTCAACGGTTATAAAAGTCTAAGGGATAAACGTATAGCTGCGCTAGGCAAAGGTAAATTTAAGACAGAGACAAGAAAACTAGGAGGTGGGATTGGTGGTAGGCGGCCAATCCAATCCATTCAAGCATTAGCTCTTGAAGCAGCCGAAAGAAGATTAAAAGATTCCAAATGGTGCAACTCAAAGGAGCAGCAAGATGCAGAACCCGATTCTGATGAGCTAGAAATAGTCGAAGTTGATCTGGTTCAGGGTACCCGACCTGATCCAAACATAATAAGTACCCAGCAGGGAAATCTTACAAGCAGGCCAATAGATTCTGAGACGAAGGCATCGACAAATCCGGGTGAAGTTATTGATCTAACGAGTGACGACAACAACGACGACGACAACAATGACGACAACAACAGCAACAAATACAACAAGAACGAAGCATTGGCTAATGGGATCATAGTAATCAACTAGTCTATATCGTGTAATAAAAGCATCATGGGAATTGTTGCAAAAAGACAAACCCTGCCCTCATTCTTGAGCAACAGACACTGCCTGGCTTAAATTTACGCTTGTAAGAGCATATTTATTCCGCTTCAACTCTATCGATCCTTCTCTTTAGTCCCCCTTCGGTCTCTCTTCGGTCGCTCTTGCATCAAATCTTTACAGTCTCGTGCTCCATCGAACACGCAGAAGGAAAAACGAGGGAAATTAAAGTGAAATTGGCAGAGATTTTTCAACGATAGAGAAGTAAGTTGGTAATGGAGGGTAAATCAGCTAATTTAGAGACTCCTGAAGGGTTGAAGAAGAGAATATTATCCAATACTTCGTTGAGTAGAAGCGCCAACATCAGTGTAAACTCGTCGGGCACTTCAACGCCTACGAAGATCGAGAAAACCGACTCAGTGATCAATTTGACTAAGCCATCGTTGTACAGTATTTATAATGATAATTCGGCCACTGCTTTAAATAAAGATGAAGATGACGAAGAAGATAATGGGTTGTTTGTAACCAAGACGAACGTTGCCGGGGGTAATATGACGGTCGGGCCTAATGGAGAATTGATTGAAACCACAGAAGAAGAAGAGTTTGGTCCGCTTTTTGAAGGTCCAATATCTTTAGTATTACTTAAGTTTTTTTTGAAAGTGATTTTTTTGGGGGTTTGTGCCTTCTTTTATAATGAATTCACCAGTCAGCTTAGAAATAACCATATTAAAATCGACAAATTGACTTTCCAATCCTTACATATCACTGAAATATTATTGACATCATCATTAAAAAACTTAAAGCCTTTGAAGTTCTTTTCGATTTCTAATGATCAAATGAATTATGCCGTTGTATTAATTTTCCAAGGGATGATTATGGGATTGTTTCATCCAATTATGGACTTTGCCATTCCTAAAGAAGTTAATAGACGTATATTATCGTCGAATCCAAATCCAAATCATAAAACTTCAAGGATTTTATTCAATGATGCCTTGAGACTGTTGATTACATTTTTGGGTATTAGTTATGCCATCAGACATATCGAATGGACTTCGCAATTACAAGTTTCGGTGGTTTGGTCGTTATTGAGCCCTTGTTTATGGTTGATTTTAGATGGTACCGTTGGTGGGTTTTTAGCTGGGTTATCTGTGTCTATTTATGGTTGTTTTTTCATTTATCTCAGCAACATGAGTACTTTTGTTCAATATTCTTCTATCTTAAAGCCAGAAGATATTATCCCCATTTGGTTATGGACCGGTAGTTTTTTCTTTTGTGGATTAATCATTTTTGGTACTATAGGTAGAGCATTGTTTTAATACTCCATGATTTTAATACTCCATGATTTTGATACTCCATGACTTTAATACTCCATGACTTTAACATTCCCATGATTTCAGTATTTCCCATGATTTTAACACTGATTTCAGTATTTCCCTTTAATAGAGTTTGATTTCAGATTCGATTTCTCTTTGCTCTTACTTCTTACTCTCTTCATAGTGTATCAACATCTTTCAACCCTTCAACTCTTCAACTGCAACAGTAAGGGCCCATAGTTAACC
This sequence comes from Yamadazyma kitorensis, assembly GCA_030572015.1. Classification (NCBI taxonomy): domain Eukaryota; kingdom Fungi; phylum Ascomycota; class Pichiomycetes; order Serinales; family Debaryomycetaceae; genus Yamadazyma; species Yamadazyma kitorensis. The sequence goes on along the minus strand of JAJLZC010000021.1, from coordinate 165,953 downwards.
AACTGCCAGGGCGTGCCTTCCTCAAAATCTCCCAGCCAAAAATTTTCGCCAATGAGAACTTAAACAAATAAAACCCAAACTACTTAGTACAAACGACTATAAAACAAGGGAAAAAGATGTCAGGAGGGCCAGTACCAGTTTGGAAGAAATATACCACAGGATCCACGGGGATTTGGGAAAAATTAAGACAACTCTTGGTTTTGGTCCCAAATAGATCCAGTGGGAATCCAGTAGTTCATTTATTTAGAGCTACACCACCAGGGGGTGATATTGAAGCATCAAGAAAATACAAAGAGCCAGTGACATTACCGGCTGGAGATATCAAAGGGAATGCTTATTACAATAGAGATTATAGAAGAAACTATCCTCAAGTCCATGGGTTTGATCAGTCTAAAGTGTCAGGGTTGTTGAAATTAGGTTCATCATCAAGCCCAAGAATTTCAATTGGTAATAAAGGTAGTCAAGAATTGCAAGTGTTTGCTAATCCTGAACAGCCAGTTAGTTTGGCTACAACATTATCATCTGTTGATCCTAGTGTGGTCAAAGGAGAATTGTTGGGTAAACAAGGTGAACCAATTGTAGCACCTTCATTAAATAAATTCGAATGGAAAATTTTAAGAGAACCTCAACATGGTATGTATGTTGAAAGTTATCCATGTCGTATATTCACCGAAGATAGACCAAGTAAAGCTGAAGTTTAGGTCATTAGGAGACTAGAAAACCTTCTCCAATGAACTAAATAGAAAAATAAAGGTAGAATAAAAAAGAATTAAGCTTGCTTAATGATCGATAGTTTGTTAGAACTTCAAAAGGCTATCGAGTCAATGCATTATGTACATTTAAATAGATTTATATCTTAATGTTAAATTTTTAAAGATTCCCGTTCCGTAGATTGAATTCCATAGTATAAGATACCTGAAAGGATCAGGTCTTGGGTCAGTTCCTGGGTCAGTTCTTGAATCACTACTATGACTGGCAGCACTGGTGGGGCTGGTGTCCCCAATAAAGGTTTCCATAGTATTCAAGGTCTCACAAGGATGAATGAACATCCAATTCCCCTTCGATAATCGATGATTATCTATAGTCAACGGCAAACTAACATAGTTTGAAACAGTCAGATTATCAAATACTTGAACCAATTCATCGTATTCCCCTGTTTTTGCAAACATTTGAAACAGTAGCAAAGGCACCTTATAAAATATATCATAATTGATGATCATTGTCAATATATAACTATCTAATTCCATAGTTAAATGGATCCATTTTTCATTAGTTTCTTGTACTTTCCCAGTCGTATTCCCTTCAATTGAACTTGATAAGATTTTGAGAGGAGCATTACAGTGAATATGGTTAAGCAATATGTCTAAGAACAGTTCAACGTTGCCATTAAACTCATCTATAGTGATCATTGGTATCGCATTTTTTTGTGGAACCCTTTGTAAGGTTGTTATGTAAGGTTTATATGTTAGCAAGGTGATAAGAGCATAAGATAAGAAAGGAGCAACATCAGTTTATATTATATAGAGATCGACTATATAAAACCAATGCAGTTTAAATAAAATTCATTAAGGTTCAGTTCGAGTTGAACGAATAAGAAAAATCAATTAGCTTCAATTAATCTTCTTCTTTTCATCTTGTGAAGGGGTTGAGTCATTCAATAATCCCAGTTTACCATTATATAAAACACTAGAGTTGCTAGCACTAATTGAGTTTCGATTATAAATCTCCTTGACCTTCTCGGCATTCGGATGTCTCATAGGTATGGAGTTCGGTAATGATTTATTTGAGTTCCCCAATTGCTTTTGCATAGCATAATCTCCACTGTCAAAGTACTTCTTGTCTTTAAATTTCGACGATAAGATCTGTTGTCTTGTAGGCAACTTACCATACATTCTATAAATCTTCAATTCATCTGGTGTCAACTTATCCAAGTCTAAATTTTGTTCGTTCTTTGGTGGTCCCAATGGGTCATCCTCATTTAATGAGCTCAGGGACATATTTTGAGTACCGTTAGCGCTTTCTGTTCACCTGCTTTTTACAACCAAAGAAGAAAAAGCCTAGTCAATGCAATTGCCTGCGAGGATCGTATCTATCAATCTTCCGTGTATATCTGCCGTTGATTCTAACAATAATCAAATTGAAACTAGCTGTTAACTGTGTTCCTTCTGTAAAGCCTTTGGCCTCTCATTAAATTTTGGCAAAAATGTGAGCAAACTCACACGTGATATAGTACCCCGTGATACTTATGACTACGCACACGACTCGCTACCAAGGTGTACCGGCGTGAAAACTCTAGAAGAATCCTAGTATCATAGGGACCAATTGGTACAACAAAATCAATAGATCGACTTGATATATGATTAGATCATAAACCTCTAACGGGATAGGTATGCATTGATTTGGCAACTTTTCTATGGCCAATTTAAACTTGAAACTGGTCAAAGTCTTATAGTCTTGACTAAACGTCTTGAAATTGGCCTGGTACTTAATGGCCAAATAGATATTGAAATCATCTTCGATATCATGAAGGTCATGTGGATCTTCAGGTATTAACTCATTAGAATGTATGAATTGATGTTCCAACAGGAAATCAATAGGATAGGTGGCAGGCCAACATAGCTTTATAAACATTAGATCGTTTGATTCATAGGTCTGGTTATTGTAATTGTTTAGTTTGACCAATAAATATCGAGTTTCCTGGTCGACAATCGGTTCACTAATTTCAATGGTTTCAATTGGGTTCGAAATGGTATACTTATCTACAATTGGATGGTTTAAAATCATTGAATGGGTGTTGTTTATTTTGGTTATCGTGTCAGTGTTACCTACACCAACGCCTAGTAGGGCGCTATTATCTTTTGGAATATTGAAATATTTGGGGATTTGGATAATATGGGTTTCAGTATTACCTTCCACCCTCATAGCCAACACAAATATTAGCGCTAGCCACCAATATTGCATGGCTCAATGTCGGTTCTTAACTACTGCTCAATGGCTCTATTTATTTTTCAATTTGCCAGATGAGATTCTCAAATCTGGAAATTTCTTGAAGTTGAATGAAGTTTTGATATCGATTTTCAAATGATACAAATGCAAGGATTCCGGGTCCATGGAGTTAAGAAACTCGTATAGACCTCTATCATCTAGATTCCAACCTTTTAAATCCAAGTATTTCAAATTTGGGAATAAAATCGGATTTATAAAGATTCGAAACTGTGGAGTTGATAAATACCTTCGAATTTTACAATTCTTGAAGTTTATGGTCAATTTAGTCAATTTACAATTTGGTTGTAATGGGCTGTTTAAAAACTTACCAAATCTTTCTGATATTATGAATGAGTTATCATCGGTATAATATAATTCTAAACATTCTAAAGAATTGAAATTATTAAACTTGACTGGAGTAAATGGATATTCCCATGTACAATCGACCAATTTTAAATTTCGTAGATACAACAAATCCAATCCATTTAGACAATCTTCATCCCAATTGAAATGATATTTTTGTAAATTGAGATTAACCAAGTTTTTAAACCCAATCAAGTGATTCAAATTAAAGATCTTGGGTAAGATCGATGAACTATAAGACGACGAAGTCAATCTTTGGATATTCTTGGGATTGGGATTGCTGTAGTAGCTTTCAGTTTCGTTATGTCTTAAATCATGATACATCTCTATCGACTTGACGTTATCATTGACTCGATACTTTAACCAGTTGGTAGAGTTATACGAGTTGATTATGAACTTGTTTAAATTTGGTAGATCATTTAAAAGCTCTTTACAAATGTCTCTTTGCCACTCTCCATAGCTGTAACAGTCTATCACTCGAATCTCCTTTATAACCATTCTATAACGCTTATAAAACTGCTTAAACTCATCTCGGCTTAAATCGTACCATATCAATTTGACTCTATTAAATACGAAGGAACTCATTTCTTGTCGATACAAATGGTTTAAGCTCATCAACAGGAGCAAACTTGGCGTGTCTAAATACTTTACAACCTCTTCGATGACTTGATCTGGCAAGTTATATATGGTGACATCACGTCTTATTCTTTTCTTCCCCATAATTTCTTATCATAACCCAAACATTTCCACTGAAAAATCTCAAAAAATCGAGCAACCATTCATTCAATCTTAGACCCAAGACAGTAGACAAAGGCTTTATAAGAAAGGAATCGAACGGAATTGGGACTTGGAACAACACTCTTATGTATGAATGTTAGATTTCCATTGAACCAGCTTCTCAGCAATAGTTTAAACGATATAAAGCAGGACTTACAAGTTCATATACTAAACAAGTTTCCAATCTTAATAATCATCAATCCAGACCAATATAATCCACCGTTTATAACCAACTTCCAACAACTAATCAAATCTTATAACATTTCCGACTGGTATAGGACCTTGATTAATATATTTTGCTTATTTCTTGACATAGTTTATGGATTTGTCCGATTGTTCTTGTCAATTTTCATTTGTGGGGGGATATCTGTTTTACAATTTTTATTTATATTTTGGCTACTTGTCATTATCTTATATCGTTGGGAGTTCTTCACTTTAGACTTATTTCAATTTAATACGGTGCTATAGACAACGTTGCAAAAACATCAATCAAAAGACTTTAGAATGGATAACGTGGATAGAGCTAAGAATTCCAAGTTTCATCCGTCATTGAAGTACTCGGTAATGGCCAGTCTTCTAATAGGTTTGGTTTTCTTAAAGTATCCACCTAGTGACTTGCTAGAAACAATAAGATCATTTAGTTTAACAGAACCTCACCAAACAGCTACTCAACCATTTGGTAGGTTTGAATTCAGACCTATCGACAGATTCAATCTAGATATGAAATACGCCGGGATATTTATTATAGCATTTATATTAATAAGTAGTCTATTTCTAGTATAACACCCCATCAAAACATCCCCATATTCAAAGCTAGTGTCTACAGTAAGCAGAGGACAGGGCCATATTATGACGATTGACTTTGGGTATCCCATACTATAGTAACAGGACCATCATTCAATATACTAACATCCATCATTTCTCCAAATTTCCCATCCTTAACTCTATCTTCACCTAACTGATCAGACAATTGAACTAAGAACCGATTGTACAATCCTTTCGCCAAGTCACCCTTTTGTGCATTATGGAAATCTGGCTTTGTGCCTTTGGTAATGTTCCCATATAAAGTGAACTGTGAGACACAAAGTATAGATAGGTTATCGTCATCCTTCAAGCTATGACTCCACGGTTTGCCAATATATTTGCCAACTTCGTTCTTGATTTGCAAGTCCTCAAACAACCTTAAAGTTACGATTTTTTTACTCATTTTTGTTATATCTTCCTCGGTGTCCTTAGTTGATATACCGACTAGGACCATCAATCCTTGCTTGATCGACGATACTATCTCATTGTCTACTACGACCGAGGCTGACTTCACCTTTTGAATTACAACTTTCATTGGCTTGCAATTATTTTTTCTTCACGCAGAAGACTCATTGAAACGGTTGCAGCCAAACACCACAATAGAAAGTTAAAAGAGACTACAGAAGAAATCTGAGCTAATATAAATAGAAGCTAATATACGCAATAACTTTATAATCAACTTTTAATCATCATCCAAAATAAATTTACAAAAATACTCAATGCCAGCAAATATTTCAACACCTACAGGTTCGATATATTTACTTGGTAATAAGAATCCATGGTTCCCACTATCTCTCAACTTCAATTGATAGGCCCAGTAAGCCTTGTTATGATACATGAAATCCAAGGCAGTACCACTTCCTAAATCTGGAATCAAATCAGAGTCTTTATCTTGACAAGCAGGTAATACGTTATAATTCTTACCTGACTTTAACCGAATTGATTTTGAAATACCATAAGCCAATTCAATTAAGTTTTCTTCATCCCTTGGCTCTTCACCACATGAGTAAGCAAATGGGAATAAGATTTCTTGAGAATAAGAATGTAAATCAATATAACCATAAATCTCATGATTATAGTTAGTTTTATTCAAATACTCATTCCAAATTCTTGATTCGATGGCTTCAAATGGTACTTCCCCACTATATTCTTCACCACATGGCCAATCTGATGAATGGGCCCAATGGAAGTCATAAGAATGATCAATATCAATACCAAAACATCTAGGCAAGATAGTTTCTTGACGGTTTTTCCTCCATAGTCTATCGACATTCCATGAATATTCATATCCATCTGGATTTAATACAGGAATAAATAAGAAGTCTAAGTTCGATAAGATTTCGTTTGGATTGGCGGTATATGAATTTAACAATGCATATAATTGATAACAAACCGATGATACTGAGATCCATTCTCTGGCATGAACACCCCCTGTTATAACAATGGTTTTTTTGTTACCATGATCAACGTCATCATGACTATCAGACACATGGATAACTTTATATGGACGATGTTCATACGTTTCTCCAATGGTTTCTATTTTGACCACATCAGGAAATGACTGTTCAATTATACCTAACCATGCATCGATTGTTTCTAAAGGTCTATAGTCTTTGAAAAATAATTCAGACAGGGCAGAAAACTCAGGTTGGCTTTTGATTTCTTCGGTTATCTTATATTTGTATTCATCAGTGTCCTTGCTGGCAGTTTCAGCTTGAGCCTTCAAGTATTCAGGACGGATTTGTTGGCTATGGTTCTTAGGAAAGGTTTCAAATATACGCTGTGGTAAATCTTCAATGATAACATCATATTTAATGTCATACAACTCAACCAATTTAGCCAATTCCATCGAATTAACTTGTAAATCGATGGTTTTGTCGTTGGAATTCTTAGACCATACTTTATAGCCCAACAACTGTTTCTTAAGGTCTTTCTTGTCATCATAACGAACCCTTATAACGACATCATCTTTATATTGACCGAAATTAATAGGTAAGTCTTTGTCATCCAAAGTTGCATAATGAACAAACTCATCTTGAGCCTTACTGTCAGCCATATCTACTCCTCCCTTCCGGAATGGGGTTTGGGCTTTGAGCAACAGCGGAAATCTAACATCTATTGATCCCAACTGCAACCCAGTCACTGTATTCAACATACTTAATGCATTTAGTGCCACCACTAACGAACCAAGAGCCTCCAACTTCATGTTATTACTATATCACTATCTAGCCAGCCTTGTACAACCCTTTTGCTTCTCACAAATTTCTCAATTTTCTGGACCGTTGCTGAGGCTTAAGCGCACAAGATAAGGTACTTGTTTGGGGTACGGGAGATTATTAAGGAGTATTAGGGCATGGCAGGGACTTTGAAGACCGGCAGGGTTGAAGCTTAAGATATGGACACGATATCTGTGGGGCAGGAGAAGTTGGGGGTTCAGGGGCAGACTTTAGGGCCTGGGAATGGAGATTCTAAGACTTAGGTATGGAGATTCTGGGACTGAGACAGACAATGGGAATGAACTGAGATGGAAGAGGACAGGGAAAGCAGTGGAAGAAGAAACGAATATCTATTTGGCTCGGTGAATTTTCGTATTTGCAGCTTTCATGGCATTCTATAGATTGCAAGAGCTTATCTGGACTTTTTACCTTCAGCAGCTTCATCAGCCAAGGCTTTGACTTCAGGCACGATCAACCTGTTGTATAGGAACCTCATTAACACAAACTGAATAAACCCTAATATCCCTACAAATACAAATATAGCTCCTCTAGTTACATCATTGTCAACATTCAAAAACTCATAAGGAAATCTGCCGCCCTTCTCAAAATCAATCAAGTAGTGTAACCAAACCCAGTAACTTGAAGTCAATAAAATACAGCCTAATAAAGCAAAATTAGTTGGTATTGTCCAATTTGGCATGAATAGGAAAAAATCAATGCCTAGTGAAAACACCGGCATAAAATGGATGGACAAATCAGTTAACATTGGTAATTTAAACTGACTTACATCTTTGACTAAATGGTGCAAGAAAAACAATCTTAATGGCCAATATACTAAAAATACAACTATTTCCAATACAAATCCAAATACATGTAAGTAATTCTTGATATTATAGATAGTCGATGATTTGGTTATATGGCTTATAACACCTAAGGTGAAGATGAACATTGAGTAAATCAATGACAAGTTTGTAAGAAATTGCCAATTGCCTCCACTTTGTAAATGGTCAGGTAAATTGACAGAACTGATATGGTTTATTCCATAAACCCCAATAATTAACGAAACTATATTGATAGTTAGGATGATTGGATTTCCAACTGATCTCATTTTCTGACTCTAATTTAAATATAACAAACTCACAATCAACAATCAACAACAAATCAACAAACAAAGCCAATAACACTGACCCAACTGAAAATGGTATTCTAACTAAGCACTTAGCTTGCTTAAATTTGATATCTTGAACGTACAAATGTGCTCGGTCGGATTTTTCAAGCACGAAGGGCGACACCGGGGGACAATGGCCAGAACTCCAATGGCCAGAGACCTCTATGGCCAGAGAACCTAAGGACCAGAGACCTGAAGACCAGAGAACCTAATGAGACGCTGGGCAAGAGAGTAAAAGCTGCAATGAATCGCCCAAAAGTAACGTTGACTCAGTGGAATACTCTATCAGCCTAAGAAAATTGTAAGACACAGACCGAATTCTATTAGCAGGAAGAAGATGGAGATTTGGGACTAATGATTCCAAAAACTCTTTTGTAGGTATTTGCTCTTTGTAGCTAAGCGTACACCATCTGCAACAAAGCTATTCTTTAATATGGCTCTTATCTCGGGCCTGAAGCATTCTCCGGTTGTAATTTTTTTGCATCCTCTTGAATGAGAGCATAAAGACCATGTAGACTTGTAACAGAGGATTGACACACTTTAACAAGCAAGTTCCTATACAAAGAATGCTACAGAAGGTGGTACTATTCAAGAAATCACATCATTTCAAGCCGATTAAGCCGTTGGAGCAATTAAGTACTCTCAAATGGACCGGAGGGTTCACCAAAATCTCCTATCCAAAGCAAGCACCTTTAGTTACTTGTGACAGGGACTGACACACTTTAACAAGCAAATTAGCATGAAGTTCCTATACAAAGAATGCTACAGGAGGTGGTAATATTCAAGAGATTACATCGTTTCAAGTTGATTAAGCCATTAGTACAATTAAGTATAATCGAATGGACCGTAGGGTTCACTCTCTGCCAAAGGGCCAGGACCACAGAAGCACTTTATGTTCCTTATGGCAGCGGATTGACACACTTTAACAAGCAAGTCCCTATACAAAGTGTACTACAGGAGGTGGTACTATTCAAGAAATCACATCGTTTCAAGCTGATTAAGCCATTATAACAATTAAGTACTATCAAATGAGTTCTCCAAAAATCTCTCTGGCCCAAGCGCCTTTTTGTTTCTTCATGGTTAATCACCAGAACTGTAACTTCGCTAGTTTATGAAAGGCGTGGACTTGTGTGCCACACTTGAACATATGGGTGGTGGTGTAGTTCGCCGCATGAATTTAAGACGAGTGTAGGGATTATAGACGACTGTAAGTACCAAATACAAATAAACACTCTAAGCGAAATAAGGGAAGCTTCAAGAGGCTGAAAAGGTAAACAGAGGCAAAGGAAGAATGCTTTGTCACAGAATATCTAGTGGTAGATCTATAGCCATGATTGAAGTCTAAATGAACATTATTCTAATTTGTACATTACCCCTTAGCCAAGAATAGCAACCAGATCCCACTTTAAAGGTTCCATAGACATTAGAGACAAATGTTAGAGCTAAATGTATTTTTAGATATTTTTAAAACTTATCAAGAACGGTCAAAAAAAGTCTTGAGCTGCTAAAACATGGCAAATCATTAAGCAAAAAGTGATAGAAGCAGGGAATCAAAATAAACCAAATCAAAGCAAAACAAAACAGAGAAAAGAACAGAAACGAACAGAAACGAACAGAACAGAACAGAACAGAACAGAACAGAACAGAACAGAACAGAACAGAACAGAACAGAACAGAACAGAACAGAACAATCATCGTTGTTCCGATAAGTTTACAATGCAACATTGAAATAATAGAAACATTTTCTTTTTACACAATACTAAGCAACTGGGCTTGAGGTTGAAATTACTATGACTGCAAATTAGTAGATAAAAGAATTTCAAAGGAACTAGTGTTGCACATTGACTACGCAAGACTCAAGTTTGCTAGATACAAAGAAATTTTTCCGCTTTGGTTTTAGGGCTAATAGCAATAGTAGCTTCACTATTCCTTGACTAGGGAGTAGAGGACCTGTGCTGATGGGAAGACGAGGAAGACTGATAAGAAGGCAGCTCCTTAATGTACTGACCATAATCCATGGTTGATATGGGGCCAGAGGTTGCAAATGAACCTCCAAATTAGACTTTATTCTAATCACAGAATGTCACCCGTGCACCCACAATTGACGGCGCCCCCTTAATAATATTTCCTGTAGGCGCTTGGTGGTTCTCAAAATGCTAATATATTTGCCTAATTGAGATTAAGGCTTTGTCCTCACGTTGTGGGCGGTTCCCAGTGTGACACATCTTTGTCCCACTAACCCGGGTTCACACACCCTCATGGGCAACCAATATGATCCGGTTAGGGAGGTGGGAAACGCTGTCTGCTTATAATTGCTATACACCCTCCATGCCGGGCCAGATTTCATGTCTTCGAATTTCTTTTCCCTAAGAAAAAGAAAATTTTTCCCTTTCGTGTATTAATTAGCAGAACTGGGAATACTATAAATATCCCTAGGGATTCCCCCTTGGGCGAAAGTTTTTCTAATTCTTTTCTTTATCGTTTAATAGATTAATAGATAATTATAAACATTTCAAGAACACACACACACATAACACAATGCAATTCCAATCAGTTTTAATCGCTTTCACTGCCATCTCAGCTGTCTCAGCTGCTAACGCCACTGTCAACGGTACCAACGGTTCTAACGGTTCAGGTGATGATGACTCAGGTGCTGCTATGGTTGGTACCGGTTTATTAGGTGCTGCTGCTGCTGCTGGTGTTGCTTTATTATTATAAGTTTACTAGACAGAAATTTATTTTAATGATTTATTTCATATTTGGTAATTTAATAGAGCATCCCCTTTTCATCTAATTCACATATCTTTTGATATTTTCTCATACAAAATTTGTTTAATCCAAAAGGAAGTTTTTAAAAAAAAGTGTTTTTTTTTATTGAAGATATAGTAGGGGATTAATTTGAACTTTATTAAAAGTTGAATTGATTCTTCAATCTATGTATACTTTTTTTTTTAATGTTTTAATATAATATTTGTTTAACTTTTCAATTCCTTAGGGGAATGTATTATATATATATAATAAATTGATTTTTTAATAGTTCTACTCTCTGACTATATTTTGATTACTAAATGGGTTTCAATCACTCTCATTATGGTGGTGAACCCAGAAGAAGACCACTACGAATCTAATGAGATGTATATTCATATGATAACATCTTGAAATAATATTGGCCTGGGTAATCTAACATTTTAAGCTTTTGCCTGCTTATCAAAGACGATCATCATAGCTAATGATTGTCCATAGCCGTATGGCCTCTATACCCCAAATCCAGAGCCCCTTCGTGGTCGAGAAGCTCCACGTTAAAGCCTTATTCTAAAGTCAAGGATCTCAATTAAGTCAAAGCCCTAGTAAACAAGGCTGTAGTTATCCATCGTGCTACTAGCTATCCAAAGAAACTCAACACACTATGGTGGGTGCACCGCGGCGTCCACCCAACGCTAATCAGTAGACAATCATCTTGGCCATGCCACGACACACGTTTTAAGGTTGGCAAGAATTTTCTGTAATATTCCGGTACATAGCTTAGGACATCGCCACCATTTATCTCCCTCACGCCCCCTTATTAACTGGAAAATTAAGTTATTTATAACTTTTCCTAAAGTGGCATAGTAATTACTTGCATCAAGGAAGAACCTCCGAATCTTCATCTAAAGTTTTCTAATAGAGAATAGACGTTTGTTTAGGTTATAGCTAACTGTAGTAAACATAAAGGGTAAAGCTATGGGCTGGTTGTGTTACTGTTCAACGGGTGCTCTAAATTCAGCTGGTTGAAGCGAAGAAGGCTTGTAGAATGGTTGAAGCTGAGAGTTTATGATCCCTGTGCTGCAGGTACCAACAACAAGTGGAATTTTTTTCTTCTATTTACCTTAGGTTGTTCCATTTGGGATTGAGTTTATGTCTAATGTGGCTATTTTCTCTCTACGTATCCTACTCCTAGTTATCCCAATTTCACGCTTTACAAATCGGGGCATTTTCTACTCCATTACTCTCCAATTTTCTGATGCCATCTTTCACTGTTACTTTCGTTCAAAGCACTTGGTTCCTTACCACTTTCTCTAACTCTTTTTAGGACAAGGTTTTGATACCACAGACCAATTCGTTTTGACTAAACGAGGCAATTGGCATTGTCATAAACTCTAATGCCATAAAGCCATAATTTTCCTATAATTTTTCCTGTTTTGAACCCTATACTAATGGAACAAGACGCGTTTTGCAATGGTACTGATGTATGTCCTGACGAATTATAATGTTGCATCAGTTCCTTTGTGCAGTTTACCTCTACATTCAATTATTCTACATTGAAAGATTCGTTGTTATTTCTTGGAACTGTTTACATTATACTACAAACATTAGCCTAACTACTAAGATTATCCAACAGAACCTTAAGGTAGAATTTTGGATCAAAATCTTTTAATTTGATAATATCATGTTCTATGGAAAAATCTTGCAAAATTAATTGATATAAATTGTAATCATTTTCACTATATGGTTGCTCTTTAATATACCAATTAATAAATTGAACAAAAGTACTGTCAGGGTAAGAAAATCCACAAAATGTCGATAGTGTGGTATAATAAAATAACATTTTCAAACTAAATGAATCTTTTAATTCCATTAGGTCATATATTTCAATGTCAATCAAAAAAATCCACCTGAATAATGGGGTATTTTCATAAATAGCTCTATAAATACAAATTTCCATCAACTCTATACATTGATTGATTTTGATCAATTGGGTACCATTATATTCACTAGAATTCAATTCCAGTTTCAATAATTCAGTTATTGGAAACTCGACTGGTCCTATTGATGGTTTCAATAATTCTCCCAAATGAAATATACCGTGAAATTTTGTATTATATAGGTAAGGAAAAGACTTCGTCATACTTAATTTCATTGATTTTATTAGTCTTAACAAATCTATATCCTTTTCATTAAAGTTAATTAGTGTGATCAAATTATGTGGTTGTAATCCTAGGAATGAAAATAATAATATTGATGATAAACAAAGCTCTGCAGCGGTTTCAACTGTCAAACTTACAGTTGAACCTAAGATATATTCGATTAATCTGCTTGTTTCATTTATGGAATTTCCAAAATATTCAAAAGTTTTGTTTTTTAATTGTTCATTTATAAATTTGTCTCTTTTATTCAGCAAATTATATTGATAACCATGATATGACCCTACTAATCCCAAATCTTCGATAATCAACGCATCAACATCGATATCAGGTAGAGCATACAAAAACATCGAAGTTAATGAAAATATATTATCTCGAATTAGTCGACTTGACTGCCATAAGTATGGTACTTCATAAATCCATAACTTTTCCATTGGATTCAATTTATTATTAGAACTATAATATCGGTTTCCCAAAAACAAAACAGGAAATTCAGTCAATAGTCGGTATTCGAATTTGCTTATGCCTAATTGAGTACAAACCGAATTCAATGTCATTTGGTTTCGTAGTATTTCTAATTCATGGTGGTTCGCTTGATCTATTTCTTTTCGAACTTCTTCGTCAAAACTCATTATATCATCTGCTTCACTATTCAAAACATCACTAGTCAATTCTGACACCACATCACCTATACTTTCATATTCGCTCGTAAGCGTGCTAAGTATACTGCTGATACTATCGCCAGGACTTAATCCTGGTGAAGCCTCTATCGTCATCCCTTTCTTCTTCCTCCCTCTTGGTTTCCCTGCTAAATATACACATTCTTTACCAGTGGATAAGCAATATTCACATTTGGGTCGGCCCTCATCGCATCCGATCTTCAACTTCCGGCAGTTCAAGCATCGTACCTTCATCGTACCCCCTTCACCAAGCTTCCTTTACGCTCTACGTCCTTTGGCGTCCTCTTGATGAACGATGAACAGCTGTGTCGTAAACGGATACCTGATAGCACAATTGTTCCGCAGCGATTTGAGTTTTTGACACCGCCGTGTGTGTACCAAAGAGTTTGACAGCTTCAAGAGATACGAGGCGATAGAACGACGCCGTGCATTGTTATACCTAGAATGATCACAGCCTTCGATGTAAGCAAGGCCGAAACATGAAGAAGAACAGAACCGGACTGAAAAAGGCTTCAGAAAACTAGACTGTGCTTGGATCATTGGGATCCAACACAAGCAACTTCTTCATATCAGTAAACCAAAAGCTGTGAACTACCAACTGGTATATATTCCAATCGGTGTCACTAACTTTACAATTCTGAATATACCACTTGATATAATCCTGATAAACCTTGGCTTTATGCTCAAAACAGCAGATGAATAAAAGACAAGAATAATGAAATAAGAACTTCAACATATAATAGTCCCCCAGCTTGATTAGCCTGTAAGTTGAGTCATTAATGAACACTATAAACCTACCTATTGGTATGGGACTATTAAGCTCGATTGATTTCGACAAAACCGAATTCATGCCATCAAACATTTCTATGATATCAAGCAAATCTTGGCCCTGGTAAGAGCGAAAGTCGATTTCCAGCTTCAAATTCTCTATTAGTGGATAGTAGTTTGAATCGGTTCTTTTTTCAAACCCTTGCCTCAAGTGTCCAATTGCTTCATATCTGGTCCCTTTCAAACGAGGCAATAGTTTCTTGCATGCCTTCCATATCGCCATTCCTAACCCAAGAAGATCAGATCCCTCGTTCTCAAAATCTACTACTTGGATCAAACCAAATGGCTGATATAGGAGAAAAGAATAAAGCAAAAAGATTGAAAAACATACTTGAGCCGTCTCGTCTATACTGAGTTCAATCTGGTCTATCATTTCAATATAATGCGTTGTTTCTCCTACAACTTCTCCAAAAAACCCTAAAGTCTTCTGATACAATATTTGATGGATATCATGATTGACTACATTCTTACCATGATATTCGACAATTCGGCTTTGCTCTTCTTTAGCCAAGTCTTCCATTATTAGCTGACTCATATCCACTCTGTGCAAAGCCAAAAACATTGATGTGAAAGTATATACATGGGCTCGTAGTAGTGGACTTTCAACCCACAATTTAGGCACCTCAAAGAACCATAGTCTATCAATATCCTCCAAATTTCTTCTGTTATAGAAGTCCTCCCGAAATACAATCAATGGGAAGTAGTTGAGTAGTCTATACTCAAACTTATTGATACCCATGATCATGGCATTGATTTCATTTAGGTTGAATTGAGTCTCCGTTATATTATTACTATAGTAATACTTCTTCAATTCTTGGTATTGTTTGGATTCCTGATATATTAGCCTTGAGTCTTGGTCTGATTCTATTAGTATATTTGCTCCGTCGCTTGCACCACCGTTCAAACCCGTTATGTCATTGCTGATCTCAGTGAATCTAGACTGGGTATCATCTTCTCTAATTTGATCTATGTAATCTATCTCATTTGTGTCATCAAACCTTAATGAGTTGATCCCGTCACCTATCTCTTCAGCCGCCTCTTCAGCAATAGAATCTACCAGATCTGCGTCACTGGTACTGGTGCCTTTTGCTCTCCTTGGCTTGTTCACTCTTTCTACATAGACACATTCTCTGCCAGTCGCCTGACAATATTCACACTTTGGTCGCCCTTCATCGCATCCGATCTTTAGCCTTCGGCAACTCAAACATCGTACCTTCATCTTTAGTGCGATCCCTTGATTTCCTGACTTCTTTGCTGTCCAATTCCCCCGCCGTATCTCTCTGGCTCGAAAAACACTGGCGCTTCGTGGTTTCGTATCTAAGTATCTCGCAATGATTCTTATAAATTTATTCGTATCGCAGTGCCTTCTGAGAAACGCTTGAGCAGAGACAATGATACACACAGAGTTTTATACCATTGATCATCATTAAGGATATTTGGCTACAGAAACTCAAATCGTGAAACATACAACACAAGAGAACTATAAAAGGCCTGCGTTGTTTGGATCTAGAACATGCAACTTCTTCATATCAGAAAACCAGAAGTTGTGAACCACCAACTGGTATATATTCCAATCAGTGTCACTAACTTTACAATTCTGAATGTACCATTTGATATAGTCCTGATAAACCTTAGACTTTATATCAAAGCAGCAAAGACATGAAATACAAGAATAATGAAACAAAAACTTCAACATATAATAGTCTCCCAGCTTCATTAACTTGTAGGTCGACTCTTTAATATGGATGATGAATCTGGCGATGGGCATAGAGTTCTTGGCTTCGATTGATTTGGAAAAGACCGAATTCATTCCATCGAACATTTCTATGATATCAAGTAAATCTTGGCCCTGGTAAGAGCGAAAGTCGATGTCCAGCTTCAAGTTCTCTATTAGTGGATAGTGGTTTGAATCGGTTCTTTTTTCAAACCCTTGCCTGGCATATCCAAGTGCTTCATATCTGGTCCCTTTCAAACGAGGCAATAGTTTCTTACATGCCTTCCATATCGCCATTCCTAACCCAAGAAGATCAGATCCTTCGTTGTCAAGGTCAATGAGATGAATCAAATTGAATGCTTGGTATACGAGAAAATAATAAAGCAAAAAGATTGAAAAACACACTTGAGCCGTCTCATCTATACTAAGTTCAATCTGGTCTATTATTTCAATATAATGCATTGTTTCACCCACAACGGCTCCGAAGAATTCCAAAGTCTTCCAATAGAATATTTGATTGGGATCGTTCTTATCGTAATACTCAACTGCAGCTTCCTGTTGTTCTTTACTCAAGTCATCGGCTATTAGTCGGCTCACATCCACTTTGTGCATGGCCAAAAACATTGATGTGAAAGTATATACATGGGCTCGTAGCAATGGACTTTGAATCCAGAGTTTAGGTACTTCGAAGAACCATAAACGATCCATCTCATCCAATTGTCTCTCCTTATTTAAGTCTTCATGGAACACGATCAATGGGAAGTAGTTTAGTAGTCTGTATTCGAATTTACTGACGCCCATCACAGCTGCGTTGATTTCATTTAGATCAAAATGGGTTTCCGTTATACTATTACTGTGTTGGTATTTCTTCAACTCTTGATATTCTTTTGTCATTTGGTATGCGTCGTAGTATGTTTTCATTAATTCATTATTTTTTACATGACTGGATATAATGGCCAGTCCATCATTGACTTTATCGAATATTTCCCCGATTTTGTCTTCATCAGTCAGCTGGGTCATCTCAGTCATCTCTATCATTTCAGTCATCTCAGCACTAAAAGCCATAGCATCCAAACCATCCAAAACAAGTATGTCGTCTTTAATTCCTTCATCTCCATTGCCAAAACTTAGCGAGCTGATACCATTCCTTATCCCATCAGTACTAGCTTCAACCGACCCGCTTTTGACTCTTGGTGTCTTGATCTTAGCTCTCTTTGGCTCTTTAGGTTTCTTCTCCCGTTCCACATACACACATTCTCTGCCAGTCGATCGGCAGTACTCACATTTGGGTCGTCCTTCGTCACAGCCGATCTTTAGTCTTCTACAACTCAAACATCGTACCTTCATAGTCTGTTGCAGCTGTGCTGTTGCCTTGAATTTGCACCAAAACCTCTCGCTTTGTCTATGGACTCGTTTTGTACGGGTGTACCGGTTGGCTTTGGGCTCGGCTTGTATGGGTGTACCGGGTTGGTATAGAGGTAGACTGAATTCTATCGTTAGTTCCTTTGGTGGCTTCATTTGTTCGTTCTTTCGTTCATTTGACTGAAATATACATAATACATAAACATTCGTTATAAATACTCATTGGGATCGAAATCAACTAGCTTCTCCATATCATCCAAAGCAAAGTCTCGAGCAACAAGCTGAAATAGGTTCCAGTCGTTTAGGCTAACGTTACAATTTGAAATATACCAATTGATAAAGTTAAGGTAAACCTTTGGTTTCTGTTGAGGTTTGTCGTAAATGAAAATTCTAATCCAGCATGAATAATGGAATAAGACTTTCAAGCTGTATGGATCTTTCAACTTCATTAATTCGTAAATCGAGTTATCTAAAAACACAATGAATCTGCTAATTGTAATAGAGCTTTTCATTTGCATTGATTTCGAAAATCTTAATGATAAATCTTCAAATAAACTTTCAAAAGCCATCAACTGGGCATCATTATATTCTTTAGTTGGTAATTCTTGTTTTAAGTTCTCAATCATTGGGTACACATTCGAGTCGGTTCTTGGTCCATAACAATCTTGTAAATACTGCAAAGCATCATAATTTCCTTGTAAGTTGGGTACTAGCTTACCACAAATGTTTATGAACGAGTACCCGATCTTAATCAAATCCACCTTATGCCACTCTCCTTCCCTTTGTTGGTCTTCAAATTCAATCAACTGAATCAAATCAAATGGTTGATACAACAAGAATGTATAAAACAAAAAGATCGAGAAACACATTACAGCTATTTCGTTAATTGACGTGGTCATGTAATCAATTTCGTTAATAAAGTTCAAAGTAGTCTTTAGTACTTCACCAAAAGATTGCATTGATTTGTTCTGCAACACTGAATAAACATTTTCGTCTATCGAGATTGGTGATCCCTGATACGAGACTATTCCTTCCTGATTCAAATCTTCAATTATGAATCTAGGTACGTCTACATTATTAATTGATAAATACATCGTTGTAAACGCAAAAATATTCGACTTCAATAATTCACTCTTGTTCCACAATTTTGGAACATCAGCATGCCAAAAATTCTCCATGGACCTAATAGTTCTATTCTTATAATAATCTTCTTGAAGCAAAGCTATAGGGAAATAATTCAATAGTCTATATTCAAACTTGTTGATCCCCAAAGACAAGGAGTCTATTTCATTATTGTTCATATATGAAGCCAATTGGCTTTCTAGAATCCGTCTGATTTCATTGTCTTGTATTCTACCACCTGTATCCACAGCCCGTATTTCTTGTGTCTTGTCCGTTTCTATTATCGTTGCGGTTGGCGTAGTTGGAAGCTTTGTCCCTAGTTCATCTATGTCTGTCCCTATTTCATCTACTGTTGGCGGTATTTCTTGTGTCTGCCTTTCTTCGTGTTTCCCTTGTAACACTTTGGTTGCTTCACTTACCTTCTTCAGTACCCCTTTCGTCTTCCGCCTTATTCTCTTCTGTTTCACTTTGGGTATCCTTTCGATATAAACACATTCTCTACCAGTTGCTTGACAGTATTCACACTTGGGACGCCCCTCATCGCATCCAATTTGGAGCTTTCTACAACTTAAACATCGTACCTTCATACCTGTGGGTTATGAGTAGAGCTAAATTAGGCCAGATTCTATGAAAATCATGCACATTGACCACCGGTGGACAAAGGGTGTGCTATTCTTACCTTCAGATCCAAGTCTTGGTGCCAGACGTCGCTATTCTTCTGCAGCACAGCGATGCTTTGGCGCGGATTTCCACCAGCGTAATAGGGATGTTAGCTTAGTCCTGCTGTATATTAAAAGAGACGAAGTGGTTCGATTTCGGGCTTCATACATATTGGTTAGGGTCAAACTCAGTTAGTTTGCTTGTATCATCTAACCAAAAACCTCTTACAATCAATTGATACACCTTCCAATCGTTTAAACTAACATGACAATTTGAAATGTACCAGTCGATGAAATCAACATAAAGTTTAGGCTTGTCTTTATAAAAACAAATCAACAACCAACATGAATAGTGGAATAAGATTTTCAAACAATACGGATCTCTTCTTTTCATGAGCTTGTAAACGGTCGAATTCAAAGAAAGCATAAACCTACTTAAAGGGACTGGAAGCTTTATGTCTATCGAGCTTGTAAAACAAACATGAAAATCAATAAGAGTTTGGTTAATTTGTTCTGCTTCAAGCTCATCGTAATCCCCAGCAGGAAACTCCAGTCGTAAGCTTTCAACCATGGGGTAGCTATTATTGTCTCTGATTTCTCCATATCCTTCCCTTAGGTAACTGAACATATTGTACTTCGTGGTTTTCAACATTTCAATTAGTCTTCCCCCAAGATCGCCAATCGAAACACTTAGGCCGACGTAATCCATTCCATCGTCATCAAATGCAATTAAAGGTGTTAAGTCGAACGGCTGCATTGTTATAAATGAATAAAACAAGAAAAGCGAACAACAAAAACTGAAGACTTCGTTTAAGCTGGGGCTAATTAGGTCAGGCTCTTCAATCTCTTCAATATATTGCATAGTACCGCTCAAAATTTCACCGAAATACTTAATGGATTGATTCTGTAATGCTTGAAGGGTTTCAGTGCTTATAATTGAATGGTCTTTGTCATATTCAGTCATTTCTTCATGATTCAAATCTTCCGCCATGTATCGACCAACATCGACCTTGTTCATAGTCAAACATAGCGTGGTATAGGTTATCATATGCCGCCTTAGAAGGTCGTTTTGGACCGCAAGCTTAGGCACATCAAAATACCATACCTTTTCAACATCATCGAATTGAGTCTTATTATAATAATCATCCTTAAACATAACTATGGGGAAATAATTAAGTAGCCTGTACTCAAACTTGTTGATTCCAATTATTTTGGCATCAACCTCATTGGAATCGAACTTACGTGGTGCAACCACTTGCAATCCACTCCTTGAAGTACTACTGGAGGTATTGCTTGGCCCATTTGCAGTATCGCCATGAGACGGGCCCTCCCTATCTCCCCCAGTCGGGAGACTCTTCGATTTAGGCTTTCTGCCGCCTGACCTTCCTCGCCGCCTTCGAGGCAACTCAGCATATTCACATTCCCTGCCCGTAGCTGTACAGTATTCACACTTAGGTAGCGCCTTATCGCATCCTATCTTCAACTTTCTACAGCTTGAACACCGTACTGCCATCGAACAATGAAGAATCGAACGTCGCAGCTCGAAGGTTCGTATCAAAAGGAGATCTGAAGCGGGCCCATGCATAGCCAGGTTGCAGTTGTGTTAAGGGTCGTGGATATCGTGATTGTGGTCTATGTACAAATATATAATACATTAATTGCTTAAGGAGGAAACTGAGTTGCAGCCGTATCAGGGTGCAGCCGTATTAGGGTCAAAGCTGAGTAGCTCAGTCATGTCATCGAAATGAACACCATTAGATAAGCACTGGTACAAGTTCCAGTCTGTTTCGCTTAGTTCATAGTTCAAAACGTACCAATCCACAAAGTCTTCAAAAAGCCTTAATTTGTCTTCGTATACACAAATCAATTGCATACACGAATAATGGAATAGGAATTTCAATCCAAGGGGATGTTTGGACTTCATTAACTGGTAGCTTGAATAGTCTATCGACATGATGAATCGGCACAAGGGAATTGGAGATTTGATTTCAATGCTCTTGTGATAACAATTTTCTAGTTTGTCAATTAAACATTCAATTTGCTCTCTATGTGGTGGTTCCAAGTTAAGCACCGATCTTACTTCCAGTCTTAAGTTTTCAATGGTTGGATACACTAAATTATCTATTTTAGTATCAGAAGCAGGTTTTAAGTATCTTAAAAACCCTAAAGAAGAATACCCTGAACGCTTCAAATATGGAATCACCCTATTGGTGGCTCTTATGATGGAGAATCCAAACGAAATGAAATCAGTTTTATCACTAAACTCAATCAATGATATTATATTATATGGTTGGAATAAAAGAAACGTGTAAAACAAATAGCAGGATGTAGAAAGCTCAATTACTCTTCTGTCATCAAGTTCTGGGTCCAATCGATCTAGCTCGTCCAAATAAGCCATTGTGTTCTTCAATGCATCATCAAAGAATATCATGATCTTGTTATACCAAACATCATATCTGTTAGTGTGTGCATATCCATCAAGATTGCAAGCCGTATTGTGGTTATTACTGATCATTCCTGAAGAACTGATGGCAGACTCAATCTTTATATCATCCTCGATAAACTTGTTGATATTAACTTGGTGGTTTACTAGAACCACCGAAGTAAACGCATAAACATTTGACCTGACTAATTCACTGCTTCCCCATAGTTTAGGAAACTCTAAACACCAAAGCTTTTCAGCCAACTCTTGTCTAGCTCTGTTGATATATTTATTGGTGGCAACCATAGCTGGGAAGTAAGATAACAATCGATATTCAAACTTGTTTACGCCCAAAGTTACAGCGTTGATCTCATTAGAATCGATGACCTGCTTTGGTGTCTCGTAAGGCACCAACTCGACTTGACCTGACGCCTTTGAACTCTTACGCCGTTTAGCACTTCCCCGTTTCGACCTTTTCGTTCTTTTGGTGACGTAGACACATTCCTTGCCGGTTGAACTACAATATTCACACTTGGGTCTACCTTCATCACATCCAATCTTTAGCTTCCTGCAACTCAAGCACAGCACTTTCATTCTCTTTCAACAGTCACACCTACGCTTCAGACCTTTTCTTTGCACCAACAAAAGCACCACCACGGATTTCAACAAAGCACTACCCCAGATTTCAAGCTCAAAGACACTGCTTTGTGTACTTCAGACTTATGATGCCAGTTGTTCGCTGCACCTTGTGCTTTAGAGCTGTAAAACCGTTCTTTTAAGCTAAAAATAGTTTCTGATACGAGAACTGTTATGCGCAGTGGGCTTTATCGTTGATGCGGGCAAGCAGTGCCCGTGTGGTACCAAAGGGCGGTCAGAGTCACCGCTGGGAAGTTCGTAATATTCTTTCATTATCGTCACAAGACTATACAGGTGGGGGATGGGTAAGACTATACAAGTGGGGGATGGGGTAAGACTAGGGGGATGGGTAAGACTAGGGGGATGGGTAAGACTAGGGGGATGGGAAAGACTATACAACTGGGATGCGGTCCGGGTGTACTATGGATTATTTGGATTGAAGTCCACCAACTTAGCCATATCGCTGAAACGAACCCCATTAGATACGCATTGGTATAAGTTCCAATCATTTATACTGATATGACAATTCAAAACATACCAATCGACAAACTCTTCAAAAAGCTTTAGTCTTTCTTCGTATACACAAATCAATTGTATACATGAATAATGGAATAGAAACTTCAATCCAAATGGGTCTTTGGATTTCATCAATAGGTAGGCTGGATAATCTATAGCCATGATGAATTCAGATAATGGAACTTGAGATGCGATTTCTATGGCTTTTGAATAACAGCTCTCTAGGTTATCTATTAAAGACTCAAATAACATTGAATAGTTGGCATCTAAGGATAAATCCTGGGCTAAACTCTGACTCAATTCATCCCTTAGATTTTCAATTGTTGGATAGACATGATGATTCCATTTGGTCTGTTTGGGATACCTTAAGAACCCTAGTGGTGAATAGTTTGTACCTCTTAGAAATGGAACCAATTTCTTACTGGCATTTAGGATTGTAAACCCAAAAGTCATGAAATCAACCATATCATCGTTGAATTCAATCAATGAGATTATATTGTATGGTTGAAACAAAAGAAACGTGTAAAATAGATACCCTGAAGTGGAAATTTCAATCACTCTATGTTCATCTATACCTGGGCTTAAGTTATCTATGTCATTCAAATGTCCCAATGTCCATTTCAATGCATTAGCAAAGAAAATTATTACATTGTCAAACCAAATATCATAGCTATTTCTGTTGCTATATCTACCAAAACTGACCACGCTATTGTGATCGGTTTGTTTCGATCCTGTGGTGCCATTTCCGTCTTCCTTGATATATTGATTGATATCAACTTTGTGTTGTACCAAAACCATCGAAGTAAATGCATAAACGTTTGACCTGACTAATTCACTGCTTCCCCATAGTTTAGGAAACTCTAAACACCAAAGGTTTTCAGCCATGTCCAGTTTAGCTCTGTTGATGTATTTATTGGTGGCAACTATGCCTGGGAAGCAAGATAGTAGTCGGTATTCAAACTTGTTTACACCCAACGTTACAGCGTTGATTTCATTAGAATCGATGGCTTGCTTTGTAGAAACATACGGCACCAACCCTTTCAATTTTCCAGCTTCGTAGGATTCATCATAGTCACCGTTGTTCTTTTGGGCTTGTCTGTGTGTGGTTCCAGGCAAAGCATCGGTTGACTTGGAGGTCTTCTTCCCTCTCTCGACGTAAATGCATTCTTTGGCGGTTGCTTGACAGTACTCACACTTGGGCCTGCCCTCGTCACACCTGATCTTCAACTTCCTGCAACTTTGACACAGCACTTTCATTCTATTGGTAGTCTCTGCTGTGCCTTATCTGTCATTTGGTGTTCTTCACTTTGCAAGCTTGACCAAAAATCTCACCTCTTCGAGCCTTTGGATGTCCAACACTGCCAGCGACTACTGCCAATGACACAGCCAGCTACTAATATCAATGAGACCAACGACACAAGCAGCAAATGACCTTTGCAACTGTCTCACCTATCAGCAAAGCCTCTTTGAGTACAAAATAAAACTGATGAGAAACAGTGGATGGGCACATGATATTCCACCTAAGGACGTCTGGCAGGAAGTCTGGCAGGAAGCAGAAGCAGGAAGCCTGGCAGGAAGGGGAAGCAGAGGAAGCAGAGGAAGCAGAGGAAGCAGAGGAAGCAGAGGAAGCAGAGGAAGAGCAGAATAAACGTTTCGTTCATTAGTCATGGATGGGTGCTATGGGGGTGGGGGGTGGGGGTGTACCTCAGAACGGGCTTGGGTCAAGGCTTGATTTTAAGGCCGTTTGATACAACGTCGTTTGGATTGAAATGCATCAATAGCTTCATGTTTTCTATCCGGAATCGGGCTAGGATCAATTGATAGAGGTTCCAATCATTCGTGCTGACCTCACAGTTCAACAAGTACCAGTTGATGTAATCGTCAAACACTCTAATATTGATATCATAAACTGTTATGAGAAGTAAACACGAATGGTGGAAAAGGAACTTCAAGGCAAAAGGATCCTTTGATTTCATCAACTGATAGATTGAATCATCCATAAACATGAGAAATCGATTTATGGGTATTGCTATGCCTATTTCAATGGTCTTTGAAAAACAATAGGCTAGGTTTTCAAATAAGTTTTGAAATTTTGATAAGTAATCCTGATTGTAATCTGAAGGAAATTCCAGCTTTAGGTTTTCAATGAAAGGGTATGCATTATTGTCTCTTCTTAATTCATATCCCGTTCTTAAGTATTGTAATGGTTCAAAAGTCGTACCTTTTAAGAATGGAAAGGTTCGATTCAAAACATTTCTTACTGAAAATGCTACACTTATTAAATCAGCCCCACCTTCGAAATCAATTAATGTAATAAGATCAAAGGGTTGAAAGGCAAGGAGCATATTGATTAATAAGGCTGAAAAACTTATTTCAACACTGTTGCCGGCATTAGGCTCTGTATTCCCCTCGATGGACCCAATCGTTTTGGTTAGCACATTACCAAAAAATGTAACGGTTGTATCATGTAATATTTGATTGATCCTTGCATCAGAAACGTCGGTTTCTGTTCCATGGTACTTCACAACGTTGCCCTCCTTCAAATCCTCTATAATATATCGATTGATATTGACATGCCTCAGCGCCAAATACGTTATTGTGAATGCAAGCGTATTAGTCCTCAATAGTTCTGTTTCTGCCCATAACTTCGGAAACTCAAAACACCATATCCGTTGCATGGGATCCCTTTTTATCATCTCCTCTGTAAGATCCCAGCTTACCAAAGTTCTAAAATACGTCAATAGCCTATATTCAAACCTATTCATCCCTAAGATAGTGGCGCTGGTGTCGTTATTATTGATCTCTGTAATGGCTAACGCCTTCTCATCCGTGCTTCCCTCTTCACCTTCATTGTGCTTCACCACCAAAGAATATCCTTTCTTCTCGACATATATACACTCTTTGCCTGTTGAACTACAATATTCACACTTGGGCTGCCCTAGATCACAAGCTATCTTTAGCTTCCTACAGCTTAAACATCGAATCTTCCTGGCCATAATCACTTCTTCAAGCAATCTCACCATCGCAGAAAATCTTCTTATCGTGAGATCTTGTTCCAATACTGTGACTTTAGCTACACAATTATGTGCCAGGAGGCACCTAAACGGGGCCAGCGTCCAAGGATATGGTATTAAATGACTCCAAAGGTTCAGAAACTTGATTGATTTTATCGAAATCGAACAAATTTGGATCAAAATCAAACAAACGATTCAAGTCTCCCATTCTATAATCACTCAAGATCAATTTATATAATCTCCAGTCATAGTCATTAGGATTGCAGTTTTTCATATACCAATGGATAAAATCATTAATGACTTTCATCTCGCCTTCACCTCCACAGATGAAAACCAAACAGGTGAAGTTGAAGAGAACTTTCAATGCAAATTCATCTTTAGATTTCATTAGTTTGTACATGTGTTCGTCAATCATGAATATGATTCTGATTAAAGGCAAAGTTTCTTTGGTTTCGATGGCTTTTGAAATATAAATCGACATCTTTTCGAAAAAATCATAAAACATTATTAATTCGTCTTCAGTGTATAAATGTATTGGCAATTGAACATTCAAGTTCTCCACTATAGGATAAACATTTGAATCATCACGGTATTGAAGTCTTTCTCTTTTGTATCGCAACCCTTCGTACTTGGTTCCTGTAAATTTGGGTAGGAGATCTTTTGTTATAGCTGTCATAGACCTCCCAATACCAACCAAATCTACTGTACCTGGCTCGAAATCAATAAGTGGAATTAGATCAAAGGGTTGAAACAACAAGAATGTAAATAGCAAAAATATCGAAATACATATTTCAGCAGATTGCTCCAAGGTAGGATCAATGGAAGAGATTAGATCCATATCTCTAGTTGTATCAGTCAAGGCATCACCAAAAAAATTAAATATTCTTTCTTTCAACTGCCCTTCCACCCCAGCTCCCAGGCCCGAAAGAGCGATATCTCCATCAAGATCATCTCTGAAATCATCAATGATATATTGGCTAACATCGACGTTTTGGCATGTTAAAAACAAGGTGGAAAATGCTAGGATATTGGATCTTAAAGGTTTACTTTGATTCCATAAATGGGGAACTTCAAAATGCCAAATACATTCCATTGGGTCCAATCTCTTGGTTATCAAATTCTTCTCTACAGTCACTATTAGTGGGAAATATCTTAGTAGTCTGTATTCGAATTTGGATAATCCCATTTGCAATGACATGGAGTTTAGGTTATTATTACCAAAACTATCATTGGTCAAGCTTTGCCTTTGGTAGCTTACCAATTGCGTGTTTACACTGCTGCCATTGTACTCGCTACCGTCACTAATTTCGTTACCACTGTCGCTACTGCTGCCATTAATTTCATTACCACTGTCGCTACTACTGCCACTGCTGTAGCCATTATCTTCATTCCTCCTGGCCCCCATCTTATCGCCCTCACTGTCTGAGCTGACGTTTGTCCTCTTCTTCACGTATACACATTCTCTCCCAGTGGCTCGACAATATTCACATTTGGGCCTGCCTTCGTCACAGGCTATCTTCAACTTTCTACAGCTCAAGCACCGTACTTTCCTAGCCATGGCTTCATAAATGGTTCGTATTACTCAGTTCATACACAAATGGCACTTCGCTGCCATTAGAGTTTGCCTGTATATTAGCCGAAATCAAGTCGATTGTCTATTGCTTACGTAAGAAAGGGACTATACGGTTGGTTCAGCTGGTTCAACTGGTTCAGCTGGTTCAACTGGTTCAACTGGGTCGGCTGGGACATGGCGAGACTGGTGTGCTAGTTCAACAGATCCAGGTTGTGCCGTTGCAGCGGGAGAATTTGGATCAAAATCGTACAATTTCGTGACATCAAACATGATATAGTCTTGCAAAACCAACCGATATAAGTTCTTATCAGTAACACTATGGTCCATATTACGAATATACCAGTGGATGAAATCGACAAAAATATTTGCCTTGAACTTGGATTCGCTAATGTTGACCAACACCGAATAATAATATAACAACTTCAAACTGAACGGATCTCGATCCAACATCATTTGACTCAACTCCACATCACATAAAAATAACCACCTATAAATAGAAACATTGGTTTTGGTTTCAATTGACCTTGAAAAACAGATTTCAAACAATTCAATTGCCTTGGACAAGATTTTGGACTGATGGTCTGAATAGTTATGGTCAAACTCTTTAAAATCTACCTTTAAGTTTTCAATAATTGGATACTTGTTATTGTCATCTCGATGAGTATATATCTCCTTCATTTGGAAGAACCCAAAGTACTTGGTATCATACAAGACCTTCACAGACGCTTGTAAGACTTTTCTGAATATCATACCAAACTTGATTAAGTCAAGTTTATCATTAAACTCAATTAAAGATATGAATCTATATGGTTGAATAGTTAAGAATGAGAACAATAGTAGAATTGCAACAGTAACTTCGGCTGCTTTAGATGTAGTCAATTCATGGTTGTCTAATTGTTCCATTAATTGTATTGTATCAGCAACTGATTTTTCAAAATATACAACACTCCTTCTATTTAGTTGAGTGAAGATATCTTTATCTCTCATACAAAATACCCCATGATAATCACCTACTTCATCGCCTTCACATAAATCATTGACAATTAGTTGCTCCACTGGGCTTTGCAGTGTCTCAGACAAGAACATGGAAGTGAATGAGTAAATATTATTCCGTATAATGGCACTTTTTTGCCATAGAGACGGGACTTCAAGCAACCATAGTTTCTCTCCAGCATCTAATTCACGATTAGTATAGTACTTTTCCCCCAAGAAAATCACAGGAAATTCTTTCAACAACCGGTATTCAAACTTGTTTATTCCTAGTTGCTTATGAATCGAGTTCAATGAGTTCAAGCTCAATGAGTTCAAGCTCAATTGTTGTTGTAGAAACCAATAATCCTTACTGGTTGGCTTGCGGCTGGGGTTCAATACTATCGTCTCTGTCTCAAGTCTTTTCTTCCTCCCTCGACGCTTTGGCGCTTCATAAACACATTGTTTCCCTCTCGACTTGCAATATTCACACCGGGGCCTTCCCTCGTCACAAGCAATCTTCAATTTCTTACAGCTTAAGCATCGGACAACCATCTCTTAGTGATAGATTTCGCATCCATACAAATGAGGATATTAGCAACTGTTCTGCCATTGCGGCCCAGTCCCACCAGCATGGCCTGGGAGGGCCTGCTCAGCAGCAGCACATTGGGCATGAGACTCCAGGTTGAACCTCTTAATACAACAAATAGGACTAAATAGGACCCAAAGTGCCAATTCCAAAGTTTTTGAATGATTACTCGTCACGTGCATTTCACGTGCCACAAAACTGTGTTTTGGTGTTAATAGGGGTGTACTGGTGTGATATTAATCTCCAACTTTGAGATTGTTGGGAGATTTATAAGATAGGAGCTTTCAGTGCCACTTTATTTGCTAGAATTGATAGATACAAAGGCCAGACGAGGGCGGTATAGAACTGGGCGCTTAGAATTTATACAATTGGGTAGACACTATGACCAAGACTGAGATTGAAGCTCTTGCGGCCGAGCTACCATATGGAGACGGGTCCAATAAGATTTTTGGGATGGAGAACTTTGGAAACACTTGTTATTGTAACTCCATCTTACAATGCTTGTATTACACCGAGAAGTTTCGAGTGCAATTGATCTCGCATCACAAGACCGAACATGAGCGTAAGTTGAATTTGTATGGGATCAAGACCCATAACTTTAGTAACAAGTATGAAATGTTGGTTCAGAAAAGATTGAAAGAACAACTGAAGAGTATCAGTGAAGAAAGACCTAAATCTTCAAGAAAGGGGTCAATATTCGGGTTGAAATTCAATTCTTCATCAAATAATAACGGTAATATGGTCTTCAGTGAAAATGATATCCCAAACAGACAGAATTTCATATTTGAGTTAAAGAATTGTGAATTTTTGTCAAATCAGGAAAAGATATTAGTTAGTAATGACGATGACTTTAAGAACATATCAATTATGATCACCAGACCTTCTCAAAATACAAACTCAAAGGAAAGTTTGTCCAACAAGAATGATTATAGTCAGAGTTCATCGATGTTGTTGAATAATGAAACCACCGTTGAAAGTAGAGATGATGGGATTATTTCTTCTCAATCTTCCTATATCATAGTTGGGATTCCCTATCCTGAAACTAATCTTCAAAATCCAATTAATCCATTCAATCAAAGCCCAACTTCAGACCAGCGTAAAAGGCTGGCTTTGATCAATGGACCTATAGTTAATTTAGATCATTCGTTACAGTTACCTAGTGAACAAACAGAAGACCTGGCCCTATTATATGCTTTGAAAGATATGTTTGAATGTATGGTTGAAAACAAATCTAACATCGGGGTAGTATCACCTAACTTTTTTATTAGTAAATTGAAGGAAAAGAACTATTTGTTTAGACAAAATAACATGCATCATGATGCTCATGAGTTTTGTAATTATTTAATCAATGAAATCATTGAATGCTTAAATAAAGAAAATGGTATTGAAGACAACTGGTGCAATAAATTGTTTCAAGGTATAATTACTAATGAAACTAAATGTTTAAGTTGTGAAACCATAACTTCTAAAGAAGAAACGTTTTTGGATTTATCAATTGATATTCCACCAAATAATAATGCCAATTCATTGACCCATTCATTGAATAACTTTTCAAGATCGGAAATCTTAACTCATCAAAACAAATTTTACTGTAATTCATGTTCTTCATTACAAGAAGCCATTAAAACAATTAAAGTGAAATATTTACCTGAAATTTTGGTTATCAATTTCAAAAGATTTAAATATGATGATAAACTAGATAAAATGATTAAATTGTTTGATTCTATTTCATATCCGTTAAAATTAAGATTATTTAATACTGCCCAAAATTCAAAGTCCAATGATGACTTTTTGGAAAACAATTTCCAATTGTATGAATTATATTCTTTGGTTGTTCATATTGGAGGTGGGCCAATGCATGGACATTATATATCATTATGTAAAATCAAACCAAAAGTTTGGTTATTATTCGATGACGAAACGGTAGAAATGGTAGATGAATCTTTCATTATGAAATTTTTCGGTAATGGACCCGGTCTAGCTAGTGCTTATATACTTTTTTATCAAAAGTGTGATTATCTAGACGAAGGTGAAGAAGAAAAATTGGATTTTGGATTTAATCTTGATGATTTGTATAATGGAGATGAATATTTCACTGGTAGTTATCCGATGGGGTCAAACAACAGTGAAAATGGCACCACTATAATCAGTGGTAATGGTAATGGTAGCAACAATAATAACAATGGCCATATGAACGGGAATGGAGCACAGAGTAATTCTAATGAAAGCACTACATTAAATTCATTAAGCAAGAAAGAATCATCGCTTTCATCATCCACTAAACAAGATGAAAACTCATTAAGTGATAATAATACCAACTCACCAAGTTTGGATCCTACGATACCAAATTCAATCCCAAATAAAAAGACTTCTACCTTGTTTAAGAAAAATTTCAAGCTAGACAATTCAAATACGCCTTCGATGTCATCGATATCTAATTTGTCAGGGAACAACACATCCGTTCCTCCAAATGCTGCTACTCCTTCCACAACATCGTCTAATGCGGCACCAGGCTTGCACAACGGTGGACAATCAATACCTCCCACATCACAACCGCAGGGCCCATTATCACAGTCACCTACTATGCAGCCCAATTCTCCATTGGTGCAACCTGTGAATGATATCCCAATGAGGCCAGAAGAAGTCAGAGAAAAGAAAAGCTGGGTGGGGGGATTAAAGAGAAGAGAACTGAAAATAGACACTAAAGAGAGGAAACTAAGCAGTGGCAGTGTGAAGCTGGAGCCTGATAAGGAGAAACGAAAGTCAATCTTCGGGTTCAAAAGAAAGCCTTGAAGCCGCTCCTTCCTAGTCAATAGGGTTAGTTGAATATACGATTTATATGCCTCAGACACCTGAGACACCAAGCAGTCATCAAAGACATCACCTAAGCCCAAAGCATCCAGGAGGTCATACTGCGAAGTCCGTAAATGGTCCGTAAAATCTCTCAGACTTCCCCTTCTTTGTCCTTGTTTGTCCTTGTTTGTCCTTGTTTGTCCCTTTGTCCCCTTCTTTGTCCCTTTGTCCCTCTGTCAATGACACTCTCTATCAATGACTCTCTCTATCAATGACGTTAGGGCTATCCACTCGGTTTCATGACTGCGAAAAACCGTTGAGTCACCTGCGATAACGTCAAATTTTTCCATTTCTAAGCGCCAACCGTTTATAAAAGGCTTAAGGATCTCGGTTTTTCAGATAAGATCCCAGCTATAGTACATAGATAAGAAGATATAAGATAGAAGACATGGTTACCTCGATAGTTTCACCAACCTTGACCACCACCCCCACCTCCAAGTTGATTAC
The DNA here is from genome assembly GCA_030572015.1 of Yamadazyma kitorensis. Classification (NCBI taxonomy): domain Eukaryota; kingdom Fungi; phylum Ascomycota; class Pichiomycetes; order Serinales; family Debaryomycetaceae; genus Yamadazyma; species Yamadazyma kitorensis. Next base: position 133,355 of record JAJLZC010000021.1, on the reverse strand, counting down.
ATTGGCAGCAGGATGCTTTTGGGGAGTCGAGAAGGTATTTAGAAAGCAATTCACCGATAAAGGATTGATTGATATCAAGGTGGGATATGCCAACGGGATTCCAAACATTGGAAACGTCAACTACCGTGAAGTGTGTAGTGGCACCACTGAATTTGCAGAATCGATCCAAATTTCCTATGAGCCTTCCAAGTTGAAGGTCGATGACATCTTGGATATTTTCTTTAGAATGCACGATCCAACCACCTTGAATAGTCAAGGTGCTGACCATGGTACTCAATATAGATCGGTTGTCATGGCCCATAACGACGAAGACTTGAGCATCGCTAAAGCTGTTCGTGACAAGGTCCAAACCCAATATTACCCTCATCACAAAATCGTCACCCATATCGAGCCTATTAAAGTATGGTACGACGCTGAAGACTATCACCAAAAATACTTGAACAAAAATCCAAATGGATACGAATGTTCTTCCCATTTCATCAGAACTCAGCCAAAAAAATAGGTATGGCACTGGCGCTCTTCAATATTTTCAAATAGGCTGGCCAGTGCCATACCCGGCTCGACCAAATATGCAACACTAATATAGGCTCACCAAATATTCAACCAAACATTCACCACTAGTATAGGCTCAACACTAGTATAGGCTCAACACTAGTATAGGCTCAACACTAGTATAGGCTCAACCAGCCGATTTAGACCAAAGGAAAACGTCAGAAAGTAGCTAAGTTCTCGCTAATCGGTGCTAACTGGTGCTAACGGGTGCAACTGGTGCTAATTGGCCCTAATCTTGCTTCTCGTCTGACTCTACCTTTATACTCACTTCAGGCTTCTTTATAGACATCTAATATATGAAACGCGTAATTTTTTTCTAACTATAAGAACGGTCCAGAACATGAGTTTATGGGTCGATAAGTATAGACCTAAGAGGTTGGAGAAGTTGCTGTATCATGATTCGATCACAAAGAGCTTAAGGGCGTTGTCCAGTACCGGCGACTTCCCTCATTTGTTGGTTTATGGGCCAAGTGGAAGTGGGAAAAAGACCCGAGTGTACGCTACGTTGCACGAGTTGTTTGGTAGCCAAGTCGAAAAGTTGAAGATTGATGTCAAGACATTCACCACGTCTTCCAATAGGAAGTTGGAATTGAACGTGTTAAGCTCGCCGTATCATTTGGAAATCACCCCTAGTGATATGGGTAATAATGATAGGGTGGTGATCCAAGACTTATTGAAAGATATTGCTTCCACTGAGCAAGTTGACTTTAGCAGTATGAACAATAACGTCAATGGGGGGAATAAGCTGCCAAAACATAGATTCAAAGTAGTTATAATCAACGAGGCAGACTCTTTAACAAGAGATGCTCAAGCTGCTTTAAGAAGAACAATGGAAAAGTATTCATCAAACATTAGATTGATTATGATTTCCAACACTACATCGAACATTATCCCTCCAATTAAATCAAGAACTTTGTTGGTCAGGATCCCATCCCCTTCGCCAATGGATATAGCTAAGATTTTGGATCACATATCTTCAAAAGAAAGTATTAAGTTCAGTAATTATGATGAAAAATTCAATTTTTTACAGAAAATAGCTATCAACTCCAATCAAAATTTAAGAAAATCGATACTTTGTTTTGAAACCATTCTGATGCAGAATGAAACCATTTCAACGATTGATAAAAATGCTATTATTGAATTAGATTGGGAAATCATCATTAGAAACATTTCCAATTTAATTATATCTAATCAGTCTGTTTCAAATTTAAGTAAGATCAGAGTCATCTTTTATGAATTGTTGGCTCATTGCATTCCCGCTAGAATCATTTTGAAGACTTTGTTATTTGACTTGATTGAAAATTGTAATAACAACCAAGTCTTGAGCTTGGTTCAGATCGGGTCGATTTTTGATGAAAGATTGAGCTTGGGTACTAAATCGATATTCCACCTTGAAGGTTTTGTTGCTAAAGCAATGGTATCCCTTAGCTAAGATTGACAACAAGAAGTATAGTTTCCATCTTATATTTGAACATACAAACCTATATAAATTGATTCACCAGCCTAGATTTCTGCCTAACCTGATTTCTACAGCCACTTGACTTTCCGGCTAGCCAATTCCAGCCACCTAAGTCTGGACCTTGTTATCGCCCGAAGCTTTTGAGTCAACAACCTTGTTTCTCTCATCCTCTGGCACAACATCATCGTAACTGGGGGGTGGCACCGCAGATGATCCCTCTTGGGGCTCAAAGGCCTGGACCGGTTCTTGGACGGGTTCTTGGACGGGTTCTGGGACCGGTTCGTCGGTGTATCTTTGACCGGCAGCCGCTTCTGGCGCATCTGGAGCTTGACGGTTCTCATCGTCGATACTCCTAAACCCTCTCCTTGGATGCTCGATCAAGATATAATAAAGAGTGAACAACACTCCTGGAAGGTGGCCCAAACAAGTCAAAATCACACTCACCAAAAACTCCTTGGTGAAAATGGTCTTGTCCAATATCAAAATGGGAACAGGGGGGAGTAAAAACCCCAAGATAATCAATAAAACATTCTCCATAGTTAACACTAAGATCATTAATTGGAACTGCCAGAGCCATTTCGCACCGAAAATGGTGAGTGCTCGAGCGAAGGCTAAGGGATTGTTAAGACATGGACTACGTGAAGAAGGCGATATGGGGGCCAGACCCCAAGGAGCAGGTATGTGCCGCATATGGCGTTGGGCCGTAGCGTCAGCCGGTTGACGGTGGCGGTGGTTGTGGACTTGGATTTGGGTTTGCTGCGCAAATATGGCTGGAGAAGCAAGATACTAACTAGTTTAGATGAGAAAGATTAATCTGTTGCTAAGAAAGAACAAGAGAGAATTGGACCGGTCCATGAACCAATTGGTGCCATTGAAGAAGAAAACAGAATCGCTTATCAAAAAGGCGGTCAAAGATAAAGATTTGAAGAGTGCTAAAATATACGCCAGAGAGTTGCAGAACGTCAAGAAACAGTACAATAAGTTGCATTTGTCAAAGACAAGAATAGATTCTATCAACATGTCTATAAACGAACAGTGGTCGATGAACAAATTGACCCAATCTTTACATTCGTCCACTGTTGTTATGAAAGATGTGAACTCGTTGGTGCACCTAGGGGTGGTCCTGGGGACTATGCAAGAGTTAACTAAGGAGTTAATGAAAGCAGGGGTAATAAATGAAATGATGGACGATATGATTGATTTGGATGTTGATGAGGAGCTTGAAGATGAAAGTCAAGATGAAATCAACAAGATCATAGAAGACTTGACTGCTAAAGAATTCAATAAGATCGATAATGAAGTACCTACTACCAACTTGGAAGTTGATGAGCCACAACACCAAGTGGAAGAGGATATGACGGAAGACCATGAAGCCTTAGATGAAATGAGGCAAAGACTAAGGGCTCTTCAAGAGTAATAGGCTTGTCCAGCAACTTTGAGTTTTTATTCTAATCATATATAGATGTCTATTATAAATAATGTGCAATTAAACTAGTAATTAATAAACATTTAATGAGACTTGTTTTCATCCCCGAGCTTTCACAATCCCTGCCATCGCCAAATTGCTTAAACGGGATATATTTAGTGGTGTTTTTGGGATTCTTATCATCATCATAGTTCAATCTATCTCTATTCTGCTCAGCTAGTTCCAATTCATACTCATGTTGATCCATATAATTTTGAGCTTCAACTAGCGGTCCATATAACTTCCTGACTGGATCATAACTAAATAATCCCCCTGACTCCTTGTCAACCGTGGAAACCACCAAATTGGAGTCTACTTGCATGGTGTCATCAATACTAAATGGTAGAAACCAGAACTTCTTTTTCTTTTTGGGCTCTTCCTCCTCTTCTTCTTCACATGGGTCTGGGCCCTTGTCAAAATCAAGATAGACCCCTGCCCCGATATTGAAATCTGAAAACATGGGCTTGACACTCTCCTCTGTATCTGACCCGTCGTTGCTTAGCTCATAAGGTTCAGGCTTGTAATCAATATCGTAACCATTATACTGCAAACTGTTTAGAATAGGCTGCAAATCAGCGTCTTTCAAAGATTGCTGCCCAAACGGTTGTTTGGCTGCTGTTTGGACTTCTTCCACAAGCAAATCTTGTGGATCAACATAGTCGACTACCTGATTAGACACTTTATTTTGTAAATTCATGTTTATGTTTGTGTGGTTGCAAAATTTACAAAATCGAGATAAAAGGCTGCAACTTAGCCAATGAATCCACAAGAGAAATTTTTACTTACACAAATGTTCTTATTTGGAGGCCGTTTGGCTTACAGTTGTATTGCACGGGACGCCCAAGAGCCTTAAGCTCTTTTAACTGCCCAGATTCAGTGCACAACGGCTCCATTGTGGTTGCACCGTGATTGTCATCGAGTTACACAGTAATTACACGGCCATTGTGCTAATTACTTGGTCAATGCCGTTGCCACAATGAACAGAGCACAGTAAGCTGTAAATGACTTACAACTGCATAGTCATAGGCTTATAAGCTGCTCTGTAACAGAACCAGAAGGGACCAAGGGCCATCAGAGAGTCCGATATGACGGTTCTGGTGGAGGTCCTGGCAGAAGACCCGCTCTAACTTTTGCAAAAGAGCCCCAAAAATCACCAAAAAAATCACCAGCCATACGACAGCCACTATCAACACATTCTAGTAGCTTTGACAGCCGTGAGTGCCGTAGTGGATGAATATGATGGAGCTTTGGATGAATCGTAAGGGATTCCTCACGTGACCAAACCCGAGCTGAAAAATTTGGAAAAAATCTCAAAAAGTTTGGAGTCCATCTCATCGCTTACCACAAAGATGTCATCCAGTAAACCAAGAGTAACGCCCGTCAGGAATGCTGCATTGCCATCGCAAACGACCCCGGAGCAAAGATACTGGAGGGGGTTTGTGAATCCTCAGCTAATCAAGGAGAACCATTCGATCACCGATATAAACTTCAACCCAGCGTCTCCGTATGATTTTGCAGTCTCGTCATCAACAAGAATCCAAATATTCAGTAGTAAGACCAGGCAAGTGATCAAGACGTTTTCAAGATTCAAAGATTCAGTGTTGTCTGGGAAATTCAGATACGATGGTAAGTTGTTGGTGGCAAGTGACAAGTCAGGATTGGTATCAATCTATGATAGTTATCAACCAAGAAACCTATTAGTTAGTTTAAATCCATCAAGCTATTCGACTCACGTAGCCAAATTCCATCCAACCATCGGTAATCAGCTTTTGACTGGTTCGGACGATAAGACCGCAAGGTTATACGATATTTCCCAAACTACAAGTGGCCCAATACTTGAATTTGACGATAGTTTCCACCAAGATTATATCAGATCTGGTGATTTCATACCAAATAATCCAAACTTAATAAGCACTGGGTGTTACGATGGGATAGTTCGAGTCTTTGACATTAGATCAAAGGATTTAGTAACTTCATTCAACCATGGTTCTCCAATAGAAGATGTTTTAGCATTCAGTCCAACCACTTTAATCTCAAGTGGTGGTCCCCAAGTTAAAATCTGGGATTTGACTACCAATAGTCAAATTAATGAATTGACCAACTTTACAAAGACTGCCATGACTTTGCATAACACAGGCGACCGGGGATTATTGGTAGGTTCCTTAGATGGCCATGTTAAGATTTTCGATTCTTCGAATAATTCTTGGAATGTTAAATTTGGTTGGAAGTTTGGTAGTGGTGGTGTATTAAGTTGTGGGGTATCACCAATCGAACATGATCATAAACATTTTGTCACTGGATTAACTTCAGGATTAATATCGATACGTACCAGAAAGACCGAACCAAAAGTTAAACAAGGTGTTAAACAAGTCAAATCCAATGCATATAATCGTATGTTAAGAGGAATGGACTATCAAGGTGAAGAAGAACATAAATTTATCACCTCAAGTACTAATTCTACAATCCAGCAACAAAATAAACGATCAAAGAACTTTGAAAAACTATTGAATTCATTCAAGTGGCTGGAAGCCTTAGATAATGGATTTGTAACTGGAGTACCAAAAGAACATACTATAACTATATTAAACGAATTAAAAAAGAGAGGAAAAATCAGAGGTTCATTAGAGAATAGAGATGAAATTTCGTTGATTCCAATATTATCATGGTTTAACAAAAATGTTGAAGATGTTAGATCTTTTAATTTGATTAACGATTTTTTAACGGTGATATTAGAATTATATAATGATTTAATCTTAAATAATAGTGATTTGGTTGAAATCTTTAACAATTTATTTAAAAAAGTTGAAGTTGAAATAAAGAAAGCTAAAGAAGCTAATGAATTAAAAGGAATGCTTGAATTATTGGCCATCTAGAGGAACGTCGTTGGAACAAAAACCATTTAATTCTGCCACAGAAGCCTCTTTTTGCACCAAATAATGTACATTATTCACATAACTCGTATAAAGATGATTGTTCACCATCTTCTTCTCTTTTTCTTCTTGATTTTATTCATTACAGCGTCCCTACAATGATCACTACAAAACCATTTGATTTTCCCCGTGGTGTACTTCAAAGCTTCAACTCGATTCAATAGTCCAACACACTTATAATGAAACCACTCGCCATTAGGACAGCTTAGTTCATTGTCACAAGCTATCATATCACCAAACGAACCTTGCTTACAGTAACAATATTTCTGGTCATCTTCAAATGATGCCGTTGGAGCAAGGGCAGGTTCAGGTACAGATTTGGGCTCATTGACAGACACTGGCTCAACAGCAGTTTCTTTCTTGACTTTCTTAACAGGCTTGGATGTTTTAGAAGGATTTATTGGTTTAATAAGCTTGATGGGTCTATTAAGCTTTTTAAATTTGGGAGATTTGTTCAAGGATTCAGGATTAGTCTGATGCTTGTCATTTTTGAGTTTCAAAATGATTTTAGGTCTCTTCAACTCTTGTTGTTCTTCCAAAGCTTCCTTTTGAGATAGCAAAGGGTTTTCTGTATAATGCAATTTCAATTTATCTCTTAATAGTTTGTACTCATTGTTAATAGTATTATTTTTGATGTTTTTGATGTTTTGGAACTCTCGTAATCGATTGATTTCTCCGGCCAACGATGCTTTATGGATTGTCAACTGGTTTGCAAGGCTTTTGGACTCGGCTATGGATTCATTTATTAGTGGTGTTATGGTATTTTGCAATTGTTTATATTCTGCTTTAAACGTCTCATGTTCCACCTCGTTGTCTTCGTGTTGCCTCAACTGCATTAATTGTTCATTCTGCTTGTCAAGCGACACGTTGAGCGACTGCAAGAGCCATAAGGACCGTATTATATCAGCCGGCAAGTGATCGGTGGTCGATATGAATGAATTCTGTATTGACATCACGCTAGTGTTAGAGAAACGTTTGGTCGCGAGCTTTGATCGATGTGCGGAACCTCCGCTCCAGAGCCAGTCAATAAAGAAAGCATTCAATTAACTATAAAAAAGTAAAACTATTTACATAGAAAACAAAAAATATAGATTGAAACATAAAACCAGATGGAATTTAAATTTAGTTTTCTAAATCTTTCTTTAAAGTACCTAAGAAAGCGTGTTTTTCAGCTGGAGTTTGGAATCTACCTTTACCGAAAGATGAAGCAGTATCAATCCATTTCAAGCTAACTTTTTCAGTTGATTTCTTAGCAGTAGAAGTGTATAATGATTTTCTTAAGGTGATGATTCTCTTTCTAGTACCTGGAATAGAACCTTTCAATAATAAGAAATCATTGTTGACCATACCATATCTAACGAAACCACCCATTGGGTTGATGGTTTTAACAGTTCTATCGTATTCAGTAGAACCTGATGATTCATCATTGGCTTTACCAACTCTGTAAACCTTGTGGTTAATTGAAGTTCTGTGATGGTAACCGTTTTGACCGGCTCTAGCAACAGTCCAATTAACATTAGCTGGATGCCAGGCACCAATACAAGCAACTTTTCTTAAACCTCTATGGGTTTTTCTTGGTAATTTTTTGGTACCCCATCTATGAGTTACACCTTCGAAACCATGACCTTTGGTAACAGCAATAGCATCAATCATTTCATCTTGTTCAAAAACTGAATCAACTGAAACGGTTTTTTCAAAGTGTTCTTTAGCAAAAGCAATCTTGTCAGCAATAGAACCACCATTGATTTGGATTTCAGCTAAATGAGCTTTCTTTTGAGATAATGGAGTCTTTTTAATTTGGGTATGAGCTAAAACTCTAACAACTGAACAGTATTTTTCAATTCTAGCTAATTCTTTTTCAATTTGAGTTGAATCTTTAGCGTATTTAGCAGAGTATTTAGTGAAAGCCTTCTTTTTAGATTTGTACCAGTTTTTGTAAAATCTTCTTCTGATTTCTTCACTTAAATGTTCAGCCCAAACAGTAGTTAATGATCTTAAACCTCTTGGAGTTTCAACGTAACCAACAACACCGACAACAACTAAAGGTGGAGTATCAACAACGGTAGCAGCTTCAACAACTTCTCTTTTGTGCATCTTAGAACCTGGTCTATCCAAGTCTCTAACAATGGTGGTCATACCTGCTTTGTAACCTAAGAAAGCAGTTAATGAAACTGGTTTAGATTTGACATCCTTTGGGAATGACTTTACTCTTCCTCTTTGTCTGGCAGCTCTCTTTTTTGGCAAGAACCCTAAAGAACCATGTCTTGGTTGTTCGAATTTTCTATGGGACATATTTAATTAAATTTGTTATAAAGTTATAATACAAAAGAAAAGTTTTTCACTTCTGCATCGCTATGAATAAAAATTTTCAAAACCGACGTGCGCGGCCAAACAATTGACGGTCGTGCGCACAGGAAAATAAAATGAAGCCTAAACACAGTACCACATTTACGCGTAAAAAACAACAGCCGCGTAGATATGGGAACAGGGAAAGGGAGAAAAAGAGAAAAAACCAGTGCACCACAGTGCTTCGTCTAATCGGTAAAAATTGCCACAGTGCGGGTCGGAATGCATACGGGTGTACCAGTGCCAAAAATTAATAACTGTTGTTAAGTGGAGGGTTTATTTTGGTGGCAGAACTCTGTTCCCGCAAGCAAAGGTTTTGATTAATTACTTGCGTTTCCACTTTTTACATTTTATGCATGAGGTGGTAACCGATGGGAATTTAACTATTTTAGGAAGTGATTGTTTTTGCATCATAACTGCATATTTAGCTTACATAATCAAAGGTTTGGCTTACGAAATCAACACCTTAGCTTACATAATCAATCCTTTAGGTTACGTAATCAGATCTAGCCTCAGGACTTAGGCGGATCAAGGCATAGGAAGAAAGTATGGATGGAGGTTCTAACTAGTGGACCAATTAGCTTGGCCGCCAGAGTCCTAGAGTCAGAGTCCTAGAATGTCCAACGTTAGAACATGATCGATGTCTTACCTCGTTAGCCATCTTAACCTCAGCACTAATCATCAAATCATGTTTAATGTTTAATATCGTATTGCTGAATAGCTAGGCAGTCAATGTGTATGTAAAGCTGTAGTTGACCTTGTAACCTGTTCGTCTAATTTACATGTTCAAGGAGACAACTTCTATGGTTTCTTGATTTACATTGCTCTCCACCACATCACGTATATGAACCCCCTTATATATGGTTTTATTTTGTACCATTGATTATATGGCATTTATTTTATGGGTTTCTTTTAGTAAAGGGACTACGATTCTAAAGGATAACGATAGTGGGGCTGAAGTTTCTATTTAATTTCAATTACACTTCATAGCAAATCATAGGGCTCTACACTTCCCTTTAAAAGCATTTTCTCTTGGTAAATCATCAAAAGAAACCAGCAGGAAGGTTGTAAGTATCAAAGCTTCGTCTTATCAACTTGGCTTGATGGGGCCCGACTTGCCTGGATGGGCTCAACTTGACTCGCCCGGAAGGGCCTCCTATCGATCATCAACCATTTTGCAGTTAAACCTTTCAATTTGGAGCCAGAACAGCCCTCCAAAAGAAACTCGATTTGATCTGAAATTTTCAGTTACGAAGTATCAACCCACAACCAAGGAACTAAGGGATATGAACACCTGGAAGTCGAAGGCGAGGTACCAAGACTAATGAAGTCGAAGGATCTATGGTTCTGTGAAGATCAAATGTAACTTGGAATGGAGGATCTAACCGGTTAACTTGTAAGTCTACGGGTTTATTTGAGATAATATGGAATCTTAGTTCGTGAGTCTTCTGGCGGGTTTATAAGCGTTATGAATCCATGGATTCAGATCCTTAGCTTGTTAGAGTGGATTTATGATCGTCGTCTTACACTCTCCAGGCTTTAGGCTCAAAAGAAGTGGTAGAACCGTTTCAAAGTTGAAATGCTTGCTTGTGGGGTGCTTGGTTGCTAGAAGTTGGTTCTGGATCTGCTACTGCAGTTATCTTATACACTAATCCAGGCAAATGGATCGCTAATCAACCACAATATCACACTTAGGCTGGGCTGCATAGATTTTGAAATCCCTGGACACGGCAACCCATCAAACTGCATAACTTTTGATCAAGACCCTTCAACTTACCTTTGCTCTCGACACATTAAACATAGAGGCTTCAGAGTGTTATAAGCCAGAAATTAACCTATTATCTATTCATAATACACAGTATTATACAAAAATGTATTCGTTCATAGTCTTTCTCTATTTTCTCTTGACATGAATAATCTTCTTTAATGCCAATCTAGCATCTCCGTCATCATTGTAATTATAGTAGATGTCATTGAACAATCCTAAGCCAGTATTGGCATTGGCATTGCCATTGCCATTCAACAACTGATTTCCCATGTTCATTTGGGTGGGAGTACCTTGAGGCACTTGATTAGAGGGCTGTACTTGCTGTAAGTTTTGATTTTGACCCATCATCATTGGCTGGCCCTGGCCTTGGTTCTGGCCTTGACCTTGGCCTTGGTTTTGACCCTGGTTTTGAAGTTGATTTTGGCCCTGACCTTGGCCCTGACCTTGGTTCTGGGGAACTTGGTAGCTACTCATAAACATGTCTTGATTATACAAAAACTGCTGATTATTGAACTTCTTTGGACTGTTTAAAATCGAATTGATCATTGAATTGAATTGTGGAGTAGAATAATTGTATGACAATGGAGTCAATCCATTGGAGCTTAACAAATAGTTGTCCTTTGGCTTAGGTGTTTGAGGCAAGTTAGTTTCACTATAAAACATAGCATTGTTATTGTTACCATTGACAGTATTAGTAGTACTGTTATTCATATTCATATTGACATTATTATAGAACTGATTATTGATTGGATAATCAGAATGATATCTAATAGGTAATGGGCGACCTTGTAATTGTTGATGACTTTGTTGATCTTTAAGGGAAACCAGCCCATAATCAAGATCGTGGTCTAAGTAGTTAGCTTCAATACCAATGACTGAATTTGAATGGAACAACCTCGGCTTGCCTTCGGTTTCATCGATAGTGCTAGTATTGGGAGTGCTATTGGCATTACTGTGAGTACTGTTAGCATTACTAAGATCGTTATTTGGGTTACCATGCTCATTCGAACTAGTATTGTTCAAGACGGCTTTACCCAGATCATCGATCATCAACTTCATGTTGAAGTTGAACTCATCTTCAGCCTTGATCAAAACAGGAGGTAGCAAATTCTTGTCAGGTTTATTAGCTTTTATAGTTGGAGGAGGCGTCAAAGAACCCAAGTGTTTCATACCACTGGCATTGCCAATCGAATTATGATGGCCATGACCACGAACAGGAGTATTGTTGATTGGATTTGCCCCATTTGAACCTGAGTTTGACTGCCCTGTGATCATTGAAATGTTGTCCAAAGTCTTGGAATTAACATTGGAATACTTCAAATTGCTAATAGGACTTTGATTAATCGAATCAATCGAGCTGATACTATGGCTTTTCTTCGTTCTCTTCTTGATTCTGCTATTAGGCGAAACCCTCATAGTTGGAGTGAAGATATCCGGAATCCCTCTCTTGACGATTTGATTCGAGTTGTTTTCAGCATCGGGCGAGTTAGATAATGGCGATGTGTTGATGCTAATGTTAATAGTCTTGGTGATCTTATTACTGAAGTTGTTTGGCTTAGGAGGTCTACCTCTTTTTCTTTTAGGGGTGGAAATATTAGAATTCATTAAATTTAACGAATTGTATGGCGTCAATGTAGTAGTGACCATGGAAGTAGTTTTGCTCTATGCTCGATGAATCCTCAACAATCTAAGTCAGATGCTATAACCTACACTTTCAGCAGAATATGTCAACCTACAACAGAATATCAATCTTAAGCGGTGATCAGTCTTAAGCTGGTGATCAATCTTAAGCTGGTGAAAAATTTGACGATAAAAATTTTCGATCGCCTTAGAAGAACCTGAAAAATGTCTTATCTATGGGGAATTTGAAGGTTACCAGCCGAAATTATGGAGATATTGGCTCTAGTAGACGGATCTTTAAAGGATTGATATGTTTTGGTGCTTGTGAACCTTTTAACCTTTACTTTTAGTGAACCTTTTTGGTAAACCTTTACTTTTAGTGTGTGAAATGAAATGTTAATGAAAAATGGAAAAATCAAATGACTTCAAGGATGAAATAAACTAAATGACTTCACGGATGAAATAAACTTAATGACTTCACGGATGAAATAAACCAAATGCAATGTTGGAACAAGATGCAACTTCCTCTCTATAACTATCAATCAAATCAAGATGATATACTCTTACCGGAATAAAAGCTACAAAGAAAATGGAGGTATGAAGTGGATATACCCTATAGATAGATCTATATCGATGCGGTATATGCTATATATATGGTAGATGCTATATATATGGTGTATGCTATATATACACAAGGTTGAAGAAGCAAGAAAAAATTTGAAAACCAAGGAAACTCGTTATATTTATACAAAGTTTATGGTATCAAGTGTTTTTTGACATTCAACTGATTTCTTGTGCAGTTTACTGCAAAAATTCATTAGAACAAAGGTAATGTAGGTTACGTATGGGTTCAAACACGGATCCAAACCCTAATCACACAGTTAAGGTTTCTAGCTGTGCAATTTGATAACGCGTTCAATTAAATTACTTTAAATAGACAAATTTCCATGTTTAAAGGGTGAAGGACCTGGACTTGGAGGTACTTACAACTGTTCAAGCCAACAAAGAACTCCAACAAAGAACTTCCAACAAAGAACATTGTTCAAACAAAAGGAACAAGCAAAATCAAAAGAACAACTTGCGAAAACATCATAATGAAGTGGATTTACAACAGGTTGAGTGGTTTAGCAGCTTAACAATCACAATAAACCTTGGTTGTTAATCATTAAACTGAACAATAGGGTCCTATAGTAACCATAACCTTTCAGCTTTTGTGATTCTGGTTGCAATGGGTGCAGCAATATATGGAATATCCCGTTACCGCAGAGGCACCAGCCGATTAAGCAAACTTGAAGCGAAGATAGCTCAAGCCGAAGGTTACAGGAAGGCTACAGGAAGGCTACAGGAAGGTTACAGGAAAGATAACAAGGTTAACAAGGGAGGCAAGGGAGTCAAGGGGAGTTAACAAGGGAGGAAGTCAAGACTCAACAAGGGAAGTTTATGAATAGGGGGGAAGAAGCACAAGGACAGGCCAACCTCACATGAAAGGAATCAGCCCCCATAAATGCATAAACCAGCGTAGCCTCCGTATTATGGATTGTAAGCAGCTACTAAACTTTGATGCATCCAAAGATCATTTCAACTACCCCTTTTTACTCAATTCAGTTGGAGATCCAACTGCTTTTGGCCCTTTTTGCTTGAAATTTAACAACTACTTTCTTTTTTCTTTGGTTTTGCATCGATTCAAGTCTTCAATCCATTAAAACTCATCTAAAATCCATCTAGCCAGGACCTTAAATAAACTTTGGGTAAAAATATCGTACGTATATGAGATTCGCTTGGTTATAGCCACAAATATTACTCTATTGAGTTAAATTGACTAACTTAATAGCTTGCTTGTCACAAAGTTAAATATTTACTAATCCCTTACATTACATAGGCATATTCCCTTGAACCATTCCCTTGAACCTTTATTTTTTGAAAAAGTATCCTTCATACATTTGCATTGTTCAATGTCCTATTGTCTGCACCTAATTTACCGGCCTCAAGTCCTGGTAGTATGAATCTTCAACAACTAAATGGCTCTTTTGTTGAACGCAATACCCGAACAAGATTAGAGGTTATTGTACCTAGCCAAGGCAAATAGTATTGCAAGTTGTATCTACGGAAATTCAGCCTGTTTTGCTAGGTCTTCGCTTATTTAAACTATTTTTTAAAAACCACCTTTTAATAGAAGGAACCCTATAATGTTCGATTACTACCCTATCTGGATACTGCCAGATAAGGCTGGTGGAGCCAGGGCGGTGGAAACAGACGGAAACAGGGCTATAATGCACTACTCTGTGCATTAGAGGAGCTTACGCTTTGTCGCCAGCCTAACAGAATTGTTGCAAACGGTTGAAATGTGATTCTAGTCTTAGGTCTATTTATCATCTCTACGTCAATTTGCTATGAAAGCTAGGTTGAAACTTTAAAAAGGCAGTAAATGTGCAGAGGACTAAATGGTCTATTCTAAGGGATGTGTTGATCCTAGTCCATGGGTTACCATGGGCCATAGATCATCGAATCTAAACCTTAACTCTTATCTCCCCTGCCATATTAAAATATTCCTTTCAACATTCCACAGAGAATTTCACTCTTAAAGTTGTTTTGTTCCTTGGAGCTGTTTTATTATTGTCCCTATTCTTATTTTCTTAGGCTGTACTTCCAACCTTCACTTACTTACGCTTAAATCCCAATCTCCTATTCATTAAAATAACCGATTCGTCGTCAGTCCCACCACTCTTAGCCACAGAAAAGGAATAAGAAAAAACCCTCCATTTGCAAACACTTCCCGAACCCGATATTGCATGTTAGATCAACGGGAACCATACCAGACGTCGGTTAGGAACAACCGTTGCCCTAAATAACTCGGTAATAGAGAAGGTTGGATTTAAAGGTTTTCACGTGTGAAACTGTACCTCTCACACGATCTCCAACAACCATCAGATCTAACCATTGGCAGTATTCATTGCGGTTGGTTTGGGTTTCCATTCATTAGACAACGGCAGCTAAGATGTACGTTGTAGGGCTCCGTTGTAGCTCCGTTGTGGATCCACTCTGGCGGTCGTGACTCCGTTCTGGCGGTTGTTAGGCTTGGGCCTTTTTCTCGTAAGCATTACGTCCACCAGAGATGAAATTTTCAAAGTTTGCGTTAATGGGACAACCCTTTCAGGGCATTAATCGAAGGTTTTCGGCTGAAAACTTCGATTTTCGAATGAAGAATCCTTCACCAAGCTTATCTAGAGGCTAAGGTCGAGGCAACTTACACAGTTCTTGCCATTCAAGATCACAAGCTGCCCCAAGGCCATGAACACCTTCTAACAGTGGTCCGTCGTAGTCTGGTTGAATGTGCCCTGTTCCCCTTTATTTTCTGCCTACGGAAACCTTTATTTGCTGAAGATGCCCTTTAATTTAACTTTAGACCACTACACCCCACTACCTTCACTTTTCACACTACCTTCACCTCCACTACCTTTAACCACCTACATCTGGATACAGTTTATATTTAAGCTTGCTTACAGGTTGATGTCAACGTTTGGTTAGTCCAGCCGAAGATTTACCATTCGTAGTCAAACCTTAATGGAATTTGACATAGAGTTACCTCAAGATGCAAGCAATTAAGCGGATTAAGTAGTGTTCTCCAACTATGATAAAGATCTGCCTAGAGCCTGAATGGCTTGCTATTGGTGTTCATTGGAGCGAAAGTACAATGCAGTGGCCTAGGTTCTTGAATACAAGACTCATGGCCCAATTGTATTGCAATAAGTGAAAGCTGGGCCTCACCTCTCTAGAGCGGTTGGAGCCTTTAGCCAGAGAAATGCTTGGTCCTCCTGGAGCCTCTACTCACAGAGCGGTCCTTCAACGTCTACAGAGCTTCAACTTGGACCTCTCGTGGGCCCGGCCGTGCTACCGTGCCGTCCTTCCAGTAGCAGTGCCGTCCTTCCAGTAGCAGTGCCGTCCTGCCAGTAGTTGTGCCACCGTACCACCGTACCACCGTACCACCGCCAGGTGACTGCTCTTCGTATAACCAACGCGATGGCGATGCGAGCTCGTTTAGCAATCGATTCCAATACTTAAGACACCGTTTGCCCTTCTTTCTATAGACAATGTTGAATCCTAAGAGCACCGAGCGTCACTTCATGGGCCCAGCAGGGACCACCACCATCGCTGTTGGGTTGTCATGTTTAATCACTGGATTTGGGATCATATTCAACTCAGAGTCTAACTTCCATAAATCATTGTCGTCGGTTACGATTCCTTCGTTAGATGACATGTTCAGACTAGCGTTTGACGCCAGCAGTTGGAAGTTCTGGTTGACGTGGTTTTTCGGTTTGTTGGTCCTTGACTTGATCACCCCTGGATACTTGGCTCACGGAGTGAAATTAAGAGATAACACCCATATAGTTTATAAGATCAATGGACTTAACTTGTTAATTATCTTAACATCGATTGAATTGGCAAGATTTTGGTACCTTGATTCATTGCCGGAGCTTAAATTCATTTATACCCATCAATTGGAACTAACTTTGACGTGTAATTTATTTTCATTCTTCTTGTCAGTGTTTGTGTATATATTATCATTCTTCCCAACCATCAAAAAGAATGGACTTGGTACGAACGAAAGAATATTAGCAGTAGGTGGTAATACCGGCAATTTGCTTTACGACTGGTTTATTGGCCGTGAATTGAATCCAAGAATTGGCCAATGGGACATCAAACTATTCTGTGAGTTGAAACCAGGTTTATTATTATGGTTATTGATTAATATATCTTGTTTGTATCATCAATACTGTAATTTTTCATCAGTTTCAGATTCATTAATCTTGATCAATTTATTACAAGGCTGGTATATCTTCGATGGAGTATTGAACGAACAAGGTTTGATAACCATGATGGACATAGTCACCGATGGATTTGGGTTTATGCTTGCGTTTGGTGATTTGGCCTTAGTCCCTTGGTCTTATTCATTACAAGCAAGATATTTGACCATGAATTATATCAATTTAGGCAGAACTAGATGCTTGTTCATAACTTTAATCTGTGGATTAGGTTATTACATCTTCCATTCGGCTAACAAACAAAAATCTGACTTCAAATCAGGTAAATTGAACCATTTAAAATCAATGAAGACCAAAACCGGTTCAAATTTGTTAATTGACGGTTGGTGGAAGAAAAGTCAACATATTAATTACTTTGGTGATTGGTTGATAGGCTTGAGTTGGTGTTTGACTACTGGGTTTAATACTCCTATAACTTACTTTTATGCATTTTACTTTGCTGGGTTGTTATTTCATAGGCAAACAAGAGATGAAGAGAAATGTGCTTCAAAGTATGGGGAAAGCTGGATAGAGTATAAAAGAAGAGTTCCATATAAGATTATCCCATACATCTATTAAAATATATAGTAAAATGTACTAAAAGTGAAAAAAAGCTCTAATGTTGTGTGCTATTAACGTTTTGGATTGAAGGATTATTCGTTCTTCTTTTCGTAATCGACTTCCTTATCAAAACTCTTATAAGTGATTTCGATTGAGGTCATCCAACTCAAAGCAATATAAAATATAAACACCAAGAAGAAAGTAACAATCAAACACATAAATATTCCTGAGCTGAAAAATTGGTAGGTATGAAATAAACTACCATTAGAGGTCATTGCATCAACAATGTCCTGTTCTTCTTGCTGCAAAATGGAAACCATATCTTCATCACTTGCCAATGATTCTGCAGCCTGGAAATCTTGTTCGATTTCAGCCAAAATCCCTTCTTCGGTCATTTCAATGTCAACATTGGCGTCCTCACCATCAACGTCATTATCGGTGATATCAGAACCCTTGGACCTCTTTGATTTGGTTTGCAAGTCATTGATAGAAGCAACCAAACCTTGATATTTGCCCCTGGCACCCTGGCTGAATCTAGGCAAAACCTGGATTATAACTTGATTATCTTCGTTTATTTGATTGATGTTATCGATTCTACGGACGTTACCTTGACAAATCAAGGTCAAATCGTCCACAGCATCAGCACTGCCGTACTGGACACGGGGAATCTTATAATTACCGACTGAAAACTGGTAATCTTCCAAGTCAGCCTCTTCTTTGACCTGCAACAACTCAATCGTTCTATCACAGTAGTTGGCTCCAATCTCTTGCACCAAAGCGTGCTGGCTGACCATATATCCACCAACCAATTCCTCACCAAGTTTCATATTGGTCAACATGGGGGCGGTGTCCACGTACCCGTAGCTGCACCTCAACAACCCCCCAATCGCTAACGTTTTAAGCATCATCGTACTGCCAAATAACATCGTCGGTAGTCTCCTTGAACTAATTTTTTTCAGTTGTCGCTCGCTTTTTATTCAACGATAATGGCAGAGATCCCACAGTATGTAAAGCAGTTGGAGTCGGTGGAGTCTGGGGCGGCAGTGGGCAGGGAACTGCTGTGTGTGCGTTGGGAGCAGACAGCAGAACCATGAATGGGAGCCTGGGGGAGTGGGAGCCGGAGTGGGGGTGGGGGTGGACACTCTTGGGCCCAGACACACCAAATGGATACATAGAGAAACGATACGTAGAGAAACGATACTAACAACAGCAGATCGGTGATTAATAAGCTAATCTTCTTCACGGGGGCCATGATAATTGGCCCCTTGGCCAGTTTCTTCATATTGCAATATTTATTTGATAATACCATTGTGAGTGGGGGGTTTGCTGCTTTAATAGCAAATGTGGTGTTGATTGGGTTTATCGTGGTTGCTTTCACCGAAGAGATCCCTATGGACTCTGAAAAGCCAGAGTCTAAGAAGGACAAATGATTTATATATAGCTCTAATACACATTCGCCTGTATTTCGTCGTCTACACTCTGTCGACGGGCCCTACCAAGAGGTATCACCACCGTCAAAGCGAATGAGAATCTGAAAATTTATCATACTGCGACCATGGTTCATCAGCTCTCGTTGGTGTCGACTATCCCCCATTCTAACTATGTACAGACGGTTTCCACGCTTCAAGCATTGACAGGGTTGACGTCTCCCCAACAGATATCCACTTACACGATTTTATCCAAGCCAATTAACACTTTTAAGCCAAAGTTTGAGCCCGGTAAAGTCAACCAAATCGAACAGTACTACATGAAGTGTATAACTACATGGGATGAAGAGTTTGAGTTGTCCAAGCCTATGTTGGACGAGAATCTCTTCACAGCGAAGTTGTTCGAGGAGCCTGAACGGAAGCAGAGCAAACACGAACAGACCGAACAAATGGACCCACCCCAACCCCAAACACAACCACAACAGCACCATGAATCTAATGACAAAGTGTGGACTTTGCAGATATCTGATATCCCCATAGCAGGCAAAAACCAGCTTTGTTCAGCCCAGACCGTCTACGAACTGACTTTGGTACATCATCACACCCTGATTGAAAGATTGAAGCTAGATAAACTAGAAGAACCTAAAGATGAACTAGATAACTTGATTGACCTTGAGGATGACTTGAAAAACTCCTTTTTGCAGTTCTTAAATGACTTGGGCTATGATGTGGTCAACCAATATTGGATCAAAGGTATTCGGTTTTTCCACGGTGACATAGTGATTGAAATCATCAAAATATTCATAAGAGACGACTCGATAAAGGCTGAAGGGGCCAATAAAGATAAGATTCCTTTGAAATTATTAGACGAATCCAATGGGTTTCAAATAAAAGCATTTATAAATGTCCCTAAAGCCACCGATATAGAACTAATCAACCAAGGCTCAAAAGAGTTGATAAAACTACTGGAATTCCTAAAAAACTTGATTAAATTTGAATTACCTGATAGAATCTTTATGGATTCAAGAGTTGCAACCAATAATTGAAATTGTACCATTAAAATATACACCCACCTACTTCTTTATTATAAAATAGTCATTCTTACTATACCCAACCTCTCCCTTTTCTTCGCTTGGTCTTTGATCCTGGATCTGTTGCTGTAATTTAGCCAATGTTAGAGGCTGTTCGGGCCTATGATCAGATTTAAGCAATCTAAACAACGAATCATTACCCTTTGTTTTGGGCTCGTCCTTTATCTTGGGCTCGTCCCCATCATACATTGATCTAATGAACGATAATTGGGTATTTAGAATCTTATTGAACTCGGATACTTCAGTTGAGTGCAATCCTGATAGCTTTATCATCTTTTTAACCACTTTTTTGTCGACTTTAGAATCGATTTCTTTGTTCCGATTAATGATGGTACTCACACTCCACGTTGGCTCCAACATCCTGGCAGTTTCTCCCTTTCTGATTTGCCTACCAACCGTACCCTTCCATCGTATAAATCTGTTCATCTTGAACTTTCTCTTTTTTCGTGAGCTTACCTAATGGATTACCTAAGACGATTTGTAACAAGCTTACCTAATGGGTTACTTAAGGCGATGGCCTAAGAGATGCCTAAGAGAGGCCTAAGAGAGGCCTAAGAGAGGCCTAAGAGATGCTTAAGAGATGCCTAACACTATGGCGCAGAGGATAGAGGGCCTAAGGATACGCCTGGAAGTCAGTGCTGTAGAAGTATATTGGACCTACACATTAATTCAACTTGGCCAACTCGTCTTTGGTCTTTTGCAACTTCTTTCTCTTTTTGCTCAACAAGTCTTGTCTTTGTTGCTTCTTGTCCAATCCATATTGCATTTTGTTGTACAATTTACGTTGCTTGTTAGTCATCATGATCTTCTTCAATTCTTTTTCTTCATCTTCCATTGAATCTTGACTTCTCTTTTTAGATTTCTTGGTTTCATTGGTTTCATAAATACCAGCAGCTTCTTTTTCTAATTCTTTTTGGGCTGCAAGATCTTCATCGACTTCTTCTTCGTCTTCGTCTTCGACGTCCTCTTCATCTTCATCTTCACTTTCGTCTTCGTCTTCATCGGCTGCGTCTGCGTCGGCTCCGTTTTCAAGACTGTCTGCTGCATCCACAGCTTGCTTAGTGGCCTCTGGGTCATAGCCACCAGCATCTCCCCAAGGAGATAAATGAGGTGGTAATATTTCACCAGGAGCGTATTTGTTAACAGGAACCAACTCACTTTTATTTATACAATCGAAAATCCATTGGGGTTGAATATAAGTTCTTCCACCGACTCTTTCTAAGATTTTAGGTCTATCAATGATTTGATGGGTAATATTTGACAAGTCCAATTTGTTAAAAGACGATTTATCGTTATATTTCAATTCATCCAATGCAATTTCACTAATAATCTTCCCTCCACATGATAATATACAAAATTCCAAAATGTCTAATGGCACTTCTCTACCAACATAAAAGATGAAGTTTTCAAATAATGTAGACACAGGCGATTGGTATTTTGATGGTTGTTGTAACGAGTCACCGTTTTCAGTTTCAAATTCATCTAATTCGACAGTTTCAACATTTGTTTCTTCATCTTCAACTTGTTCAGTTTCTTGTTTGTTTGATTTAGATTTAGATTCAACCTTATCGGCGTTTAAGGCTTTCGTTATTTCCTTTTTACTCAATTGTTTACCTTCAACTTCTGTTTCAATTTGGGTTGGCAATAAAGCATTTTCTTCATTGGTTTTTAAAATATAAGAAGACAATCCACCAACAGATTTCAATTTATCGGCGTCAATAGCTGGAGGATATACCAAGTCTGCATCTTTGTATAATCTAAACAAAACAAAATGTAACAAAGTCGAATAGAACTCTAAAAATGTCAACATGATTCTAAAATCAATATCAGAAGGGATTAAGGTTGGAAATTTGAATGGCACCAACCATCTGATTTCCTGACCTTTAACATTGGCTTCATAATAAACACCTTTGATTGATACAAACACCTTTTTGACCAATCTTTCTTTGGATACATAGGCCAACCATTGGTTGGTCAATTTTTCAGCTTGGTTGGTGATTTTAGTACTCACTTTATCAGTTGCAGGCATATTGGCGAATAAAAATAACATGTTCAATGGGTCATCCAAGTCTCTCAACGAATCCAAGAAAGTTGGGTATCTTTCTTTGATAACATGGTCTAATTTGTACTTTGGACGATTCACATCTAACTTTTCGGCATCACCGACTTCTCCCCTGCCCAAAGCTCTCTGCAACTTCTTAGCAAACGTCTTGTGTTCTCTGAACTTCTGCAAAACAGGCTCATGCATCAAGTACTGGATGTCCTTGGTATAATAGAATGTAACTGGAGCAGTGGATCCTTTGTTAGCCTTCTTCTTATTCCTTGGTTCTCGTGGATAGATTCCCTTGAAAATACATAACCTACGGAAATCGGCCAAAGAAATCTGCAATTTCTTCACAGCCTGGGTTCTGGTAATGAAATTCTTAGCATTTCCTGTGGTTCCCTTCTTCTTGATTCTCATGTTGCTTGGATATTGCTATATCTGCTGTGCTTAATAACCGCCGAGTAGTGATTTTTTTTTCACTGGCGATGACTTGAGAAAATTTGTGAGATGAGTGGGCCTGTGTATAGATTTTGCAACCTACGGGCGGGAGCTGGGCCTCTGGGACCGGCTGGGCCTAGGGGGCCACTGAAGCAGGTTGTGAAGGAAGCTGTGAAGTAACTATGAAGGGATTATGTAAGACTGGAGGTGTTAAGACTGAAGGGATTAAGACAGAAGGTATGTAGGACAGAAGGTGTTATGTAAGATTTGAAGGCATTATGTAAGACAGAAGGGATTAAGACAGAAGGTATTAAGACAGAAGGTATTAAGACTGAAGGTGTTATGTAAGACAGAAGGAAGCTTGAAGGAAGCTGGAAGCTGTGAAGCTAAATTATCTGACTATGCTAAAGCTGCTTCACAGCTTCAATGCATGCTTCGAACGCCTCGTTCAAAAGACATGTCACCAACCACATCTCATTGTATTTGCTTATGTACTTGACCACTTTTGAAGCCAGTTTCTCCATGGCCCAAACGCTGGAATCATACACCAAGCTATTAACAGGCACAAAAAAGATCTCTTTAAAACCCAACCCAATCTGGTATGAAATATCCTTTAGGCTGGTCAACGGGATATCTAGTAATGATTTGAATTTGAAGAAACTATATAGCTCCTGAGCCACTGCTTGAATATGGATTCTAATCCCATTATAGATGAGCTGGTGGGTGGGGGTTTGCTGCAACCCTAGCATCAACATATACTGGTGATCGGTGAACTTCACATTGCATTTGACAAACAAATACGTCAAGGTGACTTGGGACATCACACAGTTGGTGTTGACCGTGTTGTTCAAGTAGGCATCAACCAAATCCTTTAGGTGAAGATCATATTTTGATAATTTCTCTTTGTAAGGATCACAGGCATTCATGGCACGCTAAGGAGTTTGAAATGAGTGTTTGAAGAGGATGTCTATGTGTTTGTGAACTTCGGCCGTGAATTTCTGTCTGTGAACCTCCGTCTGTGTTGCAAATACCTGAAGTAAAAGCGGAAGAATGCCCAGTATCGAAGAAAGAAAACCCGTAAGGGACAATGGATCAAGGTATCCTAGTATAGGGTATTTAGTATTTCATTATCCATTAGCATCAATGCAGCAAATTCATTCAGAAATATCCCAGAAAAGCCTTCAAAGAATCACCAGCAGAAGCAGCACTATTTGCAACCAATTGCAGCACCGGCAATATCCTAAAATCACCATGGATTTGTATTCCATTCTATATAAAAGACAGCTTAAACAAGACTTAGTGGATGCAAACGTGCCATTCGATGACTATAGAATGGGACAGAGCCTAACATCAGCTGAATTGGATGTCCGTTTTGATGTTCCTAAACATAAACGGATCTTTATTCATGAGTGTGACTATATCGACTATCAGCTGGCAATATTGGCCGAATTGTCTACCCATTTGAACGATACAGAACCAACACCTTTCCTATACAAGTACTATACCCACGATGCCCATGCGTCTGCCTTTAGGGCCTACATCACCAAGTTTAAAGCGAGGTTGGACACAACCAACCAACTTGATTGCAGAATGGACTACGAAACCGTTTTTGCACCAATATAAGTGTTCTTCGACTCTGCTTCGACTCTGCTTCCACTGTCCGACTCTCCACTCCAGCCTCCTCCAGGTCTTCCCTGCCAAAGAGTGTTCCCTGCCCCACCTCCTTCAGAGCCTCCCCCACCTAATTTGCATCCTCCACCCAAATCTCGAGAAAAACGTTTAAGATCATCACAAAAAAATTACACTAAGCGATGTCATTTGAAGATGTATTGGGTCGAGGAGACCAGTTTTTGGGGGAGTATCCCCGGGACTCGAGGCTCTGGAACATAGCGTCGCATGCTACGTGTTTTGGGATGATTGTAGGGTCGAAGTTTCTTCTTAACTTGTTGTACAAGCCATGTGTGCATGATATTGAAAAATTGGATAATGCGTTAGAAAGAGCTCGAAAGGAGAATAGAGGGTTGTTGACGGTGATGAACCATATGTCGGTGGTGGATGATCCCACCTTTTACGCAGCATTGCCATGGAGGTACCACTTTGATATCGATACTATAAGATGGAGTTTTGGTGCTGACAATATATGCTTTTCAACAAAGACCTTGTCTTGGTTCTTCAATTTAGGTAAGGTTTTGGGTTGTAAAAGATTCGGTGGGGGGATATGGCAGCCTTCAGTGGATGCCGCCATTAGAATCTTATCTCCAGATGATACTTTAGATTTGGAGTTATTGCCTACCCCAGGTTCTTCCACTAAATCAAACTATAAGTCAATCATTTTACAAGAATTAAACACAAAACCGTTGGCTGACATAGCCAAACCAAGCTCAACTGCTTTGATGACCAAATCCCCTTTTATAAGAACGAAGACTTCTTGGTTTCACGTGTTTCCAGAAGGGTTTGTGCTTCAATTAGAACCACCTCATAACAATTCAATGAGATATTTCAAATGGGGGGTTTCAAGGCTAATTTTAGAAAGCACTAGAGCTCCAGTTGTAGTTCCAATCTACAGCTTTGGATTTGAAAAGATTGCTCCTGAAAGTACTGCTGAAGAAGGGATAAAAAGATGGTTGCCTAATAATATGGGAGCTGAAGTTCACATTTGTATAGGGGACGAAATACCCGATGAAACGATCGAAAACTATAGACTCCAATGGAGAAACCTATGCAAGAAGTACATCGATCCTAAGAACCCTAACGACTTGTCGCCAGAATTGAAAGACGGCAAAAGGGCCCAAAAACTAAGATCAGAAGTTTCTGCTGCATTAAGAGACTCGGTATTGAATATTAGGTCGAACTTAGGGTGGTTCAATCCTGAAGATCCCAGGTTCAAAGACCCTTACTTCTGGAAACAATACACCTTATCAGAAGGGAAGTTTGCCCCGGATATAAAGTTCATAGGGAAGAACTGGGCCATAAGAAGATTCCAAAAGCATTTACCTGAGTACGACGACTCTGAATAGGCCGACAGCCTGGGGCCCACTGATGGCCCACTGATGGCCCACTGATGGCTCATTGATGGCCCACTGGGCTGGATGGGTTTATTTTCAGTTCATGTCCCGTGCCCGTTCATGTCCCGAGCCGTAGCTATGGCTTGGCCTCCACCTCTGGACCTCCACTCTGTAGCCATATATGTACATACTTAAGGTTCTCATCGCTCTCGAAAAATTCTGAAAAATACTGAAGATGAATAGAGTGCTACGAAGGGCGTTGCGGTACGGGAGTGGGGGAGGCACAAGCGTAGGGCGTACTGGAGGAGCTGGGGGAGCTGGGAGAGCTGGAAGATGTCCATCCAGTGGCACAGGCGTTTCCAGAGCATGGGGGCACTCCCACGTACAACAGCGCTACAAGTCATGGTTCACATTGACCAGAACCAAGGGCACAGGAATAATAGTAGAAGAACCGGGAAGCCAGCTCGATCCAAGACTAGATGGTATCAGCCATATCCTTAAGACCACCGACATGCAGCCGCTTGCAAAGCAGAAGCTCTTGAAGGAGAAGCTAGCGCTCATACTTGAAGACATCGAGCTTGATGAAACCACTATGCCTGTGGCCAACAGCGTATTCATGGAACTATACAGATCAAGCAACGGCTTAGGCTTTCTTGAAGAACCACGCCTAATGAAATTGCTAGAGAAAAGTACAGACTCGTTGATGGGATCAGATCAAGCCCGAATCCCTGAGTTTCTCTCGTTGATGATACTGTCCGTATTGAACGCCAACGTACCCATTGCACACGAAGTATTGGCCAAAATTGTATTGTTAGGATCGAGATTAAACAACAACTTAGCTGACACCTTGGACTTGTTGGTGAAAACCAGACCAAATGATATAAACCCGTCTTTCGTGGCTCATTTGGTTGAAACGTTGCTGCAACATCGAATGTTGAACTTACAGGTGTTTGAAACCGTTTCTTCACACCGTTTGCATCTAGATGACAGATTCTACAATCTTCTAATAGAATACGTCGAAAAGTTGTTTCAAAAAGAGCCTCCTAAGGTCCACGAATATAAGGATCTAGAATTAAGCTTGTTAAGAGTCCAATTCGTGACTAATAGTATACTTGCAGGGGCCAAGCCTGAAGTTCTAGACACCGAAACCGTGTTGTTCTTAATGAAGTTACTTTGTGACTTGAATTTGGCTAATAACTCATCCACATCAGACAGACTATTGTCTGGGTTCATTCAATATTTGCATTCATTACCGCCAAAAACCGTCACAGATACGTTTTTAAGGCAAGAATTGGGAGACGATTTGATCGATAGCATCTTATCGATCCTATGGAAGAACAGGAGCCCATTAGCTGACGAAATCTGCAATTCGGTGCTTGAAAACCCCATATTTTACTCAAAAGAACGTCTTTTACAAGCAAAATTATATAAACTGGGTCTTGAACTTGAACAGTTGAAAGCAACGATAGAGGAAGAAGGGCTAGACCTTCCGGATTTCTATTTGAAGGTGATCCAAGCGTTTGTCACCACAGGAAAGCTATCCGAAACGGATGGCTCGTTAAGTAGAGTCACTAATGTATTTGTTGAAGAAGGTATGGAAATACCCTTGATGGCATACAAATTAAGACTCGATAGTGTTATTTCACGGGGAGACCACCAGTCAGCAAGAGCAATCTTTGATGAAAGCGTTAAGAACTATATTCAATGGGCCGATGAATGCAATCCTCAAGTATTGAAGACGTTAAACGACCTAATAACGCTACTCAGTAAAGAATTGACTGATATTCTGGAGGTTTTTGAATACTTCACCAAAGTCAAACAACAAGTGGTCAATTACAATATCAATGTTCATACCATAGATGCATTGGCAGCCAGGATGCTAGAAGTTGAGTATGTTGGTGATGTCATAGAAATGCTAAAGCGAGAATTACCATCGATTGATAAAGATGATACGATCAAACTACCACTCAACGACGGTTTCGGATCCCCCTATAAGCGATTGTTCAACACATTGCATGATTTTGTCACCACCTACGACGGAGAAGAAACCCATGAAACGAACTGGGTTCTTTACGGCGAATTGCATAAGTACTTTCACGTTCCGTTTGAGTCGTACTTGCCAGCCATGAAATACTTTTGCTCCCACAATAGATTGAATGCATCTTTGATCATCTTTAGGCAAGTCAAGAAATTGAATGAACTTCATGGTAACCATAATCACTTACCACCACTGAGGGATATGTACATGTACTTGTTCCAAACATTTGGTGATACCCTTTACGAGGAAGGCGTTGAAGAGATCCATGAGTACTTGAAGATGGATCTTTCGTTACCCAGACAAGATATCGAGTTACAGAACTCCATTTTGAACGCCTATTCCAATTTGCAAGATGTTTCCAAGGCAAGAGACCTTTTCATTGCCATGTTGCCTTCCCAACAGGTCGGAGAAGGCGTCAACGAAGACACGGTACAGATCATGATCAAGACATATACGTACAGTGATCTCAACTACGTCACAGCGTTCTGGAACAACCTATCCACCTACGGAATTATACCCAATCAGGCAATCTTCCGGCAATACTTGGTGGCCCATGTCTATCACGGAAGGCCGGAAGAAGCCATCGAATTGACATCGGAGATGGATGATTATGGTCTTGAAATCACCCAGGACACCTTGGTGTCCATGTATAATTTCTGCTTGGCTTCCAGTGATCAAGACATAATCGAAGCATGGGCTAAAGAGGACCACGGTAAACTATGGGATGAAATCAAGAATAAAAATCTTTTGAAAAGATCTAACGATTACATGCCAGAGACAAGTTTGCTTGCTGAAGCCAAAACTGAAGCAGTCAAGTCAGACTAGTCAAGCTAGACCGACGTTTTCTGTATTATAGAGCTGTAAATAGACATATACGTTCATGTAAGAATCACCTTTTGACGCCTGATCCTTGCTTAGTGTTGTTGACTTTCGTAGCAAACCTGAACGAGTTCAACGATTCACCGAAATTGGCTATTGATGGTGAAATGTTCACAAACATCAATGTTTTCGAATCACCACCAAGACTGTGCTTCAATAGATAAGTCAACTTCGAATTTCTATATGGTACATGGTGATTTGTTGTGTTTTTGGACTTAGAAGCCTGTCCTAAGGAGTAAATGACATCACCAAGACACGATAACGACTTATTGATATGCTGAGTTTCTTTTAAACGGTCTCCTTTCACTTGAGAGCTGTTTAATCGTTCAGATCCAGCCAAATCGACCAAATTCAAGCATCCTTCACACAGCGTACCTGTTTTGGAGTTAGTTCCTTTTATCTTCAAGATGAATATCGAATGAGACCTCGAAGACCTTTCATTTGACTTTGTAGACGCCGTGGAACGGTTCATTGAAGATTTATTGAACATATTAAGGGCTTGGTCGGCCGACTTGAGTTCTATTGAACTTAAATTGGATATGGTAGTCTTCTGATTTTGATCGTCATGTTTGATTTCATATTTAGTATCATTTATGGGTCTTGCATCAAGCAAATCAATTATATTTTCATTATAAATTTCAAGAAATTGACCATCAACAGTATATTGCCAGCCACTTTGTTGTAGATCAGAAATATCATCGAATATTTTATTGATTGTCGAAGGTATCATACCATCTGGAGGATGGGACATGGTCCATGTTTTCCCCGAGCCAGTTTGACCGTAGGCAAACACACAGACGTTGTAACCATCCAAAGAACTTTGGATGAGTTGAGACAATTCATCAAATATATGTTTATTGTTATGAGATGGGGTAAAGACTTTGTCAAAGTTGAAAGTGTAAGTGGATGGTGGTCTAGATTGATTGAATTGGCTATAATTTGTGTTATCAGGGGATTCTTTAGATATGGCAATCAGTTGATTTGGACTGTCATCTTCGGGATATTCTATGGAAGTCAATTTGTCATCAGATGAACCGGGCCTTATTCGGCAATATACTCTTATGTTCCCTTTTAATTCTTGTAGCTTATTATGCAAATATCTTCTCTCTTGCTCCAGGGATTGCAAAATAACTTTCATCGAATCTATTTGTTGCAAATGATTATCAATATTTGTAGATTTTCTTGCAATTGAATCATTGGCTGCTGAAATTTTAGATTCAATGGACGATATTTCATTATTTAAGTCATCGATTTCATTTTCTTTACCTTTGAAATTGGCTTTGATAAGCTCAAGATCAGAAGTCAAACTTTCAGTTTTCTTAGTTAGTGGCAATAGTTTTTGAGTATAAGTAGACTCATTCACGTCATGTTGCTGTTTAATTTTATCATCGATGAGTTTCAAATCTTGAGATAGCTGTAAAAGAGTATTGTCGATGTTCTGTTCAAGTTGGACCAACTTTTTATTATGATTTTCTTTGGCTGTGGCCAAGTTAAGGCTTACTTGACTATCCTGGGTATCAATTTGGTGTTGCAAGAGGTCACATTCTGACAATAGATTATCTCTTTTCAACATATTATCTTTGTGAGCCTTGCTTATTAGTTGGTCGATTTGTTGACTGACGGTTTCCTTTTGGTCATGTAGTCTTGAATCATGGGCCAATTGGAGTTCTTTAGTGGTTAGTTCGTATTTCTGATCGATTTCTTTCAAAGATTGTTTCTCATGGTGGTGCAATTCGTCGATTTGGTCGTTAATTACACCCAGCTGTTGCTTTAGTTTCAACAATTCATCGTCCAACTTATAGGACTCGAACTCAAGATTGTGCTTCTGGGTCTTCAAAGTCATAATATTGGTGGTCAACTCGCCGATTTGCAGCTCCTTCTGGTCTGCTGAGCGTCTTAGCCTGTGCAAGTTGTCAACTTTGTTGTACCGTCCTGGGATGTAGCTCCTGTCGACCCTATCGCCCTTATCGACCCTGTTTACCTTCTCCCTGTTCACCTTCTCCCTATCGGCCTCGACCCCGACCTTCAAGTCGAGTTTCCTCTTCTTATGAGGCGATCCTACTTCGCTGTGGTTCAACACGTCCTCAGTCGTATCCTTTAGCACCTCCTGGGCGTCTCCAGCGACCGTATCACCCATTCTTCCGTACCGTTTAGCCTGTATTGCTTGTATTGCCGCTGTATCGCTGTTTGTCTCTGAGTAAACAAACAGTCGCGCAGCCATCGCTTCTCAAAGAATTTTTTTTCACATAGTGAAACAGTGTGAAGACTGGAGAAACAGGAGCTGAAGGACAGAAGAGATGGGAAAAGCAGTCAAGAAGCAAAAGACCGGCGAGGGAAGGGCCCGAGATATTGTTCAGAGAAGTGAGAGTGAAGTGAGGAGTGGTCTGGAAGGAGAGTTAGGCGAGAATGAGAGGAAATCAAGCGATGAGATGGAATCAGATCTTGGTTCCCTGGACCTGGGCCTGGAGGACCTGGGCCTGGCAGACGAAGCAGAAGCAAGCGACGAAGACGACGAGGAGGAGGAAGAAGCTAGCGACGACGACGATATACCTAAGAAAAAGAAAGCCACCGGCGATGGTTCGGAATCGTTTGCCAATGCGTTCAATAACATTGTTGGATCCAGATTAAAGGCCCATGACAGAGGGGCACCAATCATGATCAGAAACAAGAAGGTGTTGAAGAAGTTGGAATCGGATAAGTTAGAATCCAAAGCCAAAAAGGCCATTTTGGCAGAAAAGAAACATCAACATGACAAGCACCGGGTCAAGAATATCTTACCGTCAGCCGATCAAGAAGACGTAAGAGTATTGATTGAAAAGGAAAAGACCTTGAAAAAGGTAGCTCAAAAGGGGGTGGTCAGGCTCTTTAATGCTATATTGTCGACCCAAGTCAAGACCAACCAAGCTATCAAAACTGAAAAGGTGGGGCAAGTCAAGAAGGAAGAATTGTTCAATGAAATGTCCAAGGAAAAGTTCTTGGATTTGGTTCAATCTGCCGCCACTCAATAGCAGCCATCTTAGCCTTCTTTGTATATTAGTCACCCTCTTTGTATAGGTCCATATACGGATTATACCTCCCCCACTTGACTAAGCAAGCAGCCAGAGTGCGGACTCCTGGGTCCATTTCTGCCCCCATTCTTCCCCCATATTTTCTGGGGTTAGCAACTGGAGATTAGACACAGCAAATACCGAAATATAGAGGAAGACATCTAGATATATAGAAGAGGAAGACATCTAGATATATAGACAGAAGAAGAGGAAGACATATAGACAGAAGAAGAAGACATCTAGATATATAGAAGAAGAGGAAGACAGAGAGACAGAGAGACAGAGAGAAACATAGAGAAACATAGAGAGAAAGACAGACAGAACAAAGCTAGAAGAGAGATGCAAAGCCCTAAACATGACAATACATACGTTGCCACCATCAAAAGACAGGACTCCACCATGAGCTTCCACGATGACAATCGTAGGGACTCGGTCCCAAGAGACTTTGATACCATTTCAATCCAACGTCCCGAACGCCCTAGGTTGGACTTGAGACAGTCCAATGGCGACGTCACTAGCTTGGTGAACTTGAACAACAGCCAAACTACGTTGCCAGAACAAATCAGGGTCGATGGGAAACAGATCATGACATCTTCCAACCCCCCAAAGAACAAATGGAGAATCTATGCCATTTATGTTTGGCAAGTCACTTCAGGGTTCTCTGATGCTACTCCGGGGGCTTTATTACCGTACATGGAGTCAGATTACGACATAACGTATACGATTGTTTCGTTGATTTGGATGTCCAATGCTGCCGGCTTTATATTTGTAGCTTGTTTGTCCCATAAGATCCAAAGCGTCTTGGGGAGACGTAAATCCATGGTGGGGGGAACCATTGCATCTATCCTTATGTATTCAATCGTTCTGAGTGGTACTGCGTTCCCAGCCATCGTTACGGCCTTCTTCTTTGGAGGCTGTGGCTTGGCTACCGTCATAGCTCAAGCCAATGTCTTTTTGGCCAGATTAGATAAGCTGTCGAAATATTTATCGTTCTGCCATGCTGCTTATGGGTTGGGGGCCACAATAGCTCCGTTGATTGCCACGGCCATTGCAAGTGCTGGGGTCCCATGGCACTTCTTCTATTTGATTTTGTTAGGGATGATGGCCACCAATACCGTGATCTTTTACTTTGCTTTCGGCGGTGCTGATGTCGATTTGGCTCCTTGGGATCATGATGACAATGATAAGCAGGTTTCTCAAACTGCTGTTGATGAACAAGGAGTTGGGCTGGCTGAACAAGGAGTTGGGCCGGCTGAACAACGGATTGGGTTGGTTGATGAACAAGGCATTGGGTTGGTTGATATGAGAGATGGCAGACGTACAAAAACCCCCACCAAGAAACAAAGTGATACTACCCAGCTCCTTGAAGCCGTCAAATCTCCAATCACATGGCTCGGTGCCTTCTTTGTGTTGTTCTATCAAGGCTCAGAAGTGTCGTTGGCTGGGTGGATAGTCACGTTCTTGTTGGACTATAGAAATGGCCCCCCAAGCGTGGGTTACGTCGCTTCGGGCTTCTGGGGTGGCCTAACCTTGGGCCGTCTTTTCTTATCAAGACCGATGCACAAGATCATTGGTGCAAGAAGAAGTGTTCTAATCGTTTCGGTGATTTCGATTGTTATGGTCGTATTGACTTGGGCCATCCCTCAAGTGTTGGCTGCCGGGATCTTGGTGTCTATTGCCGGTTTCTTCATTGGTCCCAACTATCCTTTGATGATCACCGTGGTTGCAGACTTGTTACCTCGTAAGATCCAGGTTGTTTCATTGACCATCATCACAGCCTTTGGGTCTTCCGGTGGAGCCCTATTTCCTTTCCTCATAGGTCTTATTTCCCAAAGCCAAGGTGCTTATGTTGTGTTGCCAGCCTTTATAGCCCTCTATTCCACCATGGTGGTGCTTTGGATCTGCTTGCCAAACAGAGAGAGATTGGTCAAGGGAGAGACGAACTTGAACTTCTGGCAAAGAGTTTGGTAGCACCACCCAGTGTCGTGGTGCCTTTGGGTCTTTGTGCACAGCGTCCTCCCTTTAGGTCGGCCCAGCGTCGTGCCCTCTATCGTCCATAGTAAATCTACGTTTTGCGACCGATTTTCTTCCTTTGACTTCAAGAAACGGAAGCCGCTGAAGTAAGAAGCAGAAGAAACCGAAGTCAAGAGAATGGCGGTCGAACAATCAATCAAACAAGGAGACGAGGAAATGAAGGAGAAAGACTATCTTTCGGCCATCTCCTGCTACTCTAACGCCTTGAAAGAGAACCCTAAAGCTTACCAAGCATACTTAAAACGATCTATAGCGTATCAAAGAATGAAGAATTACGACCGTTCGAGAATCGACATATCTGAAGCCTTCACGATTGCCCAAGAAAGAGGCAAAAGAAATGAAATCGCCGAATGTTACTACAGGTTGGGGATGGTTTATTATACGGAGAAAACGTACAAGTTGGCACTCAAGAACTTTACAAAGGCCAAAGAGTTTGGTTGTAAAGAGATGGCCCTTGATACGTGGCTATTGAAGTGCCAAAACGATTTGAAGAAGGAAGACCCTAGTTTCGATCCGCTGAAGGTTGAAGCGAAGGAGCCTAAGGAGCCTGAAGCGAAGGAGCCTGAGGCGAAGGCGTCAGAACCAAAGCCACTCAATGACACCCCAGGTGATTCTAAGATTCCCAAGTCGACCAACATCGATGAAATTAATAAGCATGCTCCTTTGAAGGTAAAGATCAGAGAAG
Source organism: Yamadazyma kitorensis (assembly GCA_030572015.1). Lineage (NCBI taxonomy): Eukaryota > Fungi > Ascomycota > Pichiomycetes > Serinales > Debaryomycetaceae > Yamadazyma > Yamadazyma kitorensis. The sequence goes on along the minus strand of JAJLZC010000021.1, from coordinate 99,167 downwards.
ATTGGTACCAATCGAGTGATGAAGTCACCATTACCATATATGCTAAGAATATTAAGACTGAAGAGTTTTCAATTGAATTCAAAGAAAAATCAGTTAGTATTTCCTTCCCAAATGGTCCTGGTTCTGAGTACAGTTATAACCTAGATCCTTTATATGCTCCAATCGACGCCGATAACTCAAGTTTTAAAATCTTTGGTACTAAAGTGGAAATATACTTGGCTAAAAGAGAAAAATATCAATGGAAATCACTAGAAAGCTCTGGGAAAGATGATGATGTAGTTAGAACCAAATCCGAAACCACAAGCTCCACCTTGTCGTATCCTACATCATCTAAGAAATCCATTAATTGGTCGAATTTTAACGTCGATGATGACGACGAAAGCAAGCAAGAGTCAGAGAATGACTTTTTTGCTAAAATATTCAAGGATACCGATGAAGATAGCAGGAGAGCAATGATGAAGTCTTATGTCCAGTCAAATGGTACTGTTTTGACTACCAATTGGGATGAAGCCAGAGACAAAACGTTTGAGACAAGCCCTCCAGACGGAATGGAAGCCCGAAAGTGGTCCTCTTAGTAGCTTTAGTAGCTTAAATGTTTTGTAAATATATGCATGCAACGAAGCAGTTCTCTCAAACGGTGTTCAGAGTGCCTTCAACGGTGCCTTCAACAGTCCCGTTCAACAGAATTCTTCAGTGATCTGGATTAGATAAGCAAAGGATTGGATTAAATAAGCACAGGCTGGATTACATAAGCAGAGGATGCATTACATAAGCAGAGGATTGATTTACGACATTAATGAAAACTCTCAATCATTGTAGTATGAACTTGTTAAGAACCAACTTGAATAAGGCTAGAAAGATGCATATCAAGTCAATTCCTATGAGATGGGGCAGTGGAGACAATTACGCCTACTTGGTGGTTGATCCACCAACCAAAAACGCATGGTTGATTGATCCAGCGCAACCGGAAGAGGTAGAAGATTACATCAAAGCTAATAAGGTTGAATTCAATTTGAAAGCAATCGTGAACACACATCATCACTACGACCATTCAGACGGCAATTCCTACTTCCATAAGAAGTATCCAGACTTGCCAGTGATTGCAGGTAAGGATTCTCCTTTGGTGAGCTATACTCCATCAGATTCAGAGATTCTTAAATTGGGGTCAAACTTATCAATCACTGCTTTATATACCCCATGTCATACCCAAGACTCGATTTGTTATTATGTCCATGATAAGAGCACCGATGAAAAGGCTGTGTTCACGGGAGATACCTTGTTCACGAGTGGATGTGGAAGATTCTTCGAAGGTACCGGTAAAGACATGAATTATTCGTTGAATGAGGTGTTGGCAAAATTACCCTTACAAACCAAAGTATACCCTGGTCATGAGTATACTAAGTCCAATTTGAAGTTTTCAAGCACAATTTTGAACAATGATGCAATAAAAGCATTGACCAAGTTCACCAATGAAAACGACCACACTACTGGTATTTTCACTATTGGTGATGAACTTAAATTCAACCCTTTTATGATGTTAGATAATCCAGCTGTCAAGTCAGCCACTGGCGAATCAACCCCCGACGACATTATGACTGCTTTAAGAGAATTGAAGAATAACAGCTAATGGATATCCAGCCAGATTGTTTTATACTCTTCAGTAGTTTTGTTTTTGTTATACTGAGAGTCTATTTATCATTATTTATTCTTGTAAATATTTATATATACACGTAACTTCGTAAAACCATCTCATTTAACACCTTACAAACTCAGGCTTACTATCCTTTTTATAAGAAAGTTCCGGCTGCCATAATTCAATGAATTCCAAATCGAATTCAGACTTGCCCAATGCAAATTTTTCATATTCTTCAAAAATACCACTCATGCACCAACCTTGAAAGATCTTTCTCATTAGACCCACCAACACCCCGATTCTGTGTTTGCCTTTATTGGAATGAATCAACATTGGGAAGTTGTTCTTATCCAACATCAATTGTAACGCGGTTCTTAAAGATTCTTTGGCCTGCTCATGTTGATCATGAGCAATAAATGGTTCTTGAGATGAATCCATCATCAAATTATAAAACTTTATATCGGTGGTATCTATCCATGCTTTATAGTTTTCCAATATTTCTCCTGTTCCATTCTTATCCTTCTTCTCTTTACCATTTTTGTCTCGCTTAATTTGACCCAAGTCTCCTAGATAGATAATAGTCTTCAATCCAAGCTGCTCTAAAAACGGATAATTGGCCGAGATTGGAAACCCCGAACGATATATCCTATCTTCGACTAATGAAAAGTTCAATGGCGGTACAAATTGTGATCTTTGCCTTATTTTGGTCTTGATTACTGATCCCTTACATCTTACGTTGGAAGTTTGAACTTCTCCAAGCTCTGCGTTACTGACGAATTTACCGCCTTGTTCCCGTATTTCTTCTCCGCCTTCATGGCCACGCTCTACACCCCTTCCTTCTGTCGGTACCGTCTCATCTCCAGCCGTTTCGATGCCTCCAATGCCTTTAGTATCACCAACATTCATCTTAACGTTGGGTTAAAGTGCCTTGACTGTCGCATTTCCAAATGTTCGGTGGCAGACGGGCCCAGACGACACCGCGACATTTGGCGATCGAAGCTGTGCTTACGTCAGCAGCAGAAAGAGCTGCTTACATCAGCAGAAGAGAGAACAGTAAGGTGATAGTACATTGAATGAATAGCCTAAAGTAACGGCTGGAACCTGGGCAAAACGGGAGCAGGGGGACCAGCAGTAGTTGATTCGTCCAAGTTTGACAAGAATTTGAAGTTTGTGCTTGGGACATTGACGGGCTCCGATGGTGATCTTGAATTCACGGGTGGAGGTAAGATTATCTTCTCTGCATCATCCCTATATCGATTGGGCACTATCATGGATGTGATTTCATTTATAGGCACAGCATGGGATTGTTGAGTATAAACCTGTAATTCAACTGCATCTTCTGAGACGAAAATCCGTTCTAAATCCAAGTCTGACTTTACAACAAATCCATCTTTCATGTTTTTAAGACCCAAGACTTGAGAATCATTATATCTGAATAGTTTGAAGGCAGATCTTGCATTTTCCAATAGTTCATCAAGCTTGGGCGTGGAAGAATTATTTATTGGGAATGAAAAGTGAAGGGTAGAACTCAAAAATCTTAACGTCACTGATTTTTTCCCTTCTTGGTTGGGGTTTGTACTTCCATTTCTTGAATTGGTTGGAGATATGGTTAACGAACGTGCTGGCAGGTGTAATGCGGTCATTTGCTCTTGTTGACGGATATCTGATGCAACAGCTGCCAATGAATTTAATTGTAAAAATGAATCTGATTTGTTGATGTCAGCAGGTTCAGATTGGTTATTTATAAAATCACAACTTCTGAAAGGGATGGACGATTGAGCAATTAATGGGTACTCTTTAATTATATTATAATAAAACAACTCACATAAAGGAATCATAATCGTTTCAAATCCAAAATCCTTAATACATCCCCCTAAAATAGCGTATAAAGTAGTGACAGCAATTTCATCATTCAATTGTAGAGTCTTGGATAAATTTGGATCTAAATCACGATAAAAATTGGCTAAATATGATTCTTGAATTAGTTTGTTTCTTAAATATTCAAGAGATTTTTCATTAGTAGCTGCAAATGATTGTTCAAATACAAATCCAACACATCCCATAATAACACCTTTCCCCAAAAATTCCAAATTGGGAGTTTTTTTGGAGGATGCTTCAGTGCAAGACTTCGACCTTTCAATGTAATTCAATAATACCGATTTTGTAGAAGCCAAGCCACTGATATTAGCAGCTGTCGACTTAATTTTATCAAATGAAGGTAAGCTTATTAGGGTTGATTTTATATCTGAAGGGTACAGATTATTTAACTTTGTAGAATTCTTTCTACCTATACGAGGTTGGACCATAGTTTCAATTGCAGCTCTAGATTTATCGTAATCTGAAATATATCTAGACTTAGAATAGTCATTATTATCTTCTTGAGAATCAGAAGTTAGTCTAGCAATTTCAGATATGAAATTAGGATCATGCAACTTATGATATGGGGTTGTGTCTTCACTTATATCACCATCTTCCTCATCGAACCTTATTGGCTTGAATATTCCATCCCTTATCTTTTGTAGTTTGACGGTAAACTTATCAGCTCTTTTAGATTTGGTCGACCTTTTCCTATTCCTCCTGACACTTTGGATTGCCGCCCTAACCAACTTATCAAACTCATCAAAATATTCCAGCGAATATTCAAATTCGATTCTTAAAGCTTCTGCCACTTTATGGATGGCCGACTCTTGCTCCGAAGCTTTCTTAGAGCTTAAGTCTAGCGTATCTATCAATTCCAATCTTCTAGCTGAGAACCGTTTCCATTTTCTCTCATCCAAGAAATTCAATTTGGTCCGAATTGCATGGGTTACCCCTATCCTTTTCCCATTACTATCCACTTCGTCTCCCGGCGACTGTGACATTGTAATTCTTATGGATCAAAAAGATATGTATCAGCCTTAACGTTGCCGCTCCCAATGATTCAATTTGGATGACTACGAATCAGAAGAAAAGTATTTTTCTTCGTCTCAAATTTTGAGTCCTTCTGATGGAATGGCCCTGCCTGCTCCCGTGTCCCTACAATGGCACTGAGACGGCCCTAGCGCTTCGTTTCCAAAGCAACCAACTGTTCATATATCGACAAGTCGCTGGTGTAGTAGCATGCAATTGTCCCCGCTGGTGTGGAACAACATAGGCGATATGCTTCCAGGAGTAGAAAGGAGTCATTTGGGCAACGCGTGGATGACTCAAACTGAATCATGAATCATCGAGTGATTTGGTTGTGGTGTTCATGGAGCCGGACATTTGGATGTTGGGCGACTCAGGGTTGGCATTGCGCTGGCCATTGCAGGATCGGAACGAAACAGGAAACGAGAGGTAATGGGACGAGAAGCAAGAGAGTGGAAGGAGTCTACGGTGGTTATACTCTCACTTCTCACAATTAAGCAAATTTTGCCAATAGCAGCTAATATACGAGACACGTCAGTATGAGAGTGAACTTCGGATCCAGTCCCATGTCCAGATTGACATCCGATTGCACAGGCTTCAAGGGGTCCAGGGGTCCATGGTCCAGGTGGTCCCGTCTGATTCGTTCTGTGGTGGCTCGTTCTGTCAGACTCGGTTCACTGACTCGTCCTCGTTCTGATTCGCTCTCGTTCTGATTCGGCCTGCGGTCTGCGGCCAGTGATTGTTCTGCCTTGCTCAGCAGTCTCCCTTATTTCTTACCTTCCCTCTTAGCGTTGACCCTCTTAGTGTCTCCCTATGTTGCTCCCTAGCTAGAGCTCCCCCACCCCAGCCAATGAAAAGTTTTCTATGACTCATCCTAAAAAGGAAATCAACTAATTTACCGCGCTGTGTTATCGTGCTGAACAAAAAACTATAAAAGGGACATACTCCCATTGAAAAATTTTCATTTTGAACAAGCAATAGAGTATATTGATAGAAAATGTCAAAGGGTAAAGTTTGTTTAGCATATTCAGGAGGATTGGATACCTCTGTTATTTTAGCATGGTTATTGGAAGAAGGATATGAAGTAGTTGCATTTTTGGCTAATATCGGACAAGAAGAAGATTTCGAAGCAGCTGAAAAGAAAGCTTTGGCAATTGGTGCTACCAAGTTTGTTTGTGTTGATGTTAGAAAGCAATTCGTTGAAGACGTTTGTTTCCCAGCCATCCAAGCTAATGCTGTTTATGAAAATGTCTACTTGTTAGGTACTTCATTGGCTAGACCAGTTATCGCCCAAGCCCAAATCCAAGTTGCTGAAGAAAATGGATGTTTTGCTGTTTCTCATGGTTGTACTGGTAAAGGTAACGATCAAGTCAGATTCGAATTATCCTTCTACGCTTTAAAACCTGACGTTAAGGTCATTGCTCCTTGGAGAGACCCAGTTTTCTTCAATAGATTTGCTGGTAGAAAAGATTTATTAGAATATGCCAGTGAAAAGAACATCGAAGTCACTCAAACCAAGGCTAAACCTTGGTCAACTGATGAAAATTTGGCTCACATTTCATTTGAAGCTGGTATCTTGGAAGATCCAGATACTACCCCTCCAAAAGATATGTGGAAATTGACGGTTGATCCAACTGATGCTCCAAATACCCCAGAAGACTTTTCTGTGGTTTTTGAAAAGGGTTTACCTGTTAAATTGATCTTGGATAAGGGTAAAAAAGTCATCACTGATCCAGTTGATTTATTCCTTGAAGCAAACGCTTTAGCTAGAAGAAATGGGGTTGGTAGAATTGATATTGTTGAAAATAGATTTATCGGTATAAAATCAAGAGGTTGTTATGAAACTCCAGGGTTGACCATTTTAAGATCAACTCATGTTGATATCGAAGGTTTGACTTTAGATAGAGAAGTCCGTGCCTTGAGAGATCAATTTGTCACTCCAAGTTATTCTAAAATCTTATACAATGGTATGTACTTTACTCCAGAAGGAGAATATGTTAGAGCCATGATTGAACCATCTCAAAAGACCGTCAATGGTGTTGTCAGAGCTAGTTGTTACAAGGGTTCCTTAAGTATCTTGGGTAGATCTTCAGATACTGAGAAATTATATGATGCCACCGAATCTTCAATGGATGAATTAACAGGGTTCTCTCCTGAAGATACCACCGGTTTCATCGCTATTCAAGCCATTAGAATCAAAAAGTATGGTGAAGCTGTCAGAGAAAAGGGTGATACTTTATCTTTATAAGACCTTCAGAAACGAAACTAATCGTACATTAATTGTATATATAGAAAAATATAAAAACACAGCTATTAGTCCATTTTATAACTATCCATTTTGGAATCCTTCTTTGTGAATAAGTTTTCATTAAGATCATACTTTTCACCCACCAATGATTTGACAATAAGGGCTACTTCATCTAGTTTTGAATATATTGTATGGCACAAGATCAATGCTACGATGTTCAAGTTCCCATCGTGCCCAAAGAGCTTTTCATAGTCTAAATTGTTAGCCATTGACTCATGCAATTGGTTGACCAGGTACAGTTCGGTCGCCTTTTCAATCACATCATCTTCCAATTCATCCATGTCTTCTTCTTCTTCTTCATTCTGCTCCCCCTTTTCAGTATAGAATCTTTCATTCAACGAAAACTTCCCAATGCCCCATTGCTGTCTTAATACGTCGAAATGCTTTAACGAGATCGTAGCTTGCGTGATTTTGGGTAAGGCTGTTTTCCATCTTAGTGATCTTGAACACATGTGGATGACTGAAAGGAGATCAGTGTTGATATCAATATCATACCACCCTGCTCTGTTGATAATATGACTAATCCATTTGTCAGTATCTTGAACTTTGTCGAATATGTTTATTAATATGGCATACAACTGTACAATATCGGTGATCGAAGCTTGTAAGTTCTTGTATTTGGTAGACGGCCAGTGTCCTGTCATTGGAATCTCATGAGTTATGGGAATCATTAAAGTAGAAGTACTGGCCATTTTAATCAATATCATTCTTAATCGTTCCACAATCGGATCGTGTCTGGAAGTGATATGATAAGATGGGTTATCAAGTCTTCGAAGGGCAAACGATGTGACATCACAATGAATATTCCCAATTTCATCCAATACACTTGAAATGATTTTTCTGATTGCCACTTTACTACTCTTGGGCCTAGGAATAATACTGGCAATAAACCCAATCGAGAGCCCGACTACAACACTGATAAACCTGGTATATGCAACCCGAAACCCTGTCCCAATGTTTGCCAACTTATTATTATGACCATCAACCCAACTGGTGCCTAAGACCAAAGCACATGTAACTGGGAAAAGAATTTGGGGCACTATGGTCAAATGGCGGGAGAAATGCCTGTAATAAGCCAAATATAAGTATAAAAGGGCCGTAACAACACTGAAGCCATAATAATTCCCCCCACCTGAACCAGTAGAAATGTACCAGGCAACTAGACCCGTAACAGAACCAAAGAATGAGTAAGCCAATTTAGCACCGAAAACATAGATGGTTTCCCCAGTATATTCGGAGGTTGAAATCATACACATGATGACTATCCAGATCAACCGACTATTAAAGTACCAAGCAGCAGTTGTTTTACAGAAGTATGGCACTGCTGAAATGGTAGCAAGGAGAGCCGACCTAAACCAAAACATAATGGTAGGATCGAAAATGAAGTTATAAAGTTTGACAATTTTGGCTCCAACTATGTGTAGCCCATTGGAAGGAGGGCCGGCATCGGGATCACGACTTTGAACTTTTGGTAGACTATCATACTTTGGGATGCTATCTTCAGGGATTTCAGAATCTATTTCATGGAAGATATTTTTAGGGCTTTCAAAGATGCTGGAAGTGAAATAAGTGTAGATTTTTGGCGTTTCAACTTCATCATCTATCTGAATACAAGTATTAAGGATCTTAACTAGCATTTGCATCTGTTGAGATAAGAAATAGGTAGCAAGGGATGCTTCACTAATCAAGCTAAGCATCGTCTCTTCATCGTAGGTCTTGTTCTTGAAATAGGTTTCAAATGCTTGGGTATTACTTAATTGCTTGATTGACTTATCAAGTTCTAGTTTAAAATCCTTAACCTTTTGGCTCATTTCCTTCTGTTTATCGATATGGGGTTGGGGGGAGAAGATAGAATAGGTTCTGAACTGATTAGCAGCTGCGATCCACTCGATTATGACCCCCAATCCAGTAGTATTGACCTCTAAATAAGGAGTGAAAAAGGCTTTTAAAAGCTCTCCTATGTAGTCAAGATCGTGTAATGCAATGACAGATGTCTTTTCTTCAAGCCTTCTCCTAAGTAAGTTCTTACGTTGGTTGTTTTCAAACTCTCCAACAGGTTTATAGGCCTCATTAATGGTACCAAACAACTTGAAATAAGGACTGTGTTCCAGGGACACAGACATTTGCCTGTCTCTAATGGTCCTACCTCTTGATAAGTTCTGCCTGGAGTCAATTAGATGATAAAGGTATTCGAAAGACGAGAAGCTACTGACCAAATTCTTCAAGCTGGATCTTAGTTCACCTATTGAGCCCGAACCCATTCGTCCATACGACACTTCAAATTTGGCAAGCGAAGCATGTAATTCCAAAGGAATCATTCTGTTACGGATCTTGACGATGTCGGAGTAATAGCCCTTATAATTGTTGAACCGTGGCTCTGAAGTCTTCATGGACCTGAAGAATCTTGTGTTGTTTTCATTGGCTTCCTTTAATGCAACCAAGATACCCAAATAACCCTTGAAATAGCAGAAGCAGGACGTTTCAGGGAAGAGAACCACCGAGCAAAGCACTTTCATGGCACAGCTCAAGTACATCGTTCTCATGACTAGCCACCCAACGGTCAACGGTTCAAACACCGGCCAAAACACCGTGTAGCAGATGGTGATACCCAACACAATACACGCAAGGATGAAGCTTAGTCTGAACGTTGGATGCAACTTCTGGGACAACCCAAACATCATGATCCCAGCTATCAACGCCACCGCAAAGATCACGGTACAATTGGTCTGAAGGTATCTTCCAGTGTAAACTTGTTGGACTAGGCACAACTGGATGTTCTCTTGAGTACAAACGCCCTCCGTTATTAGTTCTTTTCCAACGTCTTCTAGGGTAGGCGAACCCCTTAGCCTTGTGGCGATTAGAAGAGCAATAATCGAAAACAACCAGGCAATAGTCATATAAAACGCCGCCGTGACCGAGATAAACACATTGATGATGATGGAGCTGCCTCCAGCCGACCCAATGAACCCGAAGATCTGAAACAAGTAAGAAGATGAACCCAACCAGGCGCTTGGAGCTGGAACTATCGTCAAAAATATAGTCGCCCATACCTGGACCCAAGTCCTGAACACCACCTTGAACGAGGCATAGTCCATATGGTTCAAGATATAGTCGGGCCTCACCTGGTCTATCAACTGTCTTACAAAGCCTGTTCTGGTCTCTACCGCCTCGCTCACATCGCTGACGTCGTCCGTCTTGTAGTAGCAGTTGGGCGTTTGTGGTGATGCCGTTGCAACGGACCCTGCAGTAGTTGCAGGGTCTGGGGAACGATCCTCGACAGGGTCACGATCCTCGAAGTCTGTAGCCCGATACTCGACAGGCTCTGTGGCCCGATACTCAACGTCTGGGGCACCATCCTCGACATCTGTGGCATTGGACGTCTCCCTATCCATTGGAACTGTTGATGTAATACTTTGCGAAGCATCCAGTGCCGGTTTCACTGTTTTGTTTCTGTTCCAGGGCTAATTTAAGGTTTATATTTGTTTTGTTGCCGACCGGCCGTTGTAATATCCTTAAGTCGTATATGAGACATATTTACAGGTGAGAGATGGGACGGCTGGACGACGAGACGAGACGACGAGACGAGACGACTACGTGCTCTGTAGCCATGCTTCAAGCTCCGCGAGGTGGGCCTGGACGTCCCTGCCTATCAACAGAGTCGGTATAGACTTCTTGGCCACTTGGCTTTTCTTGCTTGTTTCGTAGTGGGCCTTCAAGTGCTGGATCATCTCCGAGATGACGGTTGCACCTGTTTCAGCCGGAGCTTCAGGGACGTGTGGAAAGCGTTCCTGCGCCGGTTGGCGGGTGTACTGGTGTGGGGCCTCTGTTTTGACGTGCCCTATATCACGTGAGAACTGGTCCTTGTGGTTAAGATAGTACCAGCTAGCCAACCAGATCACCTTGTTAAACTGGGGATGCCTGAACTTCATGGGGACGTTTGTCGTCTTTTCAATCCGGTAAATATCTAGTTGAGTTTTCATGTTCATCATCGTTAGGAAGTTACCTCCAATGACTATAGAATCTTCGGGTGTATGTACAGCATGAATCCAGCCACTGGGAATTATAAACACATCGCCTGGGTTTAAGGTGACTTTGAATCCATTGGATGGAGTGGTTGACTTCCCTTTTATTGGTTTCAGGTATTCAGGGTACCACATATAGTTTTGATTTTGTTCTAAGCACCACGATGTATACAATTCAAGGTTTTCTTTGGTAGGTGGGAACATCAAGAAGGTCTTTGCCCCTGAACAGACAGTGTAATAAACCGACGTCCCACCGAAATCTATATGAAAATCGGTGAACGATCCATTTACCGACATCAAGCAATATTTAGTGACTTGAGGACGTTGGTTCGAATCTTGCCATATCTTATCGATCAAATCCAATGAATCAACCATATTTGGTCGTTTGAATTCTTTACCTAGCCCTTCAACTTGGCTAATTTCTAACGAAATGACATTTCGAATTCTATCCCTACTAGTCTGATCAGTTTTGAAATAATCTCTCCATTGCTTCATATTCCATCCGGGACTCACCCCTTGTTGTGACAAGACATCCATGACTTCAACTGGGGTATCGTCCCCCACCTTATCCAATATATAATCGATGGTGATATCTTCCCTTCTACAAGGCAATTCCATACCAACACCACCCCCAACACCAAACCCGCCATTAGGGACCAATATCGGCTTCTTAAGGTGCCCCGCCACCGCGTATTCAAACGTCAACTCTGGCAACACATCAATATATCCAGCGTCGGGTGATTTATTTGCATCTATTTCAAACCCATGGAATTTATACACATGCGGATGAACCGACTTATCAATGGCAAACGAATCGCCATCGTTCAATGCAACATAATCAATGTTGACTTTGGCTCGTTTCAGCCGTCTTTTATACACCGATGGGCCCTTCGTCTTAGTGCACCTACTGCAATGGTACGAAAGGATCTCGTTAACGTCTGATTTGGACATTTTCAAGCATGTCGAATGGTACCATTGACCACAACTATCGCATTCGACCCACAAGTAGTCATTGTCGTCCTTGGTGTCCAGCGACTCACACATGGGACATACGTTCATGTCTTGTTCTTTCATTGTATCGTCTCTATCGCTTGGTATCAGCTGGAAAATTCGAGTCGCAATCAACGATTGAAGAGTGAAGATCAAGGACCAAGGACAAAGGGCAGACCCGAATATACCGTTGTAAGATGAACATAGTGGGACGGTTCAGTAGGCTAGGGGCCAAAGGGCTCAAAGGGGCCAGCGAACTCAAAGGGGCCAGCGAACTCAACGGAGGGTTATACGGGAGACATGGCGCTAAGCTTGGGCCCAGTGTTGATAGGTCGTATTCAAACAACACCCAGCAGGAATCCTTTTTAAGAGAGTATAAGATCAGATCTTCGCTAGAAAGACATATATATTACTATGCTCAGAAGCCGCTATCTAAGCTTTCCATCCAACGATTGTATGAACAATCAGAAAAGCTATCAAGCACTTTCATATTACAGAATGCTCAAGACACTATCGAATACTTATTGGCATATAACGCCAGAAGATTGAAGGAGTTTCGAAATTTGCCGTATTTGGTAGTATTGAACCCGTCCGTTTCTGAATCATATAACAGTTATTTACAAACGATGTCTTCATTGATAACTGCATCATTAAATGTTCCAACTACATTGGAAGAGAATACTGATTTTGCAAGAAATGTGTTGGATGAATTCATTGATATCCATTCAGATACGTTACCAAGTCTTTCTAAAGGGTTCAATGAAGTTCTTCATATCTTATCAACTCAGAAGATCAAACAATTTCTTGATGACCATCTAAAGGAAAGAATTAGCATGAGATTGATTGCCCACCAACACATTCAGTTGACCAAAGCATTAGACTCCAATGATTACGAAAAGGGGGCAAAATATAATGGGGTCATTAAGCAATTGGATATCTATGATGTGATTAAGAAAAACGCTGAAGTTGTTAATGATATTTGTTTGATGAAGTATGACCAATCAGTTCAAATCCAAATTGACAATAATCTTTATTCTAAAAACTATTGGAGCAGGCTGGAACCTGACTTGAATCAAAGTCCAAATTTTCAAAATGATAAGGTCATATTCCCATACATTGAGTATCATCTTGATTATATGTTGACAGAATTGTTTAAAAATTCCTTTAGAGCTCATATAGAAAACAATGTCAGTGAACCAGTTCAGATCACAGTTTCAGTATCATTTAGTCCATTATACTTGGAATTAAGAATTCGTGATAAGGGGAAAGGAATTCCTCCTCCAACCTTGAAACATATGTTTGATTATTCATTCACAACTTACCAATCAGGCGAAGGCGAAGCTTATAAGACGTTGAATGCCCCTCCAGGTCCAGGTGGTAACACGGTGGCTGGGATGGGATATGGTCTTCCATTGCTGAAGAATTATATAGAAATGTTCAATGATACCGTACCTAAAGAGCTCGAAGAAGAGGCTGATCAAAACGGTGTCAAGGGCCTGTTGACCATCCAGTCATACCATGGGTGGGGCACAGATGTCTACTTGAAGACGGTGGGCTCCTAGCTACTCTTAATGCACATCACTTTCCTTTCCTTCCTCCACCTCTTGCTTCCCCCACCGCCACATCCACCGCCATTGCGTCCACCTCTTGCGTCCACCTCTTGCTTCCCCCACCTCCATCTTGTCTGCTTTGCTGCGTCTCTCGCAATCGGCTCGCGATTGCGTTTGATAAAAACCACAAACGCAATCCACAGCGGCAGTGATAGATGCTTAATACGACGTTCAACGGTGGGAAAATATATGGTGGCAATGACTATAGTAATGTTGAAGTTGCGAATACAATAAATGCAATGCCTGATACGTCTTTTCCTGAAACATCGTTCGATACGTCTTTCCCTGATACCTCGTTTCCCAATACGTCTTTGCCTGACCAAGATCAGTCTTTCTGTGGCATGGATCACATGGATGGCACAGCTGGCATGGGTATGGAAGACGAAATACACTTGTGTTTGATCAACAGCGACTCCAATGAGTGCAATGCAAACTTATCCATGTATATAAAGGCAGTGGTGGATATGATAGGATGTAAGGCGGAAGCTGAAAGTAGCTATCATGAATTATCCTTGTACGCCATGAAACTATTGACGCTGAATTTATTCATCAAGAATTATCAGTTATGCCTTGGAAAACTATTAGGTTTGGTTGCTGTATTTACGAATATAAAAAATTATGAAATTGAGTCTGGTAACTCAAATACTACCGAATCTGATATTAAAATGAAAGAGTTTGTATGCATAGTGTTGTTTTTGTTGTTGAAGCTTAAGAACTCAGATGAGGAGGTTGATGATGACGAATTCAGAGAGTTTACAAACGGAATTGATAAAGAGACCTTGTTTGATACTTTGAAAAACTTTAAATTTGTAACTTTAATTGCAAATTTCATAGTTAGTCATATAGAAGCTTCTGAAACTTCGTTTATATTAATAAAGTTCACTTGTGATATCATATTTGAATACCTTTTCCATGTCGAGTTATTATCAGATCAAGAATTTGATCATATCGTTTCGAATACAAAGTTGATCTCCCTGTTGATTAAAGACCTATTGGATAATAACAATTTCCAAGATTATGACATTAATGACGCAGATTGGGAGGATGAAGACCAACTAATCGCTTATGAAGAATTCAAATTGTTATTATTGATTAATGAACAATATTTAATGAAATCTTATACTTGCTCCATGAGAAATAAAGTTTTTGATGGTTTGCTAGATAACGATTTGGGTGATAGTACTGATTCAATTAATTCCAAAATTTCAGGGTTTATGAATTTATTGGTATTCCATTTGAATCGTGAAGAATCCCAAATCATCAAAATATTGATTTTAAAATTCTTGTACCTTATTTTTACTTCTTCTTACACTGCTAAATTGTATTATTTGAACGATTTGAAAATCTTGGTTGATATATTTGTTAGAGAATTGAATGATAACCCATATATGGATGAAGAAAATGCTGAAAATAGAATTTTGATAATTACCTATTTAAAAGTCATGTACCCTATGATGTTATATTCTCAATTGAATGATCTTGGTGATAGTTATAAAAGAGACGAGGTTGTAGAAATGTTAAGTAATCTAGCCATTAACACATCCACAGTCAAGGAGGAATCAAGTACTAACAAACAACTAAAATTGATTTCGGATTTGGCAAATAAATGTTTCACTATACCTTGTTTGAAAAGGAAAAAGAAAAAGGATTCATTTGGGAATTATACCCAATCAAATTCATCTTCTTCATCTTTGAGTTCAATATCTCATGTTCCAGCTCCAACTAGTTCCTTGTACCAAAAGCCCAATTCATCTAGCGATTCAATAGCTAATTCATTCACTCGAATTGCATCGGTGAGAACTTCCACTAGAAATGATTATCACCTTCATACAACTGTTCATAATACAAATCACGACGGTAAAGAATCTACCACTTCCAATTCAGCCATGATCAGTGAAGACAATAAAAATATGTTTGTTTCAAAGTTTGGTGATCTTAAACTTGATCAAACTTCCTCCAAAGCTCCACAAAAATTAGAACGAAGGAAGTCAAACATATTAGATCTACCTCATGAATACTTACAAAGGTCAAGTTCCAACAAGAAGAACACTATTGATTCTAATTTACTTCAAAAGGCATTGAAAAAGAAAGCTCCACCCCCACCTCCACCACCCCACTCCCCTAGTCATAGAACCCCTTCACCAGCATCATACTTCCTAGGCAAGACACAGTCTTTACCAGCATCTCCCAGCCAATCTCCAATTCTTAATAGAACCTCCCTTTCTCCAATGCCAGGATCTTCACCTAATTTACGTTCTGGCCCACCGCCACCACCACCTAGAAGAAGACGTTAAATACAAAATTATTAAAGTCGTTTGTACACATTTATATGTAATTGTTATGCATTATTCTATATATTTATATAACCTCATTAATTGAATTTTAATTTCTTGTGTTTTGTTTCATTAGTTTCTTAATTTACAACTTGCTACTATCCTTATTTTATGTTACATAGTAATGTCCTCCTTAAAAGTTAAGATATCATCAAACCTTAATCCATTTATTTCAGTTTTGGTGTAAGTATCTAATTCTTTATTGGAATAAATCGATTCTTCATCAGCCGAATCAGAAGAATCATTGGTAGCTACTAGAATTAGACCTCTTGATCTAATTAATGGAATCAATTTAGGTACTAATCTTAATAAATGAATCGATGTAATCAATCCAATCAAATTATTACCAACGGCAAAATTGACAGCGTCTTTAATGGATCTTGAAGTTTGTTCTTGATCGTTTTCAATTAATTTATCAGGATTACTATTTTTTTCATGAATATCAGCATCGTCACTACCTTGATCTTCATTGCGAGAATCATCGGATGGATCAGCTAATAACAATCCATTGGTTGATCTTGCTTCAAAACAACTGACATCGGCATTATAAGAAATACCATTCATTACTAAAAACACTGGAAAGTTAGGCTGTTTCCAATTTAAAATCTTACAAATTAATGAATTTGATGACATAAATATAATTGATCTACTATTTTTATTAATCGATCTTTGTGACCTTAAATGATTAAAAATATCATTTAATGTAAAATCAATGAAATTATTTAATGACAGCGATACATTACCAATAAATGGTAAATTCCTTATTTCATATTCTGATGGGAAGATTATTTCTAAATTCAAGTTAATTTCATTATCTATAACTTGTAAAATTAATTCTAACGGTAAATAAATAATTTTTAATAGTTTTCTAATCAATGAAATATCTTTAACTGTCATTTGAGACAAATCATGTAATACTTTATTATAATCAAATAAGTTATCAGTGATTGAAGTTAATTGTTCCAACGATAAATTAGGTAAATATAAATCAATATTATCAGTAACTGAGATTGACCAATGTGGACATACAATTGGGGTTCCATCATTTAATAAACATACTTTAATTCTTAAGTATTTTCCAGATAAAGATGTTGCAGTAACAAATGATGCAGAACCAGAAGAATTACCTGATACTAATTCATTGGTGGATGCTACGGCAGCACTAGGTGTAATTGGGGTTGTTTGTTGGGGATGTTGTGATGCCTGATCTCCTATAGTGTTTGTAATACTTGATGGTGATAAATAAGCATTTGGTGATAATCCAGAAGGACTTAATTGAATACGATTTTTCTTAACAACATTGGAAGAAGATTTCCAATAAGTATCAAATTTAGAAGCTTCTAATAAAATACCAGCAAATGGGAAAATTACTTGACAATTAAACTTTATTTCACCTATGTTTCTTAATCTCAAATCAAACAATGGTAATCGAATTGAATTTATTTCTGGTGATGAAGTATCTATTGTAGCAAATGATAAAGCAGTTGTTTTAGCAATTAATCTGGTACCAAATTTAGGAAATATTTCAAAATCAATTCTAAAATCATTTAATGAATCTATGTCAGTTTGAAATATACAATTACTAACTCTAGTTTCATCAGCGGCTGGTAAAATAATATTTCTTGGAACTATATCAGATATGTTTGAAGATAATGTAATTCTACCTGGTTTTAAATCGGTAGTTGAGTTAAAAAGATTAATAAAATTGGAATTATTCGGGAAGACCAATTCAATTAGCACTTTTTGTTCCAAAAAGTTATGACCATAACGTCTTAATGGTAAAATAGGTGGAGGTAATTGAAGGTCAGGAATTTTATCAACGTTTTCATTTTTGTCATCATTACTACTACCACTATTTTCTGAATCATTTTCTTCGTTTAAAATTGCCATTGAATCTTTTGAATCTGAATTTGATTTTTTATTTTGTTGTTGTAATTGATTATCAGTGTCATCAATAATCTTTGCCAAATCCTTTTTATCAGCACCAGTAATTGCTGAATAAAAACTTAATAATTCATTTAATAAAGAAATATGTCCTTCAACAACACAATAATATAATACATTATATCCGTCTTCATCAACTATATCGATTTTAGCACCATATTTAACTAATTCTTGAGTTGATCTTAGATTACCTTCCCGGGCAGCATAGAATAATGGGGGCCATTTATTTAAACTATCAATTTGATTGATATCTCCACCATTTTCAACTAATAATTGAATTAAAAAATGATGACCGCTTCTTGCAACTACATGTAAAGGCAGCAAACCTTCAACATCTTGACTATTGATTGAGCTTTTATTTAAATCTTGTTTAGATGATGCTAATAAGTACTTAACAGTATCAAAATCACCAATTTTGCAAGCATAATTGATCGGTAAATATTGCAATTTATCATCATTGGTTTCAGGATTTACATTACTACCATTTTCAACCAAAACTTTGACCACATCAAAATGTTTATATTTTACCGCTAATAATAAAGGTGACATCGATTCATTATCCAAATCATCTAAGTTCAGTTTAGGAAAATGAGGTAACATTATATTTAATAAATCATTTCTATTATGTTGGGAAGCATAATGTAAACAGTTTCTACCATTAAAATCTTTTGCAATTAATAGTTGATTCAATTCATCGGGTTTGAACATTGTCATAACTCTTTCAACTATAAATAATCTTGAATGCTCAACCAAATCGGTTAGTTTAACCACTTTAACTCCATTATTTATGATCACATTACTTTCTTGGGTTGATGATGATGGTATTGAGCAACATTCATGAATTATACTTTTATTATTATTAAAATTGTCATAAATTTGCAAGATATTAATGTTATAATTGATTTGTTCTAAAAAAGTCTTTAAAAAACTATCAGAAATCTTTAAATTTGTTATTGACAAAAGGAACACTCTTGAAAATCTTGAAGATATTTCAATATTGATTTGTTTTTCATTATTTGAATCTGAATTTATTGAAATTTCATCAACTAAATTTTTTGCACTGTTTTTGACTTTATCCATCCATCTGGTCAATAAAGACAAATCTGGATCTTTAATGGTTGCAATATTAACAAAGCTCGTATATAATTCATCAATTTCAGCATTTTCCATTGAAAACTTTCTCGAACTTGAAAAATTATCACCAGTAATACTTGTAATTGACCCATTTCTAAGATTTAGTATGTTTGAAGTTGAATTTGTTCTTGATAATGTATTAATTAATTGACTATTATTTTTATTTACAGCAGCAACTGAAAAGTTCTTAATTGGAGATAAATCACCATCGATAATCGATTCAAGATCAAATAAAGTTGAAGTGACCAAATCACTTAATTCATTGATTTCATGTTTATGGAAGACTGGTTGAACATTTACAGCAGTCAGAATAAATAACTCTTTTGTATGAGACTTTGATCTTTTATCCCATTTCTTAACAACTTTCAGAAACCCAGTTTCATTCAATTCGATAAATTGCTGTAATCTTAATAAATCTTGATGAATCTTCTTGAAGTTTTGATATAAATTCAAATAAGAAATTGAGTTTTTGAAATTGGAATTGATATTTAAATTTAGATTTAGGTTTGATGAAGTTGGTGGAGTCGATGCAGTATTTGCAGTTATATTAGCATTAGCGGCGGCAACATTTGAAGACGCCGACGAAATGTCACCATCTAATAATACCTTAACACTTGAAAACAATTCGTTTCGTTTAACCAATAATAAATCCAAATTGACTGCTAAATTGGCTTGCTTTTCCAAGTAGAATGAATTGACTTTATCTAATTCTCTTTCAACCTTGAAGAAAAACGTAGCTTTGTTCTCCTTTAAAGTATTTTGAATGTCCACTTGAGATAACGGCTGTTCATTCTTGGTCGAAGGGATGGCCAATTGTTTGATAAGTTTCTTCAACGCTTTATAATTGATAAAATGACCTGAATATTCAGGTAATTCTAATTGTCTCGATGCAAGGTATTTACCAAACTTCATTCTCTCTGGCCCTTTCTATCTTTCCTTACACCGTTTCTTTTCCAGTACTCTGTCACTATTACTCTCTCTATTATCCTTCACTTTTGTCCAACTCCCACAGAGTTATATACCTACAATCGTTGTTAGGTTTTCAGAATTTAGCCGCTGTCTCTATTAAATTCTCAGAGAAACCGCATCGATTTAAACCACGTTTTCGCAGCACCGCGTCGCCGCAGAAGGGCCACCGTGCAGCGGTGATGGTGGCGCCAGGTCTCCGAGTCCACCGCCAGCATGCGGCTACACTGTGCTAGCAGTTGTATAAATAGACGTGGAAATCCTATTCTACATTTGCTAAGTTGTATGTATATTAAAGCAGAGACGTATTCTACTTTTTATCGAATAATTTAAACTATTTAAATTATTCAATTGATATTTGGACTCATTCGAATCTATTTCTTGTTAGAAGACTTAGCGTCATCAAAAGCTTCTTTGAATTTATCGGCATTTTCCTTGTTTCCAAATCTAATAGCCAAAGTTTGAGCTTCTGGTTCACCTTCCGATACATCAGCAGTAACACTATAAACCCAAGATCTATCAGATCCAATATTTGGTTTCAATTCATAATCTGGGGAAATATAATGATTAGCACAGATCTTTAAGGTCTTGTCTCTTCTCATCAATAATCTAACTTTTGAAGTGGTCTTATGTTTTAAAAACTTAACGTCCCCGGTACCTCTTTCTTTCCATTCTTTAGATTCTCCATTGAATTTGAATAATTTGGCTCTTACTTTGTACAAGACTTCTTCATTTTCCTCATTGGTTTTCACTTCCACTTTTTCTAATTGAACTAATGGTTCAAAATGAACATCGGCTTCGGCTTCGGCATCTTCATCGTCATCTTTCTTATCTTCTGATTTGTCTTCTTTCTTGTCTTCTTTCTTGTCGTCTCCTTCCTTGTCATCTTCCTTCTTTTCTTTCTTGGCTCCAAACATTGAAAAAATATTAGATGTTGGGATTTGTGGTGCTTCTGAAGAAGTTGAACTTGCTTCAACCTTGGATTCTTCCACCTTTTTGCTTTCTTCACTCGACATTCTTCTTAGTTTGGGGTCTTTTGTTTTTAAAATTTTTTCTTTGAGTTCTCACTTCTCATTTTTGTCCGTCAATTGTTGATTGCCTTAATTGGCAGCCTTCACCAAGTCGCGCGAGGCTACGTAGAACTGGTGGCTAGATTTATATATATGTTTATATACTTATATACTTATATATTTATATATTATTAGGTATCATTACAGTTGTGTAATTATATGTTACTGGCGAGGAGGATATGTGTAGAAATCAATCGTCCATTTCGGAAGGTTTGATCAAACCACCAACCTGCAAGTCCTTTTGTCTTTGGATTCTGGTTTGCTCTTGCTTTTCAATCTCTTTATCTTCTGCAAACAAATAGTCGGTAGCATCCCCTCCAAATTGCTTGATTTGAACCAAAAAGTCTCTTAAAGTAGCATTGAATTTGTTAATCTCTTTGTATACTTTGGTCAACACATTAAGGAAGTTAACTAATTGCTCTTTTTGCAAGTTTTCAAACGCTGACGATAATAAGTGGCCCAAATACTGTTTCAAAAAGTCGGAATTCGATGTTCCTTCAGCTGCTTGGTCTGGTGTGTATAATGGAACTTTGATGACTTGGTCTTCAACCAAATGAATCAATTGAGCTAACAATTGTGATTGATAAGTGAACCCTGATTTGTGATCGGGTTGAGTTATAACATAAAACGTATCTGACAAGATTTGGAAGTAAAAGTTTTCATAAAACGCTTTGGTGAATGCTGTATCACCTAATTTTTCAACATTTTCCAATAATTCACAAGTTAATGATAATCCATTTTCTTCAACTTCTCTATTATTATGTTTAAAAGCCCATAAAGCTGCGTTAATCAAACTTTGGAATGCGTCTCCTGATAATTGTAATAAACCTTGGAAACTATGACTGTTGATTTCTTTCAATAATTTATAAAACTCAACACGATGTTCAGGATATTCAACAAAATCATTCTTGATCATATCTAAAGTACATTCAAAAATATTTTGTAAAATTAATACGACCCCATCAGGTATCATATGTCCAACTTTAGAAACCAATGCTGACATACAATTTAATACTTCTGCATCCCTTGCATCTGGCACATTGTTTTGATAATCTTCTAATACAGCCCCAAATAAAGGTTGAGATAAATCTCTAACAATTTCTTCCAAATTATCAGCTTTATTTATATAAGTTTCAATCATCTTTAAAATTTCCTTTTTGATGGTTCTTAATCCTCTAACTTTTGGAGTTTTGGTGGCGATTACACCATCTTTAGCAACCAGATCTGAAATCATCGAACTAACTGCTTTATATAATGATAACATATCAACATACATCAAGCCTAATTGAGAATAAAATCCCGGTCCCAAAGCTTTACAAACTGATACATTAGTCTTAATAACATTAGCAATGACTTTAACAGTTTCAGTATTAGTTAATAACTGAGGATCTTTACCACTTTGTTGAACTACAGCATTCCATGCGATATTAGGTAAGGCCATCAAGTCACTTAATAGTTTAATTCTTGATTCCTTATCATTTTGAGCACTAACAATTATAGCACAAGCTTCGTAAAAAGTATGGACTTGTTGAGCATGTAAATCCTCAGTTATTTGTTGAATATTTCTAATGATTTCATTAATAAATGGTTCTCTTTCTTGAGGTTGAATTGCAACAAAATGTTTTTTACATTTCGAAGTGATTTTAATAAAAGTATCACAAGCCATATCTTGAACCCCTTCATGAGTTTCATGCATAAATTCAAACAACTTATTGACAACAGTTTTTAAAAACTTCCAATGAGCCTTTAAGAATCTTGGGTATTGACCAACTATATACATGATATTCGATGCAACAACAGCTTTATTATCCTTACCTCTTTTCATTTCAGTCAATGATAATAAATCTTTAATGACTGACACTAAAAATCTTTTTTCCATATCTTCATTCATAGTACCAGAAATAGAACCAATTGCCCAACATAATGTATTGATGTTTTGCCATGACCATTCACTTTCATCGATTTGTCTTGCTAGTTTTTCACTCATGATTTGTTCAGTATCGACCACATCCAAATGAGTCAAATAAACCAAAACTTCTCTCATGCTTTTATATAATTGAATCGTATCACTTTCTTTGACGAATTCACGTACAATTTCACCTTCATCATTTTCAACAATTAAAACTTCTTCAGGTCTAACCATGTTTTCAATTATAACCAATCTTAATCTTGATAAGATTTGAGAGTATTTATGTTGTCTTAAAGGAAATTTAGCTAAGATTGAAGGATCTGGAGCACCACCACCGTTCGAACCACTACTTCTTAAACTTGAAGAATAATTTAATTGCATCAAAGGACTTAATTCTTGCTGAGGTAAATTTTGAATCTCTTCAAATAATTCACGAACAAACTGAGACCAATAGTCTAAACAAGTTTTAAATAATTCACGTTCTTCGATTCTTGATAATTCAATCAAATAATAAAGGGAGTTATTCAATAATTCATTAAAGTTATCAATTTGCTCTAATAATAACAAATTATTAGATAAAAATGTACATAAAAACATTGATAAATCTTGTAAAAAGGATTGGTCGTTTGAATTGGCTGAGTTATAAGATTTCTTGAAGTTAGTTTCAGGGGGGATAATTTGAATGATTTGGTCCATCAGATCTTTGAAAAATTCCAAACAAATTTTTTCATAATTTGCACAGTTCAAAGAACTAATTTCAATTAAACATTTTAAACTAATTGATCTTGTATTAATTGGATTCAAAAATTTATTTGATAACATTTTCAATAAATTAGTTTCAAATATATAATTTCTTGGAATCCAGTGAATATATTTTAACAAACAATTCAAAGTTGAAATGATCAAAGAAGATTTATTAGTTTTATCTAAAATTTCATAACATAATTTGAAAATCTCTTCGAATTCTGCCTTCATACTCAATTTCAAAGTCTTGATTTTTGCTTGAGTCAATTGATCATCGCTATAATCGAACACTTCTTCATTCAATAACTTCAAAATGATCATATTGTTTTCACAAACATTGAAGCTTGATCTCGAACTTAAAATGATTTCGGGGATAAACTCAGGCCAATTATGGGGCCATTCTTGTTTCAAGATTTGAACTAAAGTCAAATCGATTTTGTTAATCAAAGCCTTATCTTTGTCAAAGATTTCGTCGTTGTCACAAAGGGAAATGATCATGTTGACAATGAAATTTCGAATACCAATTCTTTCATTTTCAGGTATCAATTTCCATCTATACAAAATCAACTTATCTAAGCAACTCAAAGCAATATATTTACTCTGACTATTCTTCAGGTTCGACAATATAGCATCACTTCGCTTCCAGCTTTCAGGATTCTCTTGAAATTGATTCAAAACTTGTTGGGCCTTTTGTTGTTCTTGACCGGTCCCTTTATAAAACGTATCGACCACTTGATCGAACAAAGAAATATCCAAATCTTTAGAACTGTCTAAAATTGCTTCCATGTCGTTTTTTAACCTCTAATTGATCAATATTGACCTCTACTTCGAGCTGTTGAAATCGGGGTAAGTATGTCTGTAGCTTGAGTGTTTTCCTATCCAATCAAATTAACAAACAATATATACATATATGGGTCCATAAAATGTATATATTGAGATAGATATGGCTCCTTACTGATGGTATCTATACCTATTTCTATACAATTGCTTATGATTCAAAACAATCCAATGGCTTAACCGCTTTCAATGAAAACAAATAACTGAGAAAATTTTTAAGGATTTTTAAGGAGGTGACGTCGCGATAATGTCGGGTAGCCATAGTGCGATGTTTGGGGCGACGGTCGGTGCCATGGTCGGTACTTGGGTCGACGGTTGGCACGCTGCTGCCGGTGCTAGGCCCCGTTTCCAGCTGCACATGGACCCACGCAGCCATCATTACGACTGTGCAATTGAACAATGATACGGTACTACGACTGTGCAATTGGACAGTGATACGGTACTACGACTGTGCAATTGGGGGCAGTGATAGAGTAGGACGTGCTAGAGTACGACGTGTGGATAAGGGAGAAAATGAACAAAGAATATGTATAAACTAGTTAGTGACGAATTTGACCCCCTTTTCGATGTTTTTAGACAATTGATCAATTGCAACAGCCAATAATTTCTTTTCGTCATCGTTAATTTTGGATAATAAATCATATTTGACTTCTTTGATTCCATCTTTTGATAACACAACTGGTAAAGAGAAGAAATCCAAATCACCAACCAATTTTTTAGCTTCAGCGGCCCCTTTGATTGAATCATCTAAGTTCAAAAAGGTACATTCCACAACCGATGAAGAACCGTCAAAAGATTTCAAAATGGATTCAGCCAATTTGTAACCAGCATAGGCCATTGACAAAGTAGCGGAACCTGCCCCATTTTTAGCTTGAACAACTTCATCACCACCAAATTGAACTCTGTTAATCAATTTAGCTTTTTCATCACTTGATAATTTATTATAATAGCTTGCGGATTCACCAATGGAATATAATGGAACAATTGTTTCACCAGAATGACCACCGATAACATTGATATTAAAGTCGGTTGGTTTGGTATCATTTGGAAACAATTGACTGATAAAGGTATTAGCTCTAACGATATCTAAAGTGGTGACCCCAAATAATTTTTTTGGATTATAAACCCCATTCTTTTTCAAAGTTTCAGCAACAATTGGAACGGTTGAGTTAACAGGATTTGAAATGATCAAAACAAAAGCATCAGGACAATTTTCAGAGATTCCTTGAGATAAATCTCTAACAATTGAAGCATTAATATTGAATAAATCATCTCTGGTCATACCTGGTTTTCTTGGAACCCCAGCAGGGATAATAACTAAATCGGATCCTTTTAAAGAAGCAGCCAAAGCAGTCTTATCTTCCCTTGAAGAAGGTAAAAAGGATGAGGTTTTAGAATCAGAACAAATATGACTCAAATCAGCCCCAACCCCTGGGACATTAACAACATCAAATAATGATAAATCGGTGATTTGATTGTTCAATTTTAACAATAATGACAATGGTTGTCCAATACCACCGGCGGCTCCACAAACTGTTACTTTAACCATTTTTATCTATGAATTTCGGTTATATACTTATATTTTACAATATACCTATATTTTACAATATATGAGAATAGAAATTGCTCTAAATTTGTTGGAATTTTCACCCCTTTTATACTCTGGCAATGTCTATCAACCTGTGAAATATTTTACCCCAGACAAAGTTCCAGTCCCGGATGAGTGGGACCAGGGCCACCTAGGACTGTTCCATGGGATACGCTGGTTCCGGCTGCTACCGGGCAACCCAGTGCTTGCAGCCTGATTCTCCCTGGACCATCGTCCCTTACCAAGCACCACCACCATTAGCAACCATGGTATATGGTCCATGACATGGTCAATAGCCAGACAGGGCGGGAGACACACGTACGGGGCCAATGGTGGACCGTATGTAATAAGAATGTCGCCTCCTTACCCAGCCGTGGCACCGGTGCACCAGCTATCAGCACACCGTTGTAAGACCCCGGTGCACCCGTGCCCAGCGCTCGACATGCTTATGTCAGCTAGTGCTTACATCATTGCTTACGTCAGCCACTTGCTTACTGTCCTTAGTTAACGATGCCAAAACGAAGCTCCAAAGCTAACGAAATTACCCCAAAATTCGCAATTTAGTAAAAATCACCACCATGGATAGCCAATTCAAACCAAGATCGAATAGCTCATCATCTGATGATGATCCATTTGATACTCCCGAAAACTACTACAGCAATCCAAAGAACTCCAGATTCAATAGGGTTCGGACTTTTTCTGTGTTTGAAAACCGTTCAAAGTCCAAGGGTACTTTTGGGTTCGATGATGATGAAGACCCCATTGCTCCCAAACCAGCCATTACAAGTTCAATTATCCAAGAAAACTCGAATGAAAGCACTCCAATCCAATCCCATTCTCCCACCCCAGTGCCAATGCCGCTGTCCAATATCCCTAGACCAATAGAAAACTTCACAATCGCCCCCACATCGGTCCATTCTGACCCATCAGACCCTTCTGATCAATTGGGCCCTTCAGATCCATCAGACCCGGTCCCAGGCAATAGACGTCCTTCCATAATCCCAATCTACGACGAAGCAATCAATTCAACGTCAGACATCCCAAAATTGACCGACGTCAATGAAAAACTATCGAACTTACACTTGAGAAGGAGCTCCCTTGATGATTCCGCCTTTCATAAACCAAAGAAGTTTTATATTTCGGATATCGATTACACCTTAGACCAGTTGTTAAAGAACGAAGATACCGATCATAATTGCCAAATCACCATTGAAGATAGCGGGCCAAAAGTTTTGAAATTGGGTACTGTCAACTCAAATGGGTTTAAACAATTTGATGTTAGAGGTACTTACATGTTGTCGAACTTATTACAAGAATTGACCATAGCTAAAAGATTAGGAAAGACTCAACTAATCTTGGATGAACAAAGATTGAATGAAAACCCTGTTTTTAGAATGAAAAGATTGATTTCAACTCAGTTTTGGAAGAAATTAACTAGAAAGTTGACCAAAGACAACATAATTGAAATGTCAAAAGATACTAAGATTGAAGAAGATTATATTAATGAAAAGGGGGAAAAGATTGTCAATCAAGAAAGCCATCGTATATATATTCCTTACAATCGTAAAGATCAATTTGACTATTTTAATTCTATTAAATTATCGAATCCTGATATTCATTTGGACGTTCAATACTTACCTGAAAAGATCGATGGCCATTATATTAGGTCTATTAATAAGAAACCAGGTTTGTTAGCATTACAATCTTGGCCAGACCCCAAAAACCCCAAAAATTTAATTAACGAACCTTATGTTGTTCCTGGGGGTAGATTCAATGAATTGTATGGCTGGGATTCATATATGGAAACCCTTGGGTTATTAGTGGATGTTAAACAAGATAATTTCACCAATTTAGACTTGGCTAAGGGTATGACTGAAAACTTCATCTATGAAATTAATCATTATGGTAAGATTTTAAATGCCAATAGATCTTATTATTTAGGTAGATCACAGCCTCCATTTTTGACTGATATGTCTCTAAGGGTTTTCAACAAATGGATTGAATTCAAACCAGAATGCTTGATTGAGGCAATGGAATTTTTGGAAAGATCAGTCAATGCTGCCATAAAAGAATATAAAACCATTTGGACAAGTTCACCCCGTTACGATTCACAAACTGGCTTATCATGCTATCATCCAGAAGGAAAAGGGGTACCACCAGAGACAGAATCATCACATTTCATTGCCGTTTTGAAGCCTTATTGTGAAAAATATAACGTGAGCCATGATGAATTTATTGCAATGTATAATTCAGATAAAGTTGAAGAGCCTGAATTAGACGAATACTTCTTACACGACCGGGCAGTTAGAGAATCAGGACATGATACGTCTTATAGATTAGAAGGGAAATGTGCATATTTAGCCACTGTGGACTTGAATTCTTTGTTATATAAATATGAAACTGACATTGCGTTTATAATTGAACATTTTTTCAACAACAAGTTGAAATTATATGACGGCAGTATAGAAACCCCAGATACTTGGTTGAAATTGGCTAAACAAAGGCAACAAAACATCAGTAAGTATTTATGGAATGAAAAAGATTCTATCTTTTACGATTATAATGTTAAAACAGGTGAACAAACAGGGTACGAGTCTGCCACCACATTCTGGCCGTTATGGTCGAAGGTCGCCTCCGATGATCAAGCATCTAAGTTATTAAACCATTCCTTATCTAAACTAGAGGTATCAGGGGGATTAGTGGCAGGATCATTGAAATCTAGAGGTGAGGTTGACTTATCAAGACCTTCCAGACAGTGGGACTATCCTTATGGATGGGCTCCGCAACAGATCTTGGCTTGGATAGGATTCAGCAACTACGGCTATGACGGCACTAGCCGTAGATTGGTGTATCGTTGGTTGTACTTAATGACTAAAGCGTTTTCCGACTACAACGGGGTGGTAGTTGAAAAGTATAACGTAGTCGATGGGGCAGCTCCTCATAAAGTCGAAGCCGAGTATGGTAACCAAGGTGCTGATTTCAAAGGAGTCGCCACAGAGGGATTCGGCTGGGTCAATGCCAGCTACCTCTTTGGCCTAACCTTTTTGAATTTGCATGCTATTAGAAATTTGGGTACTTTGACCCCTCCAAATGTCTTTTTGCAGAACATGCACCCAGACCAAAGAGCTTTATATCAGTAGTTTCGTTATGTATGGTTTTTGCTAGCCCTCTGTCCACCCACCTTCGCTCGCACCACCCACCTTCGCTCGCACCACCCACCTTCGCTCGCACCACCCACCTTCGCTCGCACCACCCACCTTCGCTCGCACCACCCACCTTCGCTCGCACCACCCACCTTCGCTCGCACCACCCACCTTAGCACCACCGCCCCACCGCCCCACCTCACTCTCATCACATTAACGTTGATGTCATAAGGAAAAATAATCTTGCGACGGTTGCCATTGGTGAAAAATTTAGTCAGTGATTAAGTTTGTACTCTAAGGCTTACAGTTCATTCGCTAGGCGTAAGACAAAGACCAAGAACGGACCAGGATCGGGAAAACAAGATATAATGTTGCGTATCACCAAGAGGAATTCGGCCATGGTTTTCCATCGAAGCTTTGGCCAGACCTGGATTCGATTGAACCAGGAAAGGAAAGGCGAGAACGATGATGGTAGTAGAGATGGCAATAGCAGCTTCAAGACGGCGGTGGAAACAGCTGAAAAGTTGGTGCAGCCAGCTAACTCCAAGTTATTCAACGATCCGTTTTCAATTGTAAGCCATGAAATGTCGAACTTGGCAAAGTCAATTGCCAGTTTAATAGGCAGCGGGCATCCTACTTTGAATAGGGTTTCATCATACTATTTTGAAGCTGAGGGCAAAAACGTTAGGCCTTTGATTGTGCTTTTATTATCTAAATCCTTATCAAAGATACCCTTGAGTGAACGTAATAGAATAAAAATCGATACTGAAGACGTCACCACCCAAAAATCATTCGATGGGACTCCAACTAATACTTCAATTGCGGGTAGATCTGTAGACGACTCGATATCTCCTTTAAGTATCTTATATGGTATCAACCCTAAAGTCATATTAGATCCATTGTCTAAGCCAATGGACAAGTTACCCGAATTCGATGCCGTGAATGGGATATTACCAAAACAGCGTAGATTAGCTGAGATTGTCGAGATGATTCATACTGCTACCTTATTACATGATGATGTTATTGATTTGTCGGATTCTAGAAGAGGCAGACCAAGTGGCAATATTGCTTTCACTAATAAAATGGCGATTTTAGCTGGAGATTTCTTATTGGGTAGAGCATCAGTTGCCATTGCAAGATTAAGAAATCCCGAAGTGATCGAATTATTATCTACTACCATAGCCAATTTGGTTGAAGGTGAATTCATGCAATTGAAAAATACCGTTGTTGATCAATCTTCCAATAATTCTATCAATAATGATGGTGAAGATAAAACTATTCCAAATCCAAGCGGGAAGGTTCCAACTACTGAGCATGAATACACTGTCACCAAACCAGCATCACAAGATATCGATCATCTAACCACAGTGGAAGCAGCATTCGAATATTACTTACACAAGACCTATTTAAAAACAGCATCTTTAATGTCGAAGCTGTCAAGAGCAGCAGCAGTGTTGAGTGGAGCTCAAAACGATATAATTGAAAATTGCTATTCATTTGGTAGAAACTTGGGATTATGTTTCCAAATAGTCGATGATATGTTGGACTACACATCAAGTGACACAACGTTTGGTAAGCCAAGTCAAGCTGATTTGAAATTAGGCTTAGCAACAGCCCCCATCTTATTTGCATGGAAAGAGAAGCCAGAAATAGGAGAGTTGATTGCCAGGAAGTTTGAAAATCCAGGTGACGTTGAATTGGCCAGATATTACGTTGACGAATGTAATGGGTTGCAAAAGACCAAGCAATTGGCCGAATCGTATTGCAGTGAAGCGTTGAAGAATTTAAGATGCTTGCCTGAGTCTGATGCCAGAAGTGCTTTAGAGTTCTTGACCAACTCGATCATAACTAGAACCAAATAGATCTGTACATACTGTCTGTCCCTCTGTGTCTGTCCCTCTGTGTCTGTCCCTCTGTGTCTGTCCCTCTGTGTCTGTCCTGCCGGTGCTATCACTCTGTGTCTGTCTCTGCCGGGTCTGTCTCCGTACGTCTTCTCCTAGAGCGTGCCCCACCCAAACGCCAGCACACGACCCCCCACTTATATCCAACGAACATCGCAGAGCCAAAAGTTTTCATTATCCACCAGAAGATCAGTTTCACTACGAACATGTTTCTTGCCTTTTACCAGAAACATCCGGGAACTGTCTTTGTCAATGGTGCATTGCAATTTTTTGGGACTCCATGGTTTAGCTATAAACTGTGCAACTGTGGTTTAGCTATAAACTGTTGAAACTGCTATTTTCATTTGAATTAGCATGTTTGTCTGTTCGACAGTGTTGGTTCGACCAACCCCTTTCTTTTCTTGTTGATTTGTTTGCGGCCAAACCAGTCAATTAGAAGGTATAGAGCGTTGTGTGTGTTGGAGAGACAGTGTAATTACTTACGTAGATTACTATATACATACGGCAAAGCTGCTAAAAAGCATGCTTCAATCGTAACAAGGACTTCCCATACAACTTTATAGAGTCTCTGATTCTAACAAAGGACTTGTTAGGACCGGGGATTTGGCCCTTGACAATCAATATTCCTTCGTCTCCATTGGCATATAACACTTCATTATTGAACACAGTACAATTTCTACCACCCATTCTACCTGCCATTTTCTTTCCTGGCAATATTCTACCTGGAGTCTGGTTACCACCCATGGCCCCATGCGATCTATGAGCCAACGAAACCCCATGAGAGGCTGGTAGCCCAGCAAACCCATGTCTTTTCATTGGACCAGCAAACCCTTTCCCTTTAGTAGTACCAATGATATCAACCAATTGACCAACTGCAAAGTAATCTGCCGTTAATTCGGTGCCTGGAGGAATTAAGCCAGAACTGTCTCTAACTCTGAACTCTCCTATGTTTAACTTAGGACTGACCCCTGCTTCTTCAAACTTTTTCAAGTTCTTAGTGCTGACGTTTTTCAATTTGTCAATTTGCCCTAATAATACCGACCAATAGCCATCTGATTGTAATGTTTTATTCTTTATAACCTCACAGCTGTCGATTTCGATAACTGTGGCAGCATGCTGATCACCTTTATCGGTAAACCAAGTGATCATACCTCTTTTAACTCCTAATAACCCGGGCCTAGTCAATAACGACTTACGTTCGTTGGTTGACTCTAATGAGTGGTTTATGGACGATTTACCGGTTCTAGTCGAGGGTATGGCGTGAATGGACGTAAGCTGCGCTACAAAACGCTGGCTGGCACCAGGCTTGAAGCTGCTACTCGCCTTCCTAGCCACCGATGAACGTATTGGGAACATTTCTAGCTTGTACTATCAAAACTTTTCAAATTTTTCACTGAAAATTTTTTTGGTAGGTGCGAGAGGGCCAGTAGAGGTGGGGGACAATGATTCGAAATATATTTTGACTATGTACATTATGATTACTTGCAACGAGGTGGGGGAAAGCCTACTTGATTTTCTTTTCTTTCAATTTGATGGTTTCATTATTGACAAAAATCCCCTTCCCTTTGTAACATTCGGGTTTCTTGAACTCTCTAATCCTAGCAGCAAACAACTTGACTTGCTGCTTATCAAGGCCCTCGATCAAGAGCCTAGCAGGGTTTGGGGATGAAACAGTCAAGCCTTGTGGCACTCTCAACTTGGGGGTATAAGGATACCCCAACTTCAATGCAACCATCTGATCACCAGCCTCATTGGTTTCCAAAAGGGCTCTATACCCGGTCCCGACGAACCTTACAATGGCCAAATGCCCCTCCGTGGTTCCTATTATATGGTTCTGGATTAAGGCTCTGGAGGTCCCCCACATGGACCGTTGGATCTTATTGGTGGGGTCTTCCACACTCACCTGAAGGATATTCTGATTGTCAGCGTCACTAGTAATCTTGACAAAGCTCGGCAATGCAACCTTCATCACCCCCTTGGGGCCCTTGATGACCACCTGCTGGTCCAAGTTGATCGTATCCTTACGCTTGGTAAACGATTTACAGAACTCAAACGGGATTTGTTCGGTGCTACAGCTCACTTCATCGGTGAGTCTAATCGGCTGTCTACCGATGTTGGAATAACAAGGGCCAGTTGTGGCTATATTACGGCTCATCGCCCCGCTGTTGGCTCCAGCCATGCCACTGCACCTGGAAAGCGGCAAGAGCCTACTGACGCCTCTGCAGCTTCTTATCCTTGGCCCAAACTGTCCAATGTGTCCCCAAATCATAGTCAACGAAGCTGAAAATTTTCCACGCCAAATGAAAAATTCGCATGAAAAATTGAAGCTCATCAGCAGAAGGCAGAGACAGCACAGACAGAAACAGCGGCACACACAGCGGCACACACAGCGGCACAGACACAGACAGAGATGGTTAGGGACTTGAAGTACCACGAGAAGAAGTTGTTGAAGAAGGTCGACTTCCTTGACTGGAAGCAGGACCAAGGTCATCGGGACACCCAAGTGATGAGAACTTATCACATCCAGAATAGAGAAGACTACCACAAGTACAACAAGATATGCGGAGACATCAGGAAAGTGGCCAACAAATTATCGATGTTGACACCCACGGACCCCTTCCGAATCAAGCACGAGCAGTTGTTGTTGGAAAAGTTGCACTCCATAGGAATATTGGCCACCAAATCCAAAATATCCGACTTGGAGAATAAAGTTACAGTTAGTGCTATTTGTCGTAGAAGAATCGGGGTGGTGATGTGTAGATTGAAGATGGCAGAGACTTTGAAAGATGCCATCACTTTTGTCGAACAAGGCCATGTCAGAATCGGTCCAAATGTCATCACTGATCCAGCTTTTTTAGTCACTAGAAACTTGGAAGACTACCTTACTTGGGTCGATAGTTCTAAGATCAAGAGAAACTTGCTTAAATATAAGAACAAGATCGATGACTATGACTTGACTTAGCGTCCAGAGGCAGGCCCAGAAGCCCCCACTGGCACATCCACACAGTAAATAATGTACAATACAACGGTAAACATGACACTTATATCTAAATATACATCTATAAGAACTATAAAGGACACTCAAAATCTCCACATAAACACCAAAAGTCAATCTTTTATTCTCTAATCAGACAACTAACCTTAAAAGTTATTGTTCATCATTCGTCTGACATCATTTTTGCCTTCAGGAATCAAATCATTCGAACTTTGATGTTGTTGCTGCTGATACATTTGAGGTGGACTCACTTGTCTTTGGGCTTGATAATACTGTGGTGAGTGTTGCTGCTGCTGGTACTGTTGGTGTTGCTGCTGCTGCTGCTGTTGGGGATTGAAGTTGGCATAAGCGTGCTTGTTATGATGAGAAGAAGGTAATGAACCTGCCGGTTTGAATTTTCTCTGTTTGGTGATCTCAGTAACTGGATTCAACATCACCACCGAAGACCTTGACAACTTGGTTGCAGATGGATTGCTTGAAGGAGGAGGAGAAATGGTCTGACTTGAACCATTGCTATTCATCATACCATTCAAGTTTGAGTTTGATCCAAAGGTTGGTGCTTGAGAATTAGTTGGGGTAGAAACAGGGGAGGTCCAAACGTTTTCATTCTCAATTGGGTTGAAAGGTTGTTTGGTATTAAGTGGTGGTGAATTCATAGTATTCTTAGTTCTAGGCTGATAATCAGTATAAGTTTGAAGGGTTGAGTTTCTAAAATCTGAAGGATGAGGTAAATGTTGTAAAGGTGGTAAATTTTGAATATGTTGTTGATAAAATTGTTGGAAATTTTGGTCTTGTAAGTATTGATTATATTGCTGCTGTTGAGGGACATAATTCATAGTATTTTGATTTGAAACTGGGATATTATCAAGCATATTATCGGTATAAATTGATGAAGTAGTAGTTAATCTTTTATTGTAATCCGTATCAGTACTCAAGTCTTTATTTATTCTTAAAAATTGTTCTGGATCAACTTGCGGTAATGGTTGGTTAGGATCAGGTATAAATTCGTAATTGGATTCATAATTATCTGCCGGGGTATCATTTTTACCATCTTTTCTTTTAACTGAATTTTCACGATCAAAATATAATTTATATACTGATTTCATTCTTTTCAATTCTTCTTCTTGTTCAGGACTTAATTTTTCAGCTTCCAAGACTTGATCTTCATCAATTTCTTCCGGATGTCCTTTATTTATGCTTTTACTACCTTTTAAAGTATTTGAATTTGTATCACCATCGATTTCATCATCTTCATCATCACTATCATTTTTTAATAAATTGAAAGCAGATATTCTTGGAGATTTTCTAGCATGATGATGATCATCAGCAATGTCTAAATGATCCACATTAGAAGTAGAAGTATTAGCAGTGGCATGATCATTGTCATTATCTTCATTCAGAACTGTATTAACAGCACTCAAATTACCACTTTCATTTGAAAAGTCGAAATCTCCATCAATTTGTTCTTCATTTTCAATATGAGGTATTGAATTATTGATTTGATCTTCAAATGGTGAATCTTTACGGGAAATATTATCAACGGTTGGTTCGATAGCCCCATCGTCGACATCAGGGTTTTCTATGACATTAGTTTGGTGGTCAGTGGTAGTATTGAAACTATCATTGGTCGAATCTTCAAGATCATCTTTGGTAGGCAATTTATTGTTTAAAGTGGTATTAATTTTAGGTTCAGATTCATTTTCGTAATTGATTTCGAATTTTGGTGGTGGTATATCATTAAGATTCTTTGAAGAGGTGATATTATTACTAGTATCATTGATTGAAGAACCCATATCACTTACTTCCTCAATTTGATTTGTAGTATCATTAATCTGATCCATGCCACTATCATTAATCTCGGTAATTGAATGATTTGGGATGTTTTCATAATCACCTTTATTTTCATATTTTAAGTTCGATTTCTGAGGAGAAACAGAACTGGCTTTGACACCAACCGGATTAAGATTATGATTAGAACCATTATTTGGATGGTTCAAATAATTAATGTTGCTTAAGCTTGAATTTCTGGTTCTATTATTGGAAGATCCGACAACATAAGCTGAGCTTCGTGGAGTACCACCATAGGCTACGCCATATTCACCCAAATGCCTTGCGTATTCGTCCAAAGAAACTTTTGAACCGGTTTGATGTTGATACGGTAACACAAAGTTTTCAATATAAGGATCACCATTGACAGGGTTATTTCTAGCACTCGAAACCAACGAAGCGGAGGATTTATTGGTCTGGTTGAAATGGGTTGGATACCTAACCGAGTTACGATTGTCAAAAGGATCTTCCATTTCAGGGCCTTGGCCTCCGTAACCTCTATGATTAAATCGATGTTGAGGAAAGTCAGGTAACGCCGTAGCTTCACCATTTTCATCGAAATCAGGATCGTGTTCCATGTCCTCCTTCTTGTTCTTCCGGTAGTTTCTAAACAAGAAAATACTTAAAACAAACAACACTGCTGCCACTGGTAACCCAACAGCCAATCCGATGGTCAATCCATCTTCACTGGTTGGTTTTTGACATTGTGCCGAGTGGGAATTCTTACCTGAACAGTCGTCGTCGTCGTTATCGTCGTTGCTTCTTATATAGATTCTCACTATATCATTGAACAAAGACATCTCTGGACCTTAGCTGATTTGTCCTTTCAAGCTGTTAAAGAGTGTGAGCAGTAGGAACGTACAAGGACTGGGGGAGTACAAATGAATGGACGGTGAATGTTAAAACGAATGGATGGATGGATTTGTTGTTCAAGCTTCCTCGACCAACTTACTATACCTTCTAACCGCCTGAATCAGCTACAAATAAGAAAATTTTTTTGATTTGTTTTTTTTTGGCTTCAGGGCGAGTTTCAAATTCGAGACAGTGGGGCGCGCACGACCGGGGGTTGGCTCGTTGCACAGTGCTAGCTACCGTGCTACGTACCGCGACCCTCCGCACGCTGGGGCTCTACAAGTCTACAATTAGTTCTGCATTGGAAGTTGAAATCGAGTTCAATTCGGGTTCAATTCGGGTTCGAATCGAGTCCAGATCGAGTCCAGATAGAGTTCAATCCTACGAGTTTTCGACAACTGTTTCTACTAAAGCATTAGAATCGCAACAATTTCCCCTTTTGAGACGTGTGGAGCTCATTTGACGCGTTTGGGTGCACACCGGTACACCCACACGATATGCACCGGTACACCTGGAAGCTGCTCGATCGTAGCCCAGAGCCGGCCGACCACAGACAGAGACCAAAGAGATAGAATCACAGAAGTACCGTGGTAGCACCGTAGTGGTACCGCAGCAGCACCTCAGCGCCTTAACCACTTAAAGCCCAAACTACAAGAAACACAATAAATATATATTAATCACCATATTTAACGTTTGGGTCGTTTGGGTCGTTGGTGGGGGATCACCAGACTTGGATTTGATCGTATAAATCAATTCTCTTCTTGGATTTATGTAAGTTTTGGGCAAACGATCTTCTAACATCATCATCGATCGATGCATGACAACAAGTTGAAATGGCAATCGATCCACCGTTGGATTGCTCAATGCCTTGGGTGATTATCTCATCCATAATTGGTCTTTGTTCGATGAATCTAACGAATGATAACTTCTGCTTTAACATTTCAACCGAGTCGACTGATTCAAACTCTTTGGTCTTTTCTACACCTTCACCTTTCTCTGAGATCGGTAAGTTTTCGTCATTGCTACTAGCAACTTCACTATCATTACCGTTCCAAAATGGTGCAACACCCAAAGTTGGGTTGCTAACATAAATCGTCAAATCAATTGATGGATGGTTCAATTTCACCAATTCTTCATAGAACCATTCAATCGACTTGTAATGTCTAATGATCCAAATGAACTTGATATTAACCTTTTCAACATTGGTGGATTTCTTGATAAGATCTTGGGCTTCACTATATAACCCCGGTATACCATTACCACTGGAGATGAACACATTTTCATCGTACCTGCTTAATGGTAGTCTTTTACCGTAGGGGCCTTCCACTGAGATTGGGATTTTGGCAGTTTGATTGGGTTGTTGGCTCAAATATTGGTACAAGCCATGGGTCATACCACCTTTAACCTTCAAATAGAATCTAATTGTGTCCTTGTCTTCGATTTCTTCCACAATAGTGAAAGGATGTGACTGCCAAAAACATGAGGGCCTATAGAAATACACAAAGGCATGGGCGCCCGGGAATGGTTTCCAATATGATGGTTTTGTAACGGTGACTTTCAAGGTTTCGTTAGCCTTCAATTCAACCGTAGCAGACCGGATCCCAAAACTGACTCTTCTACCAATTCTAACCACTCTATCGAACACCCACACTGCTGAAGCACAGTAATAGAAGTTTTCATAAGCATTCTCTGCCACATGAATCCACGATCCGGCAATAACTATGGCTGCCAAAGTGATATGAGTTAAAACGAAGAATTCATAACGACTCTTTCTTAAAGAATTCATAGCCAAAAAACACATTACAAACATAGCAACCACTGCAACCATCCCCCAACGTACGTATGGTTTGGCATTCCTCATTTCATATTTCCCAAGACCTTTACCATTATAAGTCATTCCGACCCCGTGTAACATCCCCAATAAGGTAACGACTCTGGCAACCCATTTATGGATCAAGATGAATCGGGAATAGCTCCAGCCTGTTATCAACTGTAAGAAATTGTTTCTGCCAGCAAACAAAATCAACACCGGGAACATGAATAAGATCTCTTGACCGGTTCTATCAGCGATTTTTCTACCCATTTCAGCAGACTGTAACACCCAGATGGTGTTGTTGGCGTTATGTTCGTAGTCAGTGACATTGAAAGCCAAAACCAACACCAACCAACTGCCAATCATGATCGATTCCAATCTTGTTGGGATTAAGGTGGGGATGTACTTCAACACGTAAAAATAATCATTGTGTTTATAACCAAAAGCAGCAGGCACAGAAACGTACTTTCTGAATTTGTTGGTCAAAGGCCCAGTGAATATATTGAAGAATTTTGGAGCTACAAACTTCAATAAGTTCCAAACACCACTCAAGATTATAAGCAAGAACCAATAACTGTTCAAGACCAACCCAAATATGGCCCCATAGTTGTAATTGTCGTATCTATTGACAAACGAATTGATGGCAGCATCCACTTTGGCTTGACCGATTTTCGCCGGTCTATTATACACTTCCGTCAAGTTGAAGGTGGGATCGGCCGTAACATTCGTTAAGTACTTGGTTGCATTGTCATAGGCATGGTTGAAATCCTTGATAGTGAAGGGAGTCAACTCATTACAGTCTTTTATGAAGGCTTCCACAGCCTTGGAAGAATTGGACATCTTCAATACATGTGCCAACGTACCTAAGGCTGGTTGGTTTTGGACATCACAAAAGCCTAATGGGTCCGTTGGAGGGAAGTAAGTTGCAAATTTGGCTACCAAAGCTTCAAGACCAAGCACGGTGATCGGTGCCCTTCTGTAGATCCTGAACCCATCGTCAGTATACTCAGCAAGACTACAAGTGACAGCGTATAGCTGGGAAAACACTAGAAGGAGGTGAAATATTCCGATTTTCATAGCTACAGATTACCAGACAAAAAAATTTAGAGCCATTTGGGGGTCTTATATACTGTGACAAGATGGGAAAGATTGGAAACCACACATTGGAACCATAGATTCTACATAACCGTAAGTAGAGCGGTAGTTAATAATAGCATGGAATTTAAACTGTAGCCACTTACAGGCTTGTAGTTCCTGTACACTTTCGTCTTCTGCCAAACAAATCGGGTTAAAACCGGCCCTATTACCAATCAAAGCGTCCGATTCCTTGAATCCATGCCTGCAAGCCTGGGAATCCTGCAAGCGTGGAATCCAACAAAAAATTTCACTATTTCGGGTTATGGGCCATGTCCGTTGACACAATTGACATATTTTGAGTTCAAAACTCAAACCTAAGCTTAATTGCCTGGGTTGTGACTGGCTCTAGATCGTGGTGTTGTTGATAGTCGATAAGAATCAGATAAGCCAGGACACCACCAGAATCACCAGACTGGGCCAGGGAAAATGAAATCGAATTTGGCCTGGGTCCTCACGGTGCCAGTGCTGTCCGGGACATTCAGGTATTTTGAATATCCGGTGACAACAAGCCCACTTTCCCCATTGGGATTATCAGATTAATCAGTGAAAATTTTTATCAACGGCGCCCAATAGGGAGTGTTCATTTTGGGTTTTGCGTTTACCTCCTGTCGACGCCTGTCAAGTCAGCCCGTCAGCAAGCAAACTATATCAACCACCAGGCGAACCAGGCCAACCACCTAAGCCAGGCCAACCAAGCCAACGTATTCTATTTCAGTTCAGTCCTCGCTGAAAAATTTCTCTTAGTATGAGTTTCCAAAGCCTTGCACTGTCCCTGCCGAATTGAATGATTATCTTTAAAATCTATTGTCTTTGTTCTCCAATTGCTTAAAAGTTCTAGGCAAACCTCTCAGCCAATTAATTGCCGTCAAATGTTGCGCTACGTACTTTGTTTCGTTACGCTCATGTCAATTACGGTGCTTACTGTTCTTCTTTATTTACCATTAATAATATTAAAGTACAGGATGTGTCAATTTGTCACCTTGGATTTCTTGGATTCCGGCCACATTCTGTCAAATCACCTTCGTTGGACCTGTAGATCGTTATTCGGCCGTCTGCCAAGAGTTTAATCATACGAAGTAACAGGAGATTATCACTGAACAGAGATTATCACTGGAAAGAGATTAAAGTTTAACAAACGTTTATTCTATCCATTTTCTTTTCAGACTTTACCGAATTCTTTCGTATCGAAAATCCTATCAATCCTTGATTGTTCCATACCGTTGATCTTTCCTAGCGTTTATTGGTCTTGTATTTACCCATACGTTATTAATCACATGGGCAACTGCTTGGAGGCTTTCATTATGCCATCACTTTCCAGGCTTTTCTTTTTTCCGTTCCGTCTGTTTTCCTAGTGTCTTGGCTCTTAGTCTGGTTTCATAGGGCTTCATAGGGCTTCATAGGGCTTCATAGGGCTTCATAGGGCTCCATAGAGCTCCATAGTCGTGGCCCAGCGGGTCCAGGTCGGCGTCCAGCCGTAGCCTGCTCATATCTGCATTTCACTGAAGTACTCCTCCAATTCTTGTTCATACATCATCTCCTGCTCCAATTCAGCCTGACTCAACTCCATGCTCCTCAATTCACGCTCCTCTTCGATCAACTGCTCAATATCAATATCTTCCAACCTTTTGGCTTCTTCTCCATACTTGTGCTCCATATCTTGGGTATTTTGTTGTTCATCAAGCTTGCCCCTTCTTAGATTCATCGTCTCCATCTTGTGCCTTTGCCTCACTTCGTTCAACCGGTTAAACTTATTCCGCCTGTTCATAGCTTGATTGGGCTCCATATGATTCTTGATGCTTCGAGGTCGGTCCCCACTATCGGGTCCTGGTCGTTCATTTTGCCGTTTCATCTGCTCGTTCAAAGGATGGTACAACTTATTAATACGGTCCTTCTGGCCTTCGATTATCCGGTCCACACCTCCCTTACTCTGTGTCGCCAACATCTTGTCTTTATCAGCCATAGAATTCAGTTGCGGTGCATCGATTAGTTGGAGTCGCGACGCACCGCGTAGCTCAGGTTTGGCCATGTTTGATGAGAATGACAAGGACCTAATGGCCTCAGTGGCTGCCAAAATAGGTCGAATAGTGCCTGAAGTGTTCCCTCAGACGCTTGAGTTGGACAATGCCTCTGCTACCTTGAAAGTTTCGCTAGCTCACGAGGTGAAACCAGGTGAATTGACCCCCTTTCTTGACTTGGTCGACCTAACTATTGGG
Organism: Yamadazyma kitorensis; assembly: GCA_030572015.1. NCBI lineage: Eukaryota > Fungi > Ascomycota > Pichiomycetes > Serinales > Debaryomycetaceae > Yamadazyma > Yamadazyma kitorensis. Next base: position 57,312 of record JAJLZC010000021.1, on the reverse strand, counting down.
TCCTTATATACTGCCATCAATGGGATTAACTGGAAGCATGAAAAGTCGATTGAGATGCAAGAAATAGGTCTAATATACATCTCGTATACGTCAAACCAGGAGGTGGTTGCATTCGTCTCAGTCATGTTGGTCTATGATGACGACGTCAAAAAGCTATACTTGTATGAGATCCACGTCAATCCAAAGCACCAACATGGCAGATTAGGCTCCAAATTAATGTCGAATCTCCACCTCTTATCGACACATTTGGATTCGGTCGATGATGAAACGCTATCATGCAAAGGTACAAGCCTTACTGTCTTCTCAGCCAACATTGTTGCGTGTAATTGGTACAAGAAGCTAGGCTACAAAGTAACTGCTGACTCACCTCGTGATCGTAAGCTACGCAATGGCACCATAGTGAAACCACAATACTATCTAATGACAAGAGAAAACTCGTAGTTCTATGACAATATATATTTAACTAGTTATTACTTTTGTTCCAAGACGTTAACATACCCTCTGCGTCCTCCTTTTCTACCTTTACGTCCCCCACCACTAGCATTGGATCCTCCTAACGACAACAAATCATCCAAGCCGGCGTTGGCAAGGTTGGTCGTTTTAGGCGTGGCGGGCGGTCTTGCTCCAGGGGGCCCTGATGGTCCAGGGGGGCCTGCTGGCCCTGGCCCGCTTGGTTGTGCGCCGGGATTTGGCTTGCTGGGCGTATCATCTGGCGATGCGTGTGATTTTGAAGTTGGAGATAATGCGGTGGCTCCAGGTGATGATGAGGCCAATGGCCCCCCACTTGCACTTGGCCCACTTGCACTTGGCCCCCGATTAGGCAACGGCCCACCAGGACCTCCTGGTGGTTTGGCAGGGGTCACACTCTTCATTTTAGGTGGTGGGGGTGGAGCATTCGACTTCAATTGCTCTTCTAATGGCAACTCAGTATTAATCCATCTCTTATGCTCAGCATTATAAACAAATTTATTCTGCTCTCCTAGTTTGGCCCTAATTGGTTTTGGCTTTCCATCGTCAGCTCGGTTCAACCATGACAACCATCTACCACTTCCTGGAGTATTGGGAGTACCATTGGTGGATCTTCCTTGATGGGGCACAGGTTGCTTGACAGCTGCCTTTTTCTTTTCTTGTTCTAATTTCTTCTTTTTGGCACTCCGTTCATCATCTGAATCCTCATCTTCTTCATCAACTACAGGCACATAATCATGCACTGTATCATCCTGAACATCGTACTGTTGATACATTGCCGATTGTTGAGATTGAGACAATCTTGATGAAAATAATCCACCTCCAACTCCATTGACAACAGAGTTTGCTCTGGTGGAGATATCAGGTGAGCCTGGAATTGGGAACTCGTTAAAAGTGCTATTGATACCAAATGCCGAAGGTCTTCTGACAGACTCAGACTGGTATGAGCTAAACATGGAATCCTTTTGGCCTGGTGATCTATTATTTAACATTAACGGTGCTTTGGGTTTGGGGGTTTCCAAAGCAGGATTCGTATCGTCATCAAAACTATCATCAATATTACTTGGTTTGAATAGTTTAGGTGGTTCAAAAGATTCCTTTTGTAGCTCATTCATAGGGTTTTGGCCATGAGATGGTGATGCTGGTGGTTCTTCTAAACCTTTGGGTTCAATTTCTTCATGTTGATCCACCTTTTTGGATTCATAGCCACCAAAACTGAACATATCTGAGCCATTTATTTCAGGTGCAACAAATGGCTTTTGATTCCCTTGTGCTGCATACTTGGTACTACTCGATGGCCCATATTTATTCGAGGATGATCTTCTAGAATTATTACCAGGAGCATAGGGGTTCCTACCTCTTTTTGAAACTGACTTTCTAGCTGGTGGGGGACCACCAACTGCCAGCGGCCCTGCGGGTGGGGCACCGGGTGGCGGTGGGGCAGCGGATGGTGGAGCTGTTACACCATCGCTTTGGTCTTTGGCAACATTTGATTCCTTGGTATCGTCCGAATAAATTGGATTAAACTCAGCACTGACGGGCGGTTTTAAAGTTGCAGGGGTTTCAACATTTTCTTCGAGTTCGGGTGATTCGTTAATGGTGCTTCCTACAGTTGCACTTTGTTTCCTTTCGGGATATTCAAAGTTATCAATATTGAAATCACTCTCCCTTCTACCAGCTTTGAATTCCAGCGGGTAATCTAAACTTATATCACTTTGTATAGAAGGCGAATGAGCATGATGACGAATATTGTCTGGATTAATGAAGTTTTCAGTTGATAATATACTTGATACAGAAGGTCTCTTGGCGGTAGTAGATACATTATTCATATTAGCAGTATTATTCCCACCATTATTCAAATTACTAGGTGGGTTTACTAATGGGGAAGGTTGATGTGGGGCACTTGGATGGGAACTGACAGACGAGTTGGAAACAGCCCCAGTTGAATTTTGATACGCAAACTTACTTGGTACTCGTTGGGATCCTGGTGCATATTTACTGCCAGTCCTTTTCATTGGTGGGGGCTGAATATTGGCTGGTTGAGTGCCATTTGGTACTACTTGTTGGGGAGGTGGTTCATGGGTAGTTAAATTCAGCGACGAAGCATTAGAAGGAGCATACTTGGAGCCCCCATAAGGTTGAGATGGGGGGATTGGTGAAGAAGCAAAGACTGAATTTGTATCAATATTTTCAGACACAGGAGTTCTAACTGCCGGGCCAGATCCACCTCTGGCTACTACAGTCTGAGGAATTGATGGTGAGTATTTACTTATACTCTGTTGTCTTCCGAATATATCACCGGTCGAGGCAGGAGCAGACATAGGCATCAATGTATGACCTTTATCAATACCATTAATCATGTTAGTACTATTATCATACCTAGCTGGGGAGGCCTGGTTGCTAAGGGAATTGTTATTACCAGCAGTGAAATCTAAAACAGACCCAACTCTTGAAACAGAAGGACTGAATTTGCTGAAGACCCCATTTTCGCCAGGTTGCTTTGGATTACCTAGTTCGTCACCGCCAATGAACTTATCCAATTGTCCCCACATCTTGTCAAGGTTCACTTTACTAATCTTTGCACCAAACCATCCACCCTCGTTGCTTTCACTTTCAGATATTCTTACCATTAGTTTTTGCAACTGGGAAATTGCATTAGAATCAAAAAATGGATTGTTGCCAACACTCTTGATGGTATTGCCAACATAATCACAGTACCTTTGGGCTTCTGTATTACACCCATAATCAGCCAACAACTCAGCATGTTTGAATTTCAAAGGCAATAAATGAAGAAACCCATTTGAAGATGCAGATGAAGATAAAGCATTAGGATTCAACTGCAAGATATATTCATAAATCTCTGAGTATATCGGTGAGTTTGTGAAGCTCCCGACGTACGAAAACCCTTCCGATGATGAAATAGACAACGGTGTTCCCGATAAAATATAACAGATTTCAGACCCAACAATATTCTTGCTTTCTGCTTTCAAGAACTTACCGTATTCGAAGAAGAACTCATAAACTCCCCGGTTCCCATTAATTAATGCCGTGGCTATTAATTCTCTCCAATGAAGTGAAAACCATTCACCTTCAGTTGGCACATTAATAAAATCTTCAATAACACTCTTCCCATTCCCTGCAATGATTTTTAATACCATTGGCATCATATGATGGACCTTGTTATTCGATTTTTGGAATGGGTACGTGACCCTAGCATAATCAGATGCTACTTTGTGGAAACGTTCAGTACTTATGGACGCACCCAACAATAACCCAAGTGACCAATCGCCTTTTGTGATAGTGAAACTGATAGCTTCCTCAATCTTACCAATTTGAACCAACTGGAAAACATGGTTAACTCCAGATGCATCCAACTTAAAGGCATTTGGCGAAACCCCCATAGAAGGCAATGACTCTGGAATGAAGTTGGAGTAGTTAACAGCTGGATTCAAAAGTGAACAGGCCTCTTGTGCAAAAGGTTTCAGCTTGACGTCTCCATCGTATTTAATTAAAGTTAATAGAATTTGATTCAATAAGATCTCATCCTCTTTAACTCCATTGTTCAACAGTCTTAGGAAGTGAATATTATTTTCCAACCATTTTTCAACCTCCTTTTTCTTACTTTTACCCTTAGGTAAAGGCCCTGGGAATGAACTAACCATTTCTTTATCTTTGAAAAGACTTCCAGCATCTCTAATTTGAACGCTTCCAACTCCTGAATGATAGTTCGATGTTATGCCGGCAGGAATAAGCAAACTTATGGAATCAGAATTGCTCCAATTAAATATTGGGAACTGTCTTTGAAGCAATGCCGCTGGATTCTGAACTTTAGAAACCGATTGTGAATGGGCCCTACCATAAAGTCCCGTTTTTGGGTTTGATACTCCTCTTGGTCTAATATTCTGTGCTGGCACATGTGCTGGCCCATGGGGATGGTGCATAGGGTGATTGGTATGATTTGGAGGAATTATACCTGCTGGAGGAGCTGGTGCATTTTGGTTGGGCTGAACCGGAGGTAATGCTGGCGCATATGGATTAACTTCTTTGCCTTTACCACCAATCAATGAACTAGTTCTGGAATGAGTCTTATAATGGTTACTTGGAGCATATGGGCCCGAATTTGGGACATATGGACTTGTTTGAGAAGTACCACTGGTGGTCTTGGCCAAATTTGTGTTCAAAAGCCCTGGAGAAGGATTTGAAACTTTTCTAGGATTACTGGCCGGAAATGGAGTCTGGTGATTGGGTGTAACTGGTGAATAGTTCATTGGTTGCAAAGGTTGTGCTGGTTGTCCTGGTTGTCCAGGCTGCATAGGCTGAGACGGTCTATACGGGTTGACGATTGGCTTATGCAACTGAGGAGATTGGCTAGGCACATTTGGAGAATTGTTCATATTGTTTCTTGGGGCATAGTTTCCTGATCTTGCTGGTTTCTTGGATGGGGTAGGTATACTAATTGGGAGCTCCTCAAAAAATGATTTCTTTTGCAGCAAAGTTGGTTGAGATGGAACAGAATCTGTGTGGCCTGGAGACTCTACACTTTTGTAATGGTTATTTGACGGTGGGGGAGCATTTGACGGTGGGGGAGCACTAGCATTCCCTGATGCTCGAGGAGGAACACCTGGAATTGTAGGTGTTTTCGACGATGCTGGGGGCAAGGAAGATGTTGAACCACCATTCTGAGGCCCATACTTAGAACTAGTCCTAGGAGCAGGCTTGACAGTTGGCATCAAATCTATTGGGAAATCGTATGCATCATTTTTCTTTTTAGATCTTTCTAAATTGGTATTGAATTCTTGTGCTACCGTGGCATTGGAGTTTGCCGGTTTAAAATATTTATTACCTTGGCTTGGTTGTTGCATAGTTGGTGTGTATGCTTTAGTCGATGCGATTGTTTTGGTTGGAGTTGCTGGCTTAGCATCCAATTGATCGTCTAATAACAAGTCATCATCTTCAAGGAATGCAAACGATTTTTCTGGTTCCTTGGATCCCAAATCACCCAAATCATCACCCAATAGTTTATCGTCAGCGAAAAGATCATTTAATTTATCTTCAATTGGCTCTTTAGGTTCTTGAATTGATTCATTTTGTATAGGATTTCCGTTTTGAATGTTGGAGAAGAAAGCGTCTTCTGCCTCGCCTGCAAATATATTGTCCTGGGGGCTTTCCTGGGGTTTGTCCTGGGGATCGTTGTCCTGTGGAGCTGTTTGAGTAGGTACGATCTCTGGGTCTTGAATGGAGCTTTCCTTTGCAGGTTCCCATGCTTCAACCACTTTATTTCCAGCCGGAATAGGGACCGGATCCGCCATTGGTTCTGGCAAAGATTCAACTTGGCTTTGCAGTCCAAGCTCCCAAGGTATTTTTTCATCCTTAGTGTCCCAAGGTAATTTTTCATCCTTAGTGCCCCATGGAAGCTTTTCATCCTTAGTGTCCCATGGAAGCTGTTCATCTTTTGGATCCTCGTCCCAAGGAAGTGTCGAAGAACTTTGAGACTTAGGTTCGGCTTGCAATGGAGGTTGTTCGTCTGAGGTTGGCTCTTGTGCCGGCTGAGTCTGAACTGGTTCTGGTTCTTGTGCCGGTTGTGGTTCCTGTTGCTGTTGTGGTTCCAGCACTTCTTCGGTCTCCCAAGGCAACTGCTCCACTCCACTCTCACTCCACAATCCTTTAGGCAACAATTCCTCTTGCGTGGGGGTAAACAAGTCAGATCTATGAGGATCGTACTCCAAACCAAGCTCAGACCTGGCTTCAGTGGTGGACTTTTCTCCAATCAATGTGGGTAAGTTCTGTTTGACTTCGATCGTTGGCACTGGCTCCATTGGCTCCATTGGCTCCATTGGCTCCATTGGCTGATCTTGCACCACGTCGTTGGCGGTCTCATCATGTGTGGGGGTGTCTTCCTGAGCAGATTCCTCCACGCCAACCTCGTTCACCAAAGTGTTCCCAGCCTGCGCTTGCTGTGCAGCCTCTGGCTTGGACTCTGGCATGGACTCTCCATGCTTAGCGCTGTCTACCTGGCGTCTATTTGGAGCGCGACGGTCGTCATGTTCATGGCCATCATCATGCTCCGATGGCAAGCCCCTAGCTATCTCGGGCTCCGACATACTTTAGCTTCACGATGCTACTGGAAAGGTCGAGTCTACGAATCAATTGATACAACTTCAACCGTCTGATCCCAATATTGTCAGCGTTAATTAGATCAATCGAATGAAAACAATTTTCGTTGAGAAAATACGGTCGTGCAGTGATTTGGCGACGCCAAAGGTGGGAGTTGGCGGTGGATGGGGACGAGGGAGACGAGGCAGACCTTGAAGAGGTGGAGGGAGAGGTGGAGGTGGATGAGAGGTGGAGGTGGATGAGAGGTGGATGAGAGACGAATAACGTTCATTACTAGAAGATGTCATTCTCATAAGGGCAATTCAAACTGCTATGGCCATCTCTTTCACATAGTCCACACCAATTGTCTTTGCCTTGGCCGGGATCCAATTCCACCTCTGGCTTGTAAACAGGTAGGTCGTTATGGCTGTGGATGGATATGCTTTCATGGCTGGTATTGTCGCTGATCCTGTTGGTCATGATGGAACCTTCTAATGCTCTTTCCAATCTAACTTGGAGTCTTGAGTTCTCGTTGATGACTTTTTGCATTTCTTCTTGTTTGAAGAAGATTTCATTATTATGGAGCCTGACCATTTCATCAATGTTGTCTTGCAACTCGGTCAATTCTTCGATGGTTGGTCTCGATTCGATTTCAAGCTTTAAAGAATCGATTTCTTGTCTGAATGTCATTTCATTTATAGCTGCGGCATCATTAATATTGAGTGAATACAATTCGTTGGTTAAAGATTCTTGTAGCTTCCTCTCGAGTTCTTTGATTATATCGTCTTTTTCATTCAATTTGGCCCCATATTGGGCCGTGGTATCGTTATTATTATCAGTTTCATTATCATTATCATTATTCAAGCTATTAGCAGCACTTTCCAACTCTTTGATTCTTTGCTTTTGAGTCAATACATTACTATTAATCTTATCAAATTGTTGCTGTAATGCCTTAATTTCTTGATCTTTGAAAAATATATCATCTTCCAATTCTTTGATTCTCGGATTATCTGAATCAGACGTTGGTGGTTCCTTATTCAACGGTTCACTCTCCATCGTCTTACTATTCAAATCAGCCAATTCATTGACTTTCGAATCCAAGTTATTTTCCAATTCTTCAATCTCTTTATCTTTATTACTCAATTGGTCTTTCAAATCTTTAATTTCATCTTGTAGTTTGTTCATTTCAGTATTAGTATCTTCTAATTTCTCATAAGAATGTTTCCTTTCCAATTCCTTCTTCAATTGCTCCACTTGCAATAGTAATTCACTGTTTTCAAGCTTAAAATCCTCCAAATCATTTAAATCAGACTTGATTTCATTAAATTTCGGTATTGAATAATTATTATCATTAGGGAATTTATGCAATTCGACCAACTGTTCGGATAAAGAATCGATTTCTTTCTGTTGTTGTAATATCTTAATATTTAAGTCTTTTGAATTGTCAGGCTCATGTTTTGATTCCAATTCTTTGACTTTCAAATTGAAACCAACCTCTAACTCAGACTTGGATTTGACTAAATCATCATATTGCAATTTCAAACTGTTTAGTTCTTGTTTGCTTTCAATGGAATTTTGTTCACTCAATTTGATCTGTAATTCTTTAATCTTTGATTCATAAAAGTTTTCATTGGCCTCATAAGTATTAACCATTATATCTAAGTTAGTCCTCCAATCTTCCCTTGCCGTTTCAAATTCATTTCTAATTTTTTGGATTTTCTTATCCTTTTCAGTAAGTTCCACTTCGTATTGTTTTAAAACGGGCTGTAATTCTTGAACTGTTTCCCTTAAATCATTTAAGATTGACATTTTTTCGATCATTTCCCTTTCACTTTTTTCATACTTGGTTCGTAAATCAAACAACTCTTGCTCCAAGTAGTTGTTATTGGTGACATTACCACCGTTGCTATACCGTTTATGAATGGGGCTCTGATACCTAGGGTCCATATTCAACGAATAGCTTCTATAGGTGTTTAAAACGGGGCTCTTTGTGTAAGAACTTATGGATGAAGTTCTGGATCTCTGTTTGATAACGTTCAAGTTGGATGACAACACCGGCGAAGTGGTGAACCTCTTGGAAACATCGGCAAAATACGGTCTTGGGATATTGGAAGATACGTTGAACTGAGGAGTTGGAGAATACAACAAATTCGAAGAATCTTCTAGGCCGTTTTGTAGACTATTGATATTGATTGCATTATTATGGTTTCCGACCTGGTCCAAGTCGTCTATCATATCTTTAGTGCATTGAATGGTGGGATTGACTGATTTTAGCCGTTCAAACGGTAGAAATAGCCCAGACATCGGCTGTTGAACCTCAAAATACTGGACTCCTTCCACATCACCACTGTTCTTACCTCTAGTTAGGGCAATGGGCCCCAATAGCTCCAACCCAGCGAAGACCCCCGTCTTACCATGGATCGACCCATGATATCTGAGGATCCCTTTGCCTCTAGTGCCCGGTACATTCACCTGGCTTCCAATACATTCCTCCATCCCAACGGTAAACAATATAAACAACTCCAGCGGCTATTTGAGTGTATCGATCTCTCGCTCTAAACAACCTGATTTTCTAGTTTTTTTTTGGATCCTTGTGTTTGACCCTTACCCCTGACGCTATATCCAATCAACTGCCCCCCAAATTCCAACAAAAATTGGCTATAAACTCTAATATAAGCTTTCAAACTGAAAACTGGTAAAAATTTTTGAGAATGTCTTTGCAACCGTCAGAATTTGAAGCTCGTGTAAATTGTATTTACGTTTCAAATCGTAATTATAAATAGAGGTTGTATATTGTTCTATGGAGGCCGAGGCGGCCATGTCTGGCGCTGGGTTGCCCTCGTCTGACTCTGCCCTGGTCCTCTGGACTGGCTACTCTGGACTGACTTTTCTAATCCGGTTACAGGTCCACTGGTCACGTGCGCCGCTTGGTCTGGTCGCCGGGTCGGGTCACGTGCGTCCCGTTCTCTCTCAGCTTGTCAAATGGCTCAACTTTACAAACCTGGGGTTCGACTGCTTCAAGTTGTCTGAAATCTCCCATTTCTTGAATAGTTCACTGGTCACAGACTCGTCAATGTGTTTGGCTGGGGTGATTGACTTGAAAGTCTCCAAGTTGGCATTTTTACTATAGATAAACTCATTGATATTATATAGCACTTGGTTGATACTGTCCAATGATAAGTCTGCGCTTTGGGCCTTCAATGGCATCATCTTTTTGATAATCTCGTCATGTAATTGATGGATTTTCATCAATTGACTCCGAATCCTCGTTCTTAATTGATCATTTCTATAGTCTAATGGGTAGTTTTCACTGGCAGTTATCTCACTCAAGTATACTTTCAATTCGGATATCGATCTGTCAATTTGATACTTAAGAATATTATCATTCTCGTTCATATCAATGATTTCTTGCAAGTCCTGTTCCATCTTCTTTAATTGACCCAATTGAGGTCGGAAATCATTCATATCTTCTTTGACGGTTTCATTCAAGTATTTGATTACCCCTAATCTGCCTAGTTCAGGATCTTCACACATACGGGTGTCTAAATAATCAACATAATCATTCTCATATATACGAGCACCCAATGAATCGAGATTCTGTTCAAATATCTGTTTGTGACCGTTGGTTATATTTACAATTTCTTTGATCTTATCATGCACTGCATTATTGGTGGATTTGAATGGCTCTGTTAACCCATCAAAATAATTTAATGGCCGTTCTTCCATTGGTTCAAGCTCTTCTTCTTCTTCATATTCGTATTCTTCACCTGTTTCGTTTTCTCCTGTTTCACTTTCATCTTTGGTAGCCTCCAATTGCTTCTTAACGAATGAGGGCTCTTTCTCTTCCCCAGACTCCGATGCGTCACTTTCGGAGTCATACGCTGACTCGGATGATGTGCCTTGTATATCTGTAACTTCACTGTCTGCCTTGGGTTCCTTTGCAAAATCCGAAAATTTTGGCTGGCTTAGCCCAGTTGGTTCAGGCTTCTTAGTTCCAAATGTTGGTTCGGGCTTAGTTGATTCGAATATTGAAGGCTTACCTTCTGAAGCTCCAAATGGCGACAGTTTCTCTCCTGAAGATCCAAGCAGTAGTTTCTTCTCTTCGGATGAACCGAATAATGATGGTTTCCTCTCTTCCGACCCAAACAATGGTTTCTCCTCATCTAACGACCCAAACAACAGTGGCTTCTTCTCTTCGGATGAACCGAATAATGATGATGGTTTCCCTTCCAATCCAAACGGTTTAGCTTTCAATGCTTCAAATGGTGACGGGTCCTTGTTTGTTCCTGATAATCCGACTGGCTTTTCTTTAGAATCACCCAAAGACCCAAACGGTGATGACTTCTTTTCGCCAAAGCCAAGTGAGCCAAACGATGACAATGGATCCTTTTTCTCAGAACCAGGCTCCTTCAAAGAGTCAAATGGAGATGATCCCAGGGCTTCGGATGATTTGAGTGGTGATTTAGGTTTGTTCAATTCATCAAATGGTGATGCTTTTTTGCCAAGCGGCTGTGAAAACGGTGATGGCTTCGATTCATCAGATCCAAATGGCAATGATTTTGATTCATTAGTGCCTGATTTTTTGTCTGTAGATCCAAACTGTGCAAATGGCGATGGTTTCTTTTCTGCCCCCAATTGTGCAAATGGCGATGGCTTATCGGATCCAAATGGCTTCTCGTCTGCTCCCAATTGTGCAAAAGGCGATGGTTTATCGGATCCAAACGGTTTCTTGTCTGCTCCCAATTGTGCAAATGGCGATGGCTTATCGGATCCAAATGGCTTATCGGACCCAAATGGCTTCTCGTCTGCTCCCAATTGTGCAAATGGCGATGGTTTATCGGACCCAAATGGCTTCTTGTCTGCTCCCAATTGTGCAAATGGCGATGGTTTATCGGATCCAAACGGTTTCTTGTCTGTATTTGCAAATGGGGATGGATTCCCTGATGACAGATCCCCAAACACATTATCTCTTTTGACCTGACCAAAAGGTGAAGAGGAATCCTTAGCATAATTACCAAAACCACTTCCCTGGCTACTCAGTTGAGTATTACCAAAGCTACCAAAAGCCCCCGAATTTCCAAAGCCACCAGATGCAAAACCGGTCGACCCAAATGAAGTATTATTACCAAACCCGGTTGAACCAAAAGAACTTTTATTGCCAAATCCAGTTGAACCAAACGTTGATTTATTACCAAACCCAGTTGAACCAAATGAACTCGGATTTTCGGCTTTTGAATCGTTCTCTTCAGGTTTAGTGTCAGATATGGGGGATTTTGCATCATTCTCTTCAGGTTTAGTGTCAGATACGGGGGTAGCAGAACTTTTGGCTCTTTCCAAAGAGGTCTTACCTGCTTTTATTGCACCGGAATCAAACATCCACCAAGATATCAAAGCACCTTCATGAGTAAAACACCAAACTTTAGGTAAACCAGTAGCTTCTTCAAGGGAGTCACATACGTTATCAACTTTAACATCAGTATTAGATAAGTCAATGGCCAAGCCGAAGGGGGAAGCGTCTTCGTTCGTATCGTCATTTATAGGGAAAGTAGGCAATAAAAAGTCATCGGCAGGCATAACGATTTGTAACTCATCGGACTTGATGAAGGTATTGATTTCCGTGGCAAGGCCAGCTGTGAGTAACAAGATAGACTCATTCTCGATCCAATTGTTGATTGTAGTGGCGTAATAATTATTAGTTCTTTCCACCGAACCAAAGGGGGCCACCACATTAGCATCGATGACTTCCTTCGAACTAAGATCGATGATTTTAGTATCGTATTCTTTTTCATCATCGGCCAAAACATAATAACCGACCAATATTTTCGAAGAAGGAACCAAATCAAAGATGGAAACTATATGGGAATTTTCATCTAATTCGTCCAATTGTTTAAAGGGTTTATTATCGCTAGTAATTATACTAATTTGACCATTTTTTAACCCCAAATACAAGTAATTACCGTCTGAAGACCAAAATACCTGGTCGACGTCGTCCGCAAGCTTTTCAGTCGTAGTTCTATCGTTCACATACAAGCATCCATTGCTAACAGCTGCAATATCACCACTTATAGGGCTAGGCTTGAAGGTCTGAATGTCTAACTCAAGGGAGATGTCCAGTACCGACTGGCTGGATACGTCGAAGGACTTCAACTTATTGGCGGCCAAGATCAACAACTGTGTTTCGTCGTGATTGAAGTAAATCTGGGACACGTTCGATACATCGATCGATGTGAACGAAGTGATATTACCATCATTCAAGTCGATTAATCTACCGAATTTGATTGAATCGATGTTTGAGCATGCAAACACCCCGGTTCGATTACCGATGCAGAATAACTCCAAATTCACGTGGGCCGTGAAGTCGCCAAAGTGATCGAACACTTTCAATCCTTGGGATTCTGTCGATAATGTGAATCCAAAATCCTCTGAAGTGACTTCCATCTTGTGTTGTTGGTATATTAGCCGCCGAATGAGGCTGAACGGCCAGGCTGAACGAGCGCGAGCGAGCAGGAAGCAGACACACCGCGAGCGAGCAGCCTGCCCAGCCATATCCACGTGACTCAGTAATGCCTAGTGTCCAGCGAGCCACGTGACAAAGTGATGCGTCGACCCAGTGCTTACGCAGCAGCGACCCAGTTGGTACCACAGGCCTGGATAAACCTCCACCCCTATCTCCAACATCCCCCACCCATCTCCCCCAATACCACTCCAAATCACACCGGAACTGGACCATGATGGTCCTCGACTACAAACATAATTTTCCAATCGACCTGTCTTCCACTCCCGCCACCAAAAGCGCCTATATCTAACCGTTCAATTGTTCCATAGTCTTCACCCCCACTTCAAACGACGTTCAAGATCATGCGAACAAAGAATCCCGGAACAACAATTTTGAGAGGAAAATTTTTCCATTTTTTTCAGGAGACCAAACAACAAGGGATTGGTAGAGAAAACGATGTTTGGGTCATCGTTTGTTAGGAGTAATGGGCAGACCACGTCGAGCCCACCATCGCATTTCAAAGATTCAGCAAGAAATGCCATTTATCAGCAGTTGCCTCTGGTAACAGCCTCGAGTGCAGCCACCATACGATCAGCACCGTCGTATCAACAGTACAAACAAATTCACCCCCATTCACTGTACAGATCACTGAATTCCAGTATCTTTAGTAAGAGGTCGGCCAGGTCGGCCCCGTCGATCTACTCCAGCTCGACTGCCACCATTCCCGAAGACAGCGAGCCTGTTAGCACCACCATTGAACAGTTGGTTAATGATATCGCATTACATGAGAATTACTATAAAGAACAAATCAATATCAAGATCAATGAAGGGTTGATTCAAGAAGATTTGGAGCCTGATTTCTATAAGATTTCGTTAGGATCAGACTTGCAATATCAAAATAACCCAGAACCTTTATTGGATTGGAATTTAAATGTTACCAGATGTAAATTAATGTTGATTCAAATGCCAATGATATCTTCAATACCAGAATTCATTTATTCTTCGAACTCTTTACCTTTGTTGGTGGGAGATTTGGCTCAAAGTTGTCAGATTTTATTGATACAACCTCATATAAGTGATAAGGAATTGATTCATATTTTATATTCTTCTGATATTTACCAAGAACATAATTTGGATTCAAGTTTTAAAAAATCAGTTGCTGAAGTATCTGTGAAACAATCAAGATTGTTACAAATTAATTCCCCAAATAAGATTCATTCTCCAATAATTTCGGCTGATAACCAATCAGTTTTGGAGTTTAAATATAAAGAAATTGCTATTCGTAATTATTTAATCAACTTGGCAGCTGCTGCCACAACTGCTTATGAATACAAAATTAAATCAGATGAAATGAAGAAGTTGTTAAGGCAAAACGATAAAAGAGCAAAACTATCAAAAGAGGATAAAAAGTTGTTATGGGACAAGGTTAGACTGGACGTATTCAAAAGAGCTGGCTTAGAAGAATAGTCATACGAGTAATGTATAAACAAGGTATCAGCTCTCTCTTCTTCTCTGTTCTCCCATCCTTCGCTCATCTCCCATCTCCCTCTCTACTCTAAATCAAAGCGTTCATTACCTATACACGTTACATCAGTATTTCTTCCTCATAGTCTTGATCTTCTTATAATGAGCTTTACCTCCACTGGTCTTTTGTTTCTGGATTTCACTATACTTTCTCTTGAAATACTTTTGAGAGTCATCGTCGTGTAAGATCTCGTCAACTAAGGTCTTACCTCTTTGGTTCTTGTTCAATCTCGTATAAAACTCGGTGTTGCCTTCAATTATGGTCCCCATATGGAAATATTTAGGTATTTGCCATTTATCCTTCTTATAATGTCTCTTTGGATCTAAAGCTGCTCTCTGTTTGATTACTAGCATATCTCTTTTGTTTGCTTCGGTGAGCTCTGGCTGTTTCATGTTGAACCACTTGGACCCAGCGTCTTCCACCTTGTCTTTGGCCACCCTGTGTACTATAGGATCATTTACCTTTATCACATCTTTCTTAGCCCTTTCCAAACTACGGAGGTTGGTCTCAATCTTAGGCATCTCCTCAACCCTCTTCTTCAAATCTTCCAAGTTTTGCCCCTCTTCGGGTTGCAGCTGCTCATTAGTTTCCTTCTTCAACTCCTCAAACAACGTCTCCAAGCTGCTCACAGTGTCGACGTTGCCCTCGTTTTCAGAGACTTCTTGTATCGATTCGATCATTTATTGTACATATATAAGAACAGAATTTTTTTTCACTCTCACGATGAGATTAGGTCATAGTGAGAATATCATCATACTTATCAGACTTATCAGGGATGGATAGTTGGACATTGCCGTCGAGTAAGGCCTGGTTAAGGAGCCATAACTTCCTCTTTTCACCCACAAGCCGTTTCAAATCGTTAGTCACGATCTTATTGATTCTGTTGCTGCTCGAGAGCTTATTAAGCAAGTCGTCATGGAGCAGTTTCAAATGAGCCAAATCGGTGATTTCGTCGAATTCAACCGGTGGTTCATGGTGTAACTGACTGATTGAGTTGTTCAAGGCCTTTTCAAGTTGGTTCGAGGCGGGTAATTGGGAACCATAGTAGCTTTGATATCTGGTTAGAGCGATTTTATACTGTTTTGAGTTGACCGGGATCTTATAAATTGAATAATCGTCGTTCAAGATATTCAAAAAGTCATTTGAAAACCACCAAGGGATTCTAAACTCATAGTCCTTTTCAATCATCACTATAAACTCGGCTTCCGTAACGTTCTCTTGATTTAAAAAATTGGCTTCCATTCTCCCCTTTTTGACCCGATCCTTGTTCAACGCTACCGCATCTTTCAACACATGTAAATCGTGCACTCCCTTGACATGCTTGGCTAATGCATCCGACCTGGTGAAGTGCTTTTCACACTCTGGAATTGGGCAGAAGTATGGCTTTTCCCCCGTATGGGTTCTGCAATGGGACATCAAGGCAAATTTAGAGGGCTGTTCAATGCCATATCGCTGACACCCTTCCCAGAAACACGCATATTTGATAGGATAGCTCGTGGTGCCATACGTCAAATGTTCATTGTTCAAATGACGGACCAATGTTGAGAGGTTGCTGTATTGCGTCGAGCTGCAATCCTTCCAATGGCACACTTCCTCCTTCTTATCTTCTTCTTCTTCTTCCATGTTGTCGATGAAAATTCGCAAGAGATTGCCAGAAGACGAATCCCTAGCACGCGCGGGAACTGGCCAGGGACCAGAAAGCCAGAAACTGGAGAGAAAGGACCAGAAACTGGCAGGAAAGGACCAGAAACTGGCAGGAAAGGACCAGAAACTGGCAGGAAAAATACTATACTATATCTATTAATTAAGCTCATACTAAAAGATCATCCAATCTAGCAGCAGGGTTGGTTTCAATGAAATCCAATGAAACTTTATGACCTAATAACTCTCTAATATTAGAAACATTATATTTAATCATGGTTGGTCTTTCTAACGATAATCCCCAACCCAATACTCTTAAGTTCTTAGGCAAGCCCATGGCTTCTAACATTTCAGGTCTAAACATTCCTGAGTTACCAATTTCAACCCATTTCTTCAATATTTTATGATATGCAAAAATCTCCATCGAAGGTTCAGTATATGGATTATAAGCAGCCTTGAATCTTAACCCATTGACCCCCATTTTTCCAAAGAAATCTTCCATGAACCCAATCAAATCTCCTAAAGTAATATCATACCCGGCCATAACACCTTCAACTTGATGAAATTCGGCCAAATGCGTAGCATCAACTGCTTCATTTCTGAAAACTCTATCGATTGAAAAATAACGAATTGGTCTTGGGTTTTTGGCTAATTCCTTCAACATATTAGCTGAGATGGCGGTGGTATGAGTTCTTAAAACCATTCTTAAACTTTCTTCCTCTTTCCATGGATATCTATAACCTATTGAACCATATTTACCTTCTTGATGAACTTGCTTAACATTTTTCCAATATGTTTTATCTTCAGGTTCATCACCTACTTTTGGATCTTTCAAATAAAAAGTATCTTGTAAATCTCTTGCTGGATGTTGTTGAGGTACAAATAATGTATCAAAATTCCAAAAACCTGTATCAACATATTGATTTGAAGGCATTTCAATGAATCCCATTGAAAAGAAAATTTGTCTAAATTCTTCACGAACTTTATTTAATGGATGTAAACTTCCACTTTGAGGGTAAACCCCTTCAGAATTAAAGTTATAAGGTTTAAATTTCAATGAATCCCATGAATTATTTATGATCATATCACTAGTAATATCAGTTTCTAAATTAACAATCTCAACTGAAAATTTATCAGTTTTGGTGACTTTATAACCTACAATCTTGGTCAAGTTGATTAATTTTCTCTTTTTCAATTCGGTCAATTCCTTTTTATCGTTTAATGAGCCGGTAGATTTGATAACCTTCAAATTCTCAACCACTTGATCTTTTGGTAATTCATTAACTTTGGAAACTAATAAATCATCATTCTTAGAAATCCATCCATTCTTAAAAGCTTTACCTTGACCCAATTTTCCAACGGGTCCCAATTTACTTACATCGGCCAATTTTAATCCATCTACTGCCTTGATGACTTCTTCCAATAACCTCATTTCATGAGATCCTTTACTTAAAAACTCTTCCGCTTCTGGGGTCAATTCCCATTTTTCAATCTCAATCTTACTGAAGTTGATCAATTCTTTGGACCACAACGAGGTCAAATTCGAGTGGAGACTGTTGGCGTCGATGCCTTTCAACTCCTCGCATTGAAGCGTATTTTCTATGCCGTCATACTTGTCTACGACCTTCAATATATTGAGTTGTAAATCAGCCATCCTTAACTATCGTATATGACTAACGGTTGACCTTTTTCTTCTTCGATTTCTTTCATGAAAAATTACGCGGTCTCAACCTAACTCGGGCGCTAAGTATTTCTCAGTGCCGCTTACACCGGTACACAATCTGTTCCCACACCGGTACACATTCCAGTGTCACACCGGTGCACACGGCTTTACGGCTCCGCCGCAGTGCACCCACGCGGTGTCGTCTGAGCAAAGCCAAGCGTCGTGGAGAGGCTGAATGGGCTTCGCAGCTAAAAATGCATGCTCCATGCTCCGTTAAATGGCTGTTAAAGATGACTACCAGTTGTTGTTATTTTGCAATCAAACGTTTGATTGCTAAATATAGTAAATAATGGCAACGTTACTAGTTGAATTCTCGAAAATGATCCGTCTGGAAACATATTTTTTGTGTTGGTTGTTGATTTGCTGGATACACAGTTAGTGTTCCTGAATTTAATTCTGCGGCTGGAGCAACTTTAACTAATGACTTTAGGCATATAATCGTTTAAGCCATTTGGGGATCTTTTTCCTTAGAGAAAAGGTCAGTACAAAATGCCAGTTGGACTGTATAGGCCATTAGCCGAAACTGTATTGACGATATTTGAGGTAAATAAAGAAGCTTTGATTTTTGATGTTAATTCAAGGGGGCAGCGTTTTCAAAACTATAAATACCTGTTGAAATCCTCAGGGCAAAATTAAATTTATCAAATTCACAAACAAAATGGCTTTAACTTGTTCTGATATTTTTAAATTATTTTTTGCTATCATTTTACCACCTTTAGGGGTTGGGATGGAACGTGGATGTTCTTCTTCGTTGTTCATTAATATCGGGTTGACGATTTTGGGTTATATTCCAGGTATTATTCATGCTGTTTATATTATCATGAAGTACTAGTCTTCAATGCAGCAGGTGCTGAGCTGAGTGCTGAGCTGCGTGCTGAGCTGCGTGCTGAGGCTAAAAGGTGCTGAGTGTGCCCAGCCCCAGTGAATGTGAATTATATAACGAATATATAAATGATGAGTCTTTTCTCTCTCTTTTGAGTCCAGTCCACTGGGTTCAGTCAATGGGGTCCAATCAATGGGGTCCAATCAATGGGGTCCTATCAATGGGGTCCAGCTTCAATCATGGATCAATCCGCCCTGGATCAATCGATCATTCCCCGTTTGGCAATGTTTTCACAATTAGAGGTCACTACACTTTAAAGTCAATTGCGCATCCAATTCCTTTTGCAACTACTGGAGTTTTTTCCGGAGTTCGGTGTTGATGCAAAACCAAACGTAACGTAAGCATGGAGAGCAACCTTTGCTTGGTAAAGCTGCTTAAATTATTTTGTTTGGGCTAAGAATGTGAAATCAGTGAAAATTGCCAGATTCATATATCCCAAGACTTCTCTACTGCTTCCAATTTTCCAAGGCTGCACTAGCTTTATATAACACTTTATACCTACACTATAACTACACTATACCTACACTATAACTACACTATAACTACACTATAACAACACTATAACTACACATATCTACTGTTAAGGGTCCTCTTGTTTATATGGCACTCCAACAGTCTCAGTATTGGTGACATAGCAGTATCGTCAGCTCAAAGAGGGTATGATTGTTTGCCCGCATTCCTCATATATTTGTCCGTCTCTTAGATAGTCTCTATATCATTGCAGTGCTTACATGAATGGACTCTTCACAATCCGTCAGTCCATCTGCAAGTGAACGACGGTGCCTATTCGTTTCTTACTGCAAAAACGACATTCAAGGCACGACATTTGTCAGGCGTTAGTAGCAATAGTTATTACGAAACCGTTCACCAGGCGTTAAACAAACCATCAAGGCAAACAAGTGGTGACTAGAGCTAGAATGTAACAAGTGACATCTATTGAACTATTAAACCTATTTAAAAGTTGATTGCTTTACCAAATGTGGCTAATGCTCCTTCTCTGAAACCTTCAGAAAGAGTTGGATGGGCATGACAAGTTCTAGCGATATCTTCGGTTGAGGCACCATATTCAATGGCCAAACCACCTTCTGCAATCATTTCACCTGCATTTGGACCGATAATATGAACTCCCAAGACTCTTTGAGTTTCAGCATCAGCTAAGAATTTAACAAACCCATCGGTGTCCAAGTTAGTCTTAGCTCTTGAGTTAGCGACGAATGGGAATTTACCAACTTTATATTTGATACCTTGTTCTTTTAATTGTTCTTCATTTTGACCTACCCAAGCAACTTCTGGATGGGTATACATGACTGAAGGAATGTTACCGTAGTTGAGATGACCTGAACCAGTTTTAATGATTTCAGCAGCGGCAACACCTTCTTCTTCAGCTTTATGGGCCAACATTGGACCGAAGGTAACATCACCAATAACTTGAATATGTTCATGTTTAGTTCTATAGTTAGAATCAATTACTAATCTTCCTTTGTTATCAACTTCTAAACCAATTTTTTCAAAGTTTAATCCAGCGGTATATGGTCTTCTACCAATGGCAACTAATAAAACATCAGCTTCTAATTGTTCAGTTTCACCTGATTTGACATTTTCAACTTCAATTTTAACTACATCACCTTCTCTTACCCCCTTAGTAACTTTAGTACCTAATTTGAAATTTAAACCTTGTTTAGCTAATAATTTTTGAGTAGTTTTAGAAACTTCAGCATCCATACCAGCACCAACAGAGTTTTGGAATTCAATAATAGTAACTTCACTACCTAATCTTGACCAAACAGAAGCCATTTCTAAACCAATGATACCACCTCCAATGATAGATAATCTTTTTGGGACTTCTTGTAATTCCAATACACCAGTGGAAGAAACAATTCTTTCTTCATCAATTTCAATCCCTGGGAATGGAGTAACTTCTGAACCAGTGGCAACTATAATATTTTTACCTTCCACAGAATATTCTTCAGAGCCATCAATTGGTTTAACATTAATATTATTTTCATCGATAAATGAACCTTCACCTTTTAAGTATTCAACTTTATTCTTTTTAAATAACATTTCAACCCCTCCTGTCAAACCTTTAACAGCTTTATCTTTGGCCTTTTGTAAATTACCAACATTAACTGAAACATCACCAGCAATATCAATTCCTCTGGTTTTAGCTTCATGTTGTATTTGATGATATAAATGAGAATTGTTCAACAATGCCTTCGATGGAATACATCCAACATTTAAACATGTACCTCCTAATGCTCCTCTCTTTTCAATACAAGCAGTACTTAAACCTAATTGGGCGGCTCTAATCGCAGCAACGTAACCACCTGGTCCTCCTCCGATGATGACAACATCATAGCTTTTGCTAGAAGCAAATCTAATGAATTGTCCAAATCTACTTGTATTGGAGACGCTAGCTATCTTACTTCTTAACATCTTACCTTTTGTTTAATTGAATTGTTTGGTAATTCTTTTAAATTAGTCTTATTTGATGGTTGATTATTGTCCGAGAGTGAGAATTTTTATTGGAAAATCGGTTGTTTGGTATTGCCACGGCCGGGACGGATCACTGGGCAACCCACAGCGCTGGCGCCCACGATTGGTGCTGCTACGCACGGTACTACTTGTGCGGTACTATTTGTGCGGTACCGTTTGCATCGCATCGCTTTGGTGACAACTCCCCGGGGTGCTTGCCTGTTGCGGTACGGTTAACATATGGGGCAGCAGTCACTTAATCACTAAATCACTTAGTCATTGAGTCATCCCTGATCTTAGCGGTGCATTTGGACTTCAACCTCCGTGACCATACTTAATGACTACACCCACCCTGCCAACAATCGTTCCTACTAGCTCCAGGATGCCACCGAACGTGAGTGCGACGAGACAACGTCAAATGCTTACGTAAACAACCGACATCGTGTTGAACGTTTTTCAGTCTGCCAACTCTTTCTAGGATGAAGAATATTGTCTAGAGGTGTCTTATAAATGGCTGTGGGGTTCATAATCAGGTTGTAACATCACAAAGCAGAGAAAGAGAATGTTGAAAATTGGAGTCTGCATAGGTGGTTTGAAGTCGTTCCTCTGGCTTATTTTTAACCCCCCTATTGCCATGGTTGAGGCATGAATTATAAACCCTTATTAAATACGAAGCGTTGTAATTATGATATCGATTCTTGATATTTATAATAAAATATTCTCCCAATGCCTTGGATCTTTAATTACTTGCATAACTTTAAACCATCGTGATCTTAAAATTTCCAGTTTTCCACCTCTCAACCTGTTGTAAGTTCAGTGTAGTGATCTAAGGCAACCCCAAAAAGAAAGAAACAAAAAGGGAAAGAGCCCCTAAATCCCAGTTTATTCTGTCCATATTGCAAGGAAGACTCTAGAACCTGTGGTGTGAAAAAAAAAATAGGGAGAGATGTGGAAACGGTCAAAAATGCATCCCTTCCACAATGTAGGCTGGCTCAAGTTTTGTAGAACGCAAAATGATGAAATAAAGGGATGGGGGTAAATATGCCTTTTGAGTTTACTTGAGGTTTAACAAGGGCCCTAGTAGTTGCTTGCTCTTTGGCCCATCAACGTATAAGCATACTATTGTAATGAGCCAGAAGAATGGCACAAGAAACATTTAGTGCTAAATAACGGGATCTTCAGAGAATGTTAAACAACCGACCAGAACCAAAGACACAAATACACCCCTAGTCCAAAAAGCCCAGGCTCTAAAAGTCCAAAAGTCCAGATTCTTACACCCTTCGACTTTCTTTTTTGGTTTAATTGGTCGATGATCCATTCCAATTGTAAAAGCTTAATGTCTCTTCACCTATGGCATCTTCATAACCTTAGATGGGAGACGCCCCAACGGCTATAATTCACCCTTTCTCTGGCAGACCTAGACCAGCGCTTTGGGCCGGCAAAAAAGAAGTCATGTCCATTCTTGCAACTCCCTCTAACCAAGCTAGAGTATGTGTATCTACTAAACCTGTGTTCTATGTTCATTATCGACCTTTGTTCGGTCTTCCATTTATTTTTTCAGGTTTTTTGCAATAAAAAGGGTTGCGACAAATTTCCCGATTGAGAATAATTTTTGAATCTTAGTAGAGGATGAGGTTGCTTGGTTGACGAAAGCCAGTGGAATAGTGGTAATAAAGGGTAGTCTAACCATTGCAGGAGCAGAAGACACAGACTATGAAGAACCATGAATGAATGGAAGAGGCCAGAATGGAACCGGCCAAGACAGTTGCTATGACTTCATTTACAATTACAAGCCAATGGGGATAGATGATTCCAAAGTGAAACATAAAGGTGTAAAGGTGTAGAGTAGACAAGCTATTACTGCAAGCCGCTTCGGGGCGTACTACCGATTACAACACTTCGCTGTTGCAGAAACAAGAAAGTGGGAGAGGAAATGCATGGCAGAGGTGAGAAGGCGTGGATCAAAATGGATTTAAGCATCATAGGATCATGTCATGTTTGGCTCATCAGAGGCAACGGAAGTGTTCAATCGGTTGACACTAGATACCAGTTGGCACTTGGTTATGTTTGATGCTACCCCAGCGGAATAATTTTTATTTTCGTACTACCATGAAGATATTTTATAGAATTAGATTTGGTTGATAGGGTTAACTTGTACTACAACTAAAATCGGATTAAAGTTCGAACCTTTCTAGACTAAACTTACTAAGTTGATAAACCTATTCGTAATAGAGGCAAAATACCGAAAATCCGCTCTTGTCCCTAGATGTAGCCTATAGCCTGTGGTTATAGCTATAGTGGGTACAATTTCTTTTATCGCTTGTGGCTCCACCTATATAAACCCTAGGATTCCCTAGAATTGTTCGATTTCTTCTTTTTGGCCATTGAGTTTCAGAGGGTTTCGGTTCCATTGACAAACCTTTTCCATACTCCAACTATCCAACCTCCCATAGGGTGAAAAATTTAACTCAAAAAAGAATTTTACTGAAAAAGAAAAATTCATACCGACATTTACTTACAAAGGGGGAAACAAGGGGACTGTCTTTTAACCAACTTTAACTATAATACCTATATATAAAAAACCTAAAACAACATATTTGAAATATTGGTTTATCTAATAATAACCATTAACTAACACAAAGCTGAACAAAACAAACCAAAGTGGGATAATATTTTTTAACCTTTTCATACCCTTATAAATTGTTAATCAATTCCATAATTTTGTAATTTAGGGATTGGAGAATACAGAGAATACAGAGAACTGAAGAGAGTTGTAAGCTGAAGTGAATTGTCTACAGAAATCGAGCCTGGACCGTTTTGATAGAATAGAGCCATAGAGCCATAGAACCATAGAAATAGACACAATGAATATCCAATTAGCAGATTCGTTGGAAGAGTTTGATTTAAGGTATATTGAATCATGCAACCAATGTTTTTCCTCCGTATATGGGAGTAACACCAGGGACTGTAGATCGAGGTCCAACTCAATATCGACAAAAACCAACCAATTAACGTTATCATCACCATTATTGGACCATAAGGAAGAATTCCAAAAACAAGAGAAAAACTTCCCCATTTTCAGTGATAAGAAGTTGAAGTTGATAAATAAAGATTACTTAAAGGACGATGACAAGTTCGAAAGATCATTCGCCATCAATGACTTCAAAAGACCACCTTTAAAACCTTCCTTGACTGCAGATTCCATCAAATTTCCTTCAAAGTTGAACTACAAAAGCTTGGGTAACCCGTTCTATAAACCACCATCAAAACCTTTAATCAACAATGAATCTCCAACCAAAAAGAGAAAAATTTCATTCAATCATTCTGTTTCTTCATTTGAATCTTTGTTATCGTTACATAATCCTGGCCAGAAGTTTCAAACTGATAATGATAACACCGATGACAATTCTAATGACACTGATAATGATGACGACGATGATAATGATAGTTTTAATGACTCATGTTAACTCCCCTTTACTTCTTGCTTACCGTTTTATTTTTCACTTTTAAGATCCTGATACCCCCATCGCCAACTTGGATAGTTTCCATAGCTAAGGACAATAATAGACTGTATTTTTTGTATTAAAATATATATAATAGTATATTTATCTACATGTGTATTTCGTTCAAATCATCTCTTTATATATCACCAATTAATGGTTTCAATGCTAGTGGTAATAGTTCTGCTGCATCACCTTTAAACCCCCATGTATTTTCCTCTTTCCCATTTAAAATCGACTCTTCTATGTCTGTATTGAAAATTGCAACCTTCCCTCCTTTGTACTTGATTCGATCAACATAACTATTGGCAGGGTATACTGTTCCACTAGTACCCACCACCAAAATCAAATCAATTGAATCAGACTCAATGAAATTGTCAATTCGATTCAAATTTGACAACGATAGACTTTCGCCAAACCATACGACACCGGGCCTTAATAATTCATTACAAACTGGACAATTTGGTAGATCTTCTTCCTTGATTTGCTTGACTGGTTGGAATTGAGGACTTAAACCTGGTTGTTGATCCAAGTGTCGTTTCCTCTTATTAGTATTGTCGAATTCTTCTTCTGTCCCTTCTAATTCTTTGGTCAATGGATGCTGGAAATTATCATGATCAACATAGTTACACGTGAAGCTGGTACATTTTAAGTCAAACAACAGTCCATGGATCTCATATAAGTGGTCCTTAGGTGTACCTGCCCTAACTTGAAGCCCATCAACATTTTGGGTGATAGTTATGAATTCCAAGTTTTCTAACCTAGACAACTTGGCCAACGCTTTATGTCCCTTGTTGGGTTTACTTTTCAAGGCATTATACCTTCTCCATGAATAAAACTGCCATACCAACCCAGGATCAATATAGAACGCATCGGGTGTAGCCAAATCAATCATATTGAAGTTCTTCCATAACCCTTGGGTTCCTCGAAACACAGGCAATCCTGACGCCACCCCAAGCCCTGCCCCCACCAATGCTACTATTCGTTTGCTTTTCTTCAAGTACTCTTGAAACTCAACTATCAGTTTATTCATCTCTATTTATTACTATACAATGGTTCTACTACAAAATTTTTGAGAATCTCAAAACATATAACCTCACACCAGTACACCCGTACCATGGCTAATCCTTTTGCAGGCCTTCTTCTTGTGCTTGCAGCTGTTTAAGTTTCCAGCTCAAGTAAGTGGAAGAATGTCCCAAATCAACGTTATTGGAGGATATTATTTTATTGGTCACACTGACCGGTGGACCCCTATACCATATTATTTCATAGCCATTACCATCAGTCTTCTTACGTTTACTGATTGAATCACTGATCAATCTTAAGTTCGACGAATCTTCAATTAAATATGACACAGTGCCACCTTGTAATAAGGTGGAATAGTTTGAGGTTGAATTGTGGAAAGGAGACGATGCGCTGTTGGAAGTATTGGTTGGGGTAGCCTGTCTTTTATTATCGACCCTAAACTTGATTTGGGGACTTTGATATTGCTGATATGAGTTTTTGAATCCATAATCTGGTGTTGGCTGAACTGGAGCAGCATTTTGGATTGGATAAAAGTTTTGGGGATTGACTTGAGAAGTTACAATTGTATTACTGGCAGTGGCAGTATTTGAATTCATTCCATTTGATGATGGCATGATTGGACCTGTACCACCCATTGATTTGGATTGTGAGATTGGGGTGAAAAGGAATGCTTTTCTGTTATTAACCGTATCATCTTCAGATGGGCTTGGCGTGATATTAGGACTGGTGAAATATTGACCCAAATCATCATGTAAATCAGGTTCTCTTACATAAACTGACCCCACCAATGGTGGGGTGTTTGGATTTGCTCCTTCTTGAACTGGAGGAATTCTCATATTACTATTACTACCAGCCTGTAACAAGCCTTTGATTGGAGATTCATACTTGACTAATCTTCTTGGTTCATTTAATGGTACCACATTAGGTTCCGGATTATCTCTAACTTCATCAGGTAAACAAGCTCTCCAAGTTCTAATTCTATTGAAAGCATGGGTTGATTCATTATATCTGAATTCACAAATAAACCATGGACTATCCCTTGGTACCACATCAGGAGGTAAGTCACCCTTCTGATATCTGGTTAAAAATACAACATAACATGGGCCAACAATTTCAGTAGCTAAATGATCTCTATATTGACCAGTTTTACACACTTCATTAATAAAAAATAATCTATCAAATCTATGACTGGTTTGCTCTGGTCTATAATACCAACAAACATTAGTATATTGACTACCATCTTTGGTCGACCATAATCTAAAAATTTGTCCAACAGTTGGTTTATCAGGATTGTTTGGGTTATTAATTAATACCCAATCTCCTACTCTATATTCATAAGGACCTAATTGTAACAGATCTAATGGGAACCGAACAATCCCATCACCACCTGGAGCGGCATATGCCATTATTTCTTCGTCACTCTTCAGTAATTCCACATGAATAATCTTTTCAGCTTCAGCTTCAAAAATCAAACAATCTTGATAAATTGAACCATAATTATCAAGTTGATAATAAGATTTGAAATTTTGAAACATGTTTCTCAAGTCATTTAAAAATTCATCAACGTTACTATACTTTCTTGTTCTTAATTTACTTCTAATTTCAAAAAGACTTAACGGATCATGGAAATGAGCATGGAAATCCATATTATTCTTTTCAGGTAACTTATCAAATGGAGCTGATAATGGCCTATTTGGATCATTTGGATTCTTCAATTTTTTAAAATTCTTTAAAATTGCTTTGATTCTGGCCTCATAAGGTTTATCAACTGTTGGAGGTCTACCACGTCTAATCCCAGTCTCCAATTGATGCAGTTGTTGATGCAGTTGTTGATGCAGTTGTTGTACCAGTCTTGAAGCCGAATACGGAGAAGCTGGTGGGGGCATGGAGACTCCCATTTTCAGATACTGATTGTTGACTATATTCTGATAATTCGAATCATACATTTGCTTTGGAGTTGCACTAAACTCCTCGTAATCCTCATCATTATCATCGTAGTACTCTTCTTTAAGATCTGGACTGGCAGCTTTCGTTGTACTAGTTTCAGTAGGAAGTGGTAATGGAGTATCGTCAGCTGGTAATTCACCTAAATCAGGATAATATAAATCGTTATGACCAACGATACTTTTATCACTCTTTAACTTGGGAATGATCCGTTCTCTTAAATAAGTATCCAAAATAGCAGCACGCTGATACACCAAAGAACTCCTGTCGTTATAAAACCTTGCATTCCAAGTGATTTGAGCAATATCCTTAACAAAATCTTGGGCATTTACATACTCATGCCCTTTAACCGCTTTCCTAACCGCATGTAATGATAATGGGGTCTTAATATACTTATAATAGTCGGTTCCTGCTCGCAAAGGTAACCGCTGGAACGTCTCAAATATAAGAGCCCCTTTCGAATCTCTCAAGGTCAATATCCCTTCGATTGATTGCTGCAACCTATTACTTAACTTCCTTCTCTCTCTATCCATCACTGGCGCTTTCCTCTGTTGTTCGTTCGTTTCTCAGCTACGCGCAGAAAACTCTGGCAATCGCCCGCGCACGCCATTTGATTACGTCAGCTTGCTTACGTCAGCAGCCCTACTATGGCTCAACTATGGCTGAACTATGGGCCGTTAACTATGGTGGTAGAAACGCTGATTGTCCCATTGACTCGGTTCGTTCAATGCTGCAACTGGGGTGCAGACAGGGTCACACTCCAGCTGGGCTCCAGCTGGACTCCTGTTGCGGATGGTTAGAACTAAGACTAAAAGAGACACCACCGAAAGGTAATTGAAGTATGAGGGGCCAGTATTAACGGGCAACTTACATTAGTCCCATTATAGCCTGGCGAAAGGGGTATGGGGCCATTAGAAACTCTAATTCTATGTAGCACCTGCGGGCGGGTTATCTCGTACATTGTATATAGGCAATTTAAGTTGCTAAGCACCAAAAGACAGTGAAATCTGCACCGAAAATGTCATAAGCACCGAAAGATAAGTGCCAGAGATAACCACAAGAAAGTCTAAGGCACAAAGAGGCAGGACCGCTAGAAGACTGAAAAAATATGACAACTGCACTAACACCCAAGTATGACAAATGCACTAATAGCCAAGTATGGCAAATGGGAGAGGAGTTAGCGACTGAACCGAGTAAAACGTTGGAGGGGCTTGGGTGCAAATTATGAAAGTGGATCTGAACCTGGACTTGAACCTGGATTTGCACCTGGATTTGCACCATATAAAACAGTATAAATAGGGCCCGAAATACCCAAAGATAAAACTTAAACTGAACACTTAAACTATCCCACAATTAAGATAAAATGACTAAAGTAATCGTAGCTATCACTTCGTATTATGAAGTTTTTTATGCAGACGGTGAAAAAACTGGACTTTTTGTATCAGAAGCTTTACATCCACTAAGAGTCTTCACTGAAGCTGGCTATGAGGTTGATTTTGTATCAGAAACTGGTACATTTGGGATCGATACTCATTCATTACAAGAAATGTTCTTGAGCGGTAAGGATTTGGAGGAATATGAAGACCCTAATTCCAACTTCAACAAACACTTAAAAGCCATCAAAAAGGCTAGCGATGTTGATCCAAAGGAATATAAAGCTATTTTTGCCTCGGCTGGCCATGCTGCGTTGTATGATTATCCGACTGATAAAGATTTGATCCACCTTGCTCAAGTTATCTATGATAACGGTGGAGTAATCTCCTCTACTTGTCATGGTACTGTTTTATTGGCTCCTGTTAAGGACAAAAATGGAGATCTGGTATTGAAGGGCAAGAAAATCACTGGTTTCACCGATGTGGGTGAAGTCGAATTGAAAGTCGATACAATCATGCATAATGATAACGTTGAGTTTGTCGAAGCCATGGCTGAAAGAGTTGGGGCCACTTATATAGCCCCTAAAGGACCCTGGGACGATTTATCCATTATTGATGGAAGAATTGTGACTGGAGTTAACCCTGCCTCTGCCACCAGTACGGCTGAAAAGGTTGTATCTCTTATCCATTGAGATGAAGACCTTTCCCATTGACTGCCGGTGGCCTTTGAATGCCCTTGAAAGCCCTTGAAAGCCTTTGACATGGCGGCCTAACTGCCATGGTGCCTCGTTATCAGTTTGATCACGTGAATGTACAAGCCTTTTTTCGTCTGACAATGGAATTCTCTGTTGCACACGGAATTGTTATGTACGATTGTCAATGACAATATCGATTGGAATGTTGGATGGCTGGGCCAAATGATTTAAAACCAGTGGGATTCCTTGGTTCTGCCATGCTGCCAGACTACTTACTACTTGCCAGGACAGGATGGTTGACTGGAAAATCATTTATGCAGTGGAGATCGTAGTATTTGCATTGTCATTACTCCTAATCATCTATAGGATCTTTAGTTCATATGGACAGCTACGAGATTCGGGGACTTTGACTCCTAACTTTCTACTATTATATCCAAGTTTTTGGCAGGTTTTGGCTGGGACTTTAGGGTTGGTCTGGATAACTAGGGAATGGAGAAACGTTTGGTTTATCCTAAACATCTACTTTGAAGTGTTAGGAACTGCGTTTTCGTTGGTAAGTTTGGATAGTATATTGAAAGTGTTCTTCCTTAGAATCGAAGCTAAAAGCTCTGCCTTAAGGTATGTTATATTATTTTTAGCATTGGCTGGTTCGGTGTTATGCTTAGTGGGGGTAATACAACTCCCAACCAATTACATCTACTACCAAGCAGGAGCAGTGATCTTGACAGGCTCAATCATCATATTTCAAATATTGACTGTCATGGGCTTCCTAACGTCAAAATTCAAACGGTTTTTCGGGTTATTGTTGATAGCCAACAGCATGCTAATTGCAAATGGAGCCTATTTCATCTATTTGGCTTTCCAAAACGTCCTAACTTTTCAGTATGTAAGCTATATTTTGTTTGTTGTTCTAAATTTTGTTGCAAAATTTGCAGTCTTTTTGATTTCACAGCTCTTATTAGGAGAAATATCAGGCTAGATAAACATTTGTATATTCAAATAAGATTATGTATGTAAATAAAAGATTGGTATTATACAGCGAGTGGTTGTTACGTTTGCAACTTTTAGGGTACTTTTATTCTATTTCGGCTTCATTTACTTTTATTGTCTAGTGGAGGCACTAGGCAGACTAGGCAGACGGGTCACCAAAAATACCCCAGTACTTTTCCACTCCATATTGACCACCGTCTTTCCAATAATCATTATAGGTGGTGAACATTAAGACTTTATCACCCAAAGTTTGCCCGATACTCTTGACCGCTTGCAATTGATTTTGGACTGAAGGCACACAACTTCCAAATGAATCCCCTTTAGTTGGCCAGCCAGATTCGGCAATCAAAACATCTTTATTATTGTTACAGACAGATTTTAATTGGGAGATTTGGCTGGTTAAGAATGAACCTGAATCAGATGGCTGAACTCCACCGTCCCAGAATGGATGTGAGTTGACAGCAAGGTAGTCTGATGCTTCACATAATTCTGGATTGTTGACAACCGCAACCAATGTATCGACTGAAACAATTGGCCCAGTATAACCTGAAGCATTTTGCTTGAACCACTGTTTAGCAGTAGTGATAGCTGTGGCGATGTCGGATGCAGTGGCTTTACCAGCATTAACCAATTCGTTACCAATGGAAACAGTATGGATTGCATCCCAACCTCTTGACGAAGTGCCAACGGCATTCTTCAAAGTGGTTAAGTCTTGATTGATATTGTAGCTGTCAATGTTGTAGATACCAGCAAAAATGGTTTGCTTAGAACTGATTGCAGCTAACACATTTTCAACTCCACTACAATCAACACCATACAATCTGATGATGGCAAAATTGGATAACACTTGCATGTCGCTTTTAACTTGGGATGCACTCTTACATGAACCACTTTCAGTGTATGGCGAATAGGCGATACCACCTCCTAATTCGGCGTAGGAAACAACTTGACTTGTAGAACCGCCACTGGATCCGCCCCCTGAAGCTTCTGGTTCCAGAGAACTGGTGGCTGCACTAGGGACACCGGCAGAAGTACTGGCGGTAACTAGGGTTGTTGGTACTGAAGTGGCTGCACCGGTGGACGATTTGTGTGGCCAGGTAAATGGCGGGAACAACCAGTCACCTTCCGATGAAGAAGTTGGTGCAGCGGCCGAGGTAGCAGCAGCAGTGGCGGCTGGGGTGGTGGCAGTAGTGGCGGCAGCAGTGGCAGCAGGTGCAGCAGATGAACTCGATCTGCCACCGAAGAAACCAGCCAAATTGGAGAAGAGACCGTCTAAAAAGCTCTTAGCACCAGTAGAAGCTGCAGCAGTAGTGGCAGCAGCTTGTGCAACCGGCTGAGCAGTTGTAGCAGGGGCTGCAGTTGTAGCAGCAGCTTCAGTAGTTGGGTTAGAACCCGCTAACTCAGCAAAGAAGTCTGCTAGATTTATATCTCTCTTTCTCCTATCGATAGCAGCGGCATTTATCCCACTTATCAACAAGGATAATAAAACAGCTTGGTCCAACTTCATAAGGAATGAACAGACAGTGTTTCAAATATTCAAAGGATAGTATAAGTACGGAACTAAATCTGAAACGTCAAACTAAAGGCTGATTGGATTCAAATGATTGGGAACTAATGGGAACTTTTGAGTGGTTTCAAAAACATAAGGATTTCATTTGGTTTTATAAACCAGAAATATATCCTATGCCTTGTCATGTTCCTCTTTGATCCCCCAATCAGGATATGAAACAGCTGCACTGCTGAACAGTTGCAGCTACCTCAGCTATTTTTTAGCACGTATCTGACAAAATTCCCCTTTTAGGAAGTGTAATTGGTTTTCGGGACGCCCAGATCGCAATGGCGTCGGTGCACCCACTACAGGAGGCGATGCCAAATTTTCCGAGTAAAGTAAACAGAGCCAAAGAGGAAGTTTAATAGGCATGAGTTAAAGTTTGCTGTTGAACACAACAATAAAGCTTATTGTTGTGGAGTAGCGACTAGAAGTTACTATAAAGGCAATGGAAGATATTGGGTAGCGGTCCGGATGGTTTGAAGTTTGCAGGAATTACTTGTTTAGGATAGAAACTCTATTGCAATTTACGACTTGGGTGATTGATGCATCGAATAAACAGGGCATGGGATTCTAATCTGGTGCCGTTAGCGTTTGACCTTGGGTTAGGATCCAAATGGTGGGGACGAGGCAGAGTATAACTAGCACTGAATTTCATTGAAAACCAGAAAATACCAAAGTCAAGAAAAGCCTGGTTTAAGAGGAGAATATTGCAATGATATGGTGTATGTATTGACCTTCTTATGAAAAGGGTGGAATGGGTGTTGTGAGGTGGTGAATTGACCTTCTTATGAAAAGGGTGGAATGGGTGTTGTGAGGTGGTGAATTCACCTTAACCATTTGTAGATATACCAGAAACAGACCAACATCAATATGACTCCACCCCAGAATAGCCATTTGTCTTGCTTCGCTCTTCTTTCAATGGTCCTTATAGTACCTTGGCTTACCCCAAGAGTAATTAAGCTTTCTTCAAACTTCGAACCTAATCTCTGTAAAATTTCGTTTTGTTCGACTATATCTTCAAATGCTTGTTGGCCCATTTCTAAAATGTGATCCAATTGCTGGGTCCCTCTTTGTAACGAGTTATTTTCATGATACAACCCCTCCTGATATGTCATTTGTTCTTCTTGCTGCTGTTGGGTCTGATATTGATTTATATTGGTTTGATCATAAGGATTTTCAGGCGTTTGATGGGTATGACGACGTCCTAATAGTTCTTGTCGATTGGATTCTTGGAGCGAATTTTCCCTCTGTGCTTTCAAGTCATCGAATTTCTTATTGAAGTCGGCATAGTCTTGGTTGAACTTCTCCAATCGAGTTTCATGTTTGGTGATGTTTTGATCTTTTAAATTTTGTTTGATCAAATCGTTATATTCTTTAATGGTCTTCTTGAATGACGTCAAGGACGTTGTTATTGATCCTTGCAACGAGAGCGGCGACGTGGAAACATTCTTTTCAAACGACGACAAGTCTTTGGTTATCAATTGAGTCTGCTTGATCCCATGGTTGTACAACGAATTCATACCTGAAAATTCATTCAATCAATCGTGTGTTTTTCCATGCGTTGTTGTTTGTTGCGAATTGCTTTCGTCGGCCAGAGCAGCGTGGCAAGAGCGTGGCAAGAGCAGAGAGTTCATAGTGTCATAAATTCATCACCCAAAAAACCTAACAAACGCTAACAACAAGGCAAAGGTACCGGAAGAAACCCCAATCAACCATTGCATGACCTGGGTCTTAACAGACTTGATTTGCATCTGGATATTGGCAATCTCCTCGTCGATTCTAGTATAGGTGTCTTCGATCTTCAGCTCATGGTTGGAGCTTTCTTCTCTTATTCTCCCCTTTTCTAGATTCAAATCCAACCTTACCCCAGCTTGACTCTTGGTCATTTCTTCCTTCAACCGGTTTTTCAAATTGGTCAAGTCGGTTCTAAGGTTCTCCGTCTCCTTCTTCAAGTTATTAAACTCTGACTTGTCCATGGTCTGTAATTCTCCCTTCAACTTAGCAAAATCGACCTTCTGTTCGTACGCGGTGGACGACAACGTTTCCTTCGTGACCAAGTTCCTGGTGATCGAATAAATCCCGTCGTTTATCGCCTTGTTCACTATATTGACCGCAGTCTCTGCTTGTTTCTGGTCAAACCCCCCATTGGTCTGCAATGACTCAACAAACTTCTTGGTGTCGAATTTGGTGATGGAGGCCAAGTTTCTGGCCCGAATTTTTGGCTGGGCGTAATAACCACTGTTCACCCGAACTACTGATCTGATCATCATGACGTCTTGCCCAATACTATCGTGCTAATTGACACTACAAAACTACCCAATCGACCTGTTCCTCAAGCAATTTACTACCAAATTCTCAGACCGCGAAGCTTCAAAGTTTTCGTTGGTAACAATTGATGACCAAGAGATGGGCTTTGGCGTGAGTAAAGGACATGTGTATAGGCTCGGTTTGCGGAGCAGATGTAGCCCTGTGGTGTATCAGAATATCAACATATTGAGATTCAACTCCAACGATCTGAAGTCCAACAAAGGGCTGAAGTACAACTCCATTGACGAGTTCAACAAGCAAAAGACCGAGTACAACTTCAATCAGAAGTTTGAGCATTTGGGCCATGGGCCAAGCCATGGAGCCAATTTGGGCTCGGCTCAGAGTGTGCAAAATAGCCATGATATCCACCAGAAGGTGATGCAGCGAATGGAGGAAGAGGAGCAAATCAACGTCAATGATTTGTTGGAAAAAGACCCCAGGCTCCTTGAGTTTGAGCCAGGGACTCCCGACTATAAGGAATTGTTGTATAAGATAACTGAAGAGTACAAGCAATTGAAGGAACAAGAGGTGAAGAATTATGAAAGATTCGAAAGATTCAAGACCCTTGGGCTCGGGCTCGTGGGTATAATTGGGATCATTGTGGCCCATCAGGTAATTACCAACTATGAATGGTACAAGAACCTCGTCTTTAAGTCATGGTACGATATCAATGAAGACCAAATCCAGCCAAAAGAAAACGTTAAGAATTTGCACTATTTACAAAACAAGCTAAGTGAAGTCATCAATGGGAAATTTGCCAATAACGTCTTACAATCCAATGAAAACTTAGGGTTGTATGTGTTTGGATCCCAAAATGGGAAGAGATTACCCACCAGAATCCCCTTTTTCAACGATATGATCTTGAAAGATGTCAAAATCAATGATAATTTATTGGTGGCGGTAAGCGATAATGGGGAATTGTATCAATATTACAAAAAGATGAAAAAGCCTGAGTTGGTGAAACTACCATTCAAAATTGAAAAATGTGAAATATCTGAAAACTATATTTACTTGTTATCTAATAAAGGGCAAGTTTCTTTCACTCCTAGAATGGATAAACCAATCAAATTCGAAGGTACGAAGTCTAGAAACTGGATAGGGTTGTCTAAGGTGAACCCTTGTAACTTCCTTTTATTTGAGAATGAAGACCATAGTAATTTGTTGGCTAGAGGTGAAACTATTAAAGATTTTTCAGTTGGTGCTAGCCATTTGTTAATGTTGACTACTAAAGGCAGGTTGTTCAATTGCAAAACAAATGAAGCTGAGAACTTAGGACAATATGGAACCCCCCAATATTCTCCAATCAACCAACCAATAATTCCTATCAATAAACCGTTTGAAATGACTCTTTTGAACAACGAAATGATTGCCAGTAAAAACGGAGGGAAATCGCTAAGACCAAGGTTTTTCACCAGCATTGCATCAGGGAAGTATCATAATATTGTGAGCGATTCAAACGGACAAATCTGGACGTGGGGTAAGAATTCTTATGGACAATGTGGAGTAGATGTTAGTTATAAGAGTGGAATTCAAGCAGTGCCAATTAAAGTGTTCGATAATGATGATTTTAGAAGAATATGTAGTAAAGAGTTGCCACAACTGAAGCCAGAGAACTTTTCAATTGAAAAAGTCTTTGCAAATGATTCTACTTCGTTTATCCAGTTGAACTATAAGAATGATCAAGACGTCAATGACTTGATCTTGAGTTTTGGAAATGGAGTCAAAGGTCAACTAGGTATCAATAGATACTTACATGTGTTGCACATTCCAAAGATCATCAAATCAATCATGTTGACTGAGTTCAATGAAGACGAAAATAAGGTTACTAATATCGGAATCAATGATCTTTCCACTGGTAATAATCATTCATTCATCAAATTGAACAATTCTGGTGATTTAAAAGATATTATGATCTTTGGTGATAATGATTTTGGTCAACATGGAAATGGTAAGCTAATCAAAAGTGCCAAACCGAGCCAAATGCCTAAGTTGATCGAACCAAAAGATCTTGAAGGTTTCAAGTCAGACAAACCAAAAGTGATGGAGGCATTGACCAAGAAGGTTCATGACATCGATAATAGACTACAATTGAGTGAACGGATGAAAATCAAAGGTGTTGAAGTCAAGCAAGTCATTCAAGCCACGGATAATAGTTCAGTCATTTATTATAAGCGTGTAAATAGTTAGTACATATGTGTGTGTAAATAGTTAGTACATATGTGTTTTAACGAAGGAGCAAGAGAAGGTAAAAGCTAACGTCTATTAATACACCAAAATCTATAATTTAAAGATTTCATTTAAAATTTTCATTGTATCAGCAGGGGATTCAACGGCATGACCAATGGTTCTTTCATCGTTATAAATTTCGTAATCATTACCACCTTTATAAGATTTGTCACCAAAGAAATGGATTTGTTCGAATCCTTCAGCTTGAACGTGTTGTAAACAATAAGTCTTATCCCAACCTTGAGGGAAGACATCAAAAGAGATTTGACCACCAATGGAATAAGTCAAACCGTAATCAGCAAAGTTTTCTTTCAAAGCATCGACCAATTTTGATCTGATGTTGTTCTTTTTATCAAAGATTTCAAATTCAGTTCTTTCCTTAGTGGAAGCATTTCTTCCAACTGGTGAAACATTGATCATCCCATTTCTGAATTCGATGAAAGTACCTCTTCTGACTGGAATATCGATGTCGGATAAGTATCTTAAGATGAATTTGACCAACTTGTTGTATTTTTCTTCACCAATCCATCCAATAAATGATTGAGAGGCCAATTCTTTACCAAGTTTATAAGCAGTCAACCCATTTTCAGAGAAACAATAGTCAAAATCATCCAAGACAGTGGCACCCAATTGTTCAACTTGTTTGCTCAAATCAGAACCACCAACAAACCCAATGACAACCTTTTCACGTAATTTTTTCAAGGTTTGTCTCATTTCATCTGAAACTTCCAATCTGGCTGGAGTCAATGTACCATCAACATCAAATAAAACCAAAGTTTTTGGATCTTCTTTACCGGCGAATGACATTTTCGTTGAATTTGTTTTATGTATTGTGTTAGCTTACTATGTTAGCCTTTTTCTGCTTAGTCGTTTGTATATCTTCAACTAAACTCAAAGAACAAGTGTACGAAAAAAAGGAGGAATAGCCGTGTATTTATATATTTTGGACGAACAGCTGGCATCGCGTCCATACCGAAATTTTCTTTTCCAACGTGTAGCAGCTGGCACTAGAACGGTACCAATACGGTATGAACAGTACCACGGCTGGCAGCAGTGCCAACACCTGGGAACAGCCTGAACTTGGGAAGAAACCACGTACTTCAGAAGAAAAATCAGAGCAGAAGAAAATCAGAGCAGAAGAAAATCAGAGCAGTGGGAAGAGACAATAGAATAGAGGCTTGGTGGAGCACTTGGTGGAGGAGAAACATTTTATTAGCTAAAAATCGACTTCAACATTAAGCAGTAGCTTCATATTGGAAATCTGGGAATTGTCTCAAGTTTTCTTCTAATTTACCTTTTCTTGATAAGAATTTAACATAAGCACCATCATCTTTAACTTCACCATTTTCCTTTTTAGCAACGTATTCATCTCTGTTTAATGGAGTGAAACCCCATTTCTTAGAAATAATAATCTTTTGTTGACCTGGGAACTTATATCTAGCTCTTCTTAAACCTTCAATAACAACATCTTTGTTGGAATCTTTAGTTCTAGCAGACATGATAATTTGTCCAATATCAACTCTAGCAGCTAAACCATGAGGTTTACCCCAAGCACCTCTCATACCTTGTTGTAATCTATCAGCACCGGCACATGACAACATCTTGTTGATTCTTAAAACATGGAATGGATGGACTCTAACTCTTAAATGGAATGAATCTCTACCTGAAATAGTGGTAATATATTTGTTAGCACAAATACGAGCAGCTTCTAAAGCTTCGGATGATAATTGTTCTAATTCATTAGAAACTAAATGAATACATAATGGAAATTCATCAACGGAAGCCTTCTTTCTACCTAAATCATAGATTCTAATTTTGGCATCTGGAACTGCTCTGTTATATCTGGATTTTGGATATGGTTTATTTTTACAGTATCTGTAACATCTAGCTGGTCTTCTAGCCATTTTGTCTATTATCTTGTTAGTATCACTACTATATATGAAATATATCCCAATATATATATTAAAGTGGTTGAAAAAAATGTGGCAACCGATTTGTAAGCATTAACCATCCGTTTCTCACGGTATACATGGCAATATCTGTCCTCTTGTGGGCGTTTCGCTCTCCTTTGCAAGGTCTTCTGATCCACAACTGACCCACTCAACTGATCTATGCTTCTGCACTTCTTTCTCCATTCCCACCTCATTCAATACCTACATACCTAATTGTCTCTTGGATATGTTAAAAGGAAAAATTTGATTACTAACAGTTGAGATTTTTCTCATTGAAAAGTTTGGGGCGCGCGCACTACCCGGTTCAAGCAGTCACTGGGTAAAAGAGGTAGGGATCATGTGCGGATAAGGGCTGTCGCCCTGGATAAATTTTAAAGAGCTCATCGCGAACCGATTTAACTAATTGATTCCCTGATTATTCGACTCATTGATTAGACTGCTAGGAAAGAATGGGAAGATATAGTATCAAGAGGTACAAGACCAAGAGAAGAACCAAGGACTTGGATTTGATCTACGATGAGATTCTGTCGGAAGAAACCATTGTCAAGTTGAAGAACCAGCCATTAGATGAGACAAAACCAGGATTAGGACAATATTATTGTATTGAATGTGCCAAATACTTTGAAAACCAACAAGTGTTAAATCATCATAGTAAACATAAGATCCATAAAAGAAGAGTGAAAGAATTAAAACAAAGACCATACACAAATTTGGAAAGTGAAGCTGCTAATGGGGTTAATATGTTAAGATTTATGGAAAGCGTTGAAAAATTCAAGAATATTGAACAGTATAAAAGCCAAAATAAAGAAGAATTCGACAAGTTGCTTAACCAAGAAAAACCCGACTTAGACACTATCATTCAAGGTGGTGAGAATGGCCCTGCCCCTGGAGATAATGATGAGTCTAAACCTGAACAAGATGCTATGATTGATGTTTAATTTTCTATTTCTTCCATTTCCCTTTTGACAATTTTTTTTATAATGATGCAAGCACGATGAAAGCCATTTCGAATTTCTACTTCTAAGAAGTCACAATTCTAATATAAATGTATAGAAATCCAACCATTTCATCTCTCCAGCTCTCCCCATAGTTAAATCTCACTAAAAAACAAAACAATTTTTGAGGATCCTCCTTTAT
Source organism: Yamadazyma kitorensis (assembly GCA_030572015.1). Taxonomy (NCBI): domain Eukaryota; kingdom Fungi; phylum Ascomycota; class Pichiomycetes; order Serinales; family Debaryomycetaceae; genus Yamadazyma; species Yamadazyma kitorensis. Next base: position 17,309 of record JAJLZC010000021.1, on the reverse strand, counting down.
GAATCAGATAGCCCCAAAAGAAAGATCAAGATCAGAGTCTACGCTGCCTTCTCCTAGTAGGAAGAGACAAGATATGACACCTAAGCCATATATAATGTCAGGATCGGTGGCTTCATCGGACGTGACGCTCACTGAACTGACGAATCCCACAAGTAATGATGTAAGGCAGCCGCTGCCAGAAAAGGTCATATCCGAATCAAAACAAATTACTGATAACACATCTGCTGTTGATATAGAAGAAAGAGGGAGGTCTAGAGTGAAGACTAGGGTCATTAGCTTGGCTGAGCAAAACAGTCTTAGTTTAATGGGGTTCAATTCAAGGGGGAAGAAAAATGACCGTAAGTCATAGGAGTTTCCCCCACCCCGTGTGCAAACATCAAAAGATTCAAGCATTGGTGGCGGTTCTATGGAGAGATGGAGACCTATGGAGAGCATTGGTAGCGATTCTATGGAGAGATGGAGTGTGGACAGATGGAGAATGGAGAGAACTCGCCTTGAACATGCGTAACATTCACTATATGCATTTAATTAAGTAACTTTTTATGATCATTTAATAACTCATCGTACTTGTTTTTCAATTCATTATAAGCCTTAGATACTTTATCTAGCTTATCTGTATTATTACCATTATTAGAACTGTTGGTATTACTGTTTTGGGGGGCATTTGTTTTGAACTCCATTTCTTGTTTGGCAATATCATCGATCCAAGTATCAAAATCGTTTGAAATGGTTTTACTGTTATGTCTTGGGATTTCGAAATAGATTTCATGATTCAATTGATTAGATTCATTGAGTACTCGCTTAAATGGTGGGACTAATCTTTTAGTCTTTTCATTAATTGAAGCTTCTTCCAATACTTGAATAGGAAAATGTATCACTTGGATGGAAGTGATCGGGAAGTTCAATTTAAAATCTTTGATGATTTGTTTTGAGACTATATCACTGATGTATATAGATCCACTCAAGTCTGCACTTATTAAATTCATCCCATCCATCGATATGTCTAATTGTGTCACTGGCGATTGGTGCAATACAAAGGAATTGAGTAATTCAGGATCATTTTCAACGGTAATGATCTTGCCAATACCGGCCACCGATTGCAATACATTATTTTGATTTGTACTGGATTTTGAATATAATGGAATAGACCTTATAATCCCATTATTTAATCCAACGTATAGGGCTCTATTTGTTGGGTCTTTAGTGACACTTTCAATGGCATTTGGTAATACAAACGTAGTCAATAGTTCTTTATTCAATATATTATAAATTCTTAAAGTACAATCTTTTGAAACCGTATACAATTTCAAATCATTGATAAGACCTTCTCCGATAACGAAATCAGTCACTGGTAAAGTATGGTCATTTATTATCATATAAGGTTTGGCCATCTCGTAATCTTTACTATAAATCGATATTAAATCGATTATCTTGTAGACAGTTAATCTTGAATCTTCACTCCCACTGACCAAAAACGTTCCACATTTGGAAACTTTAACTACGTTTATAGCTTGATAATGAATATCTTTGACAAATATCAAGTTCCCACTCATTAATTCCCACACATACAACTTACCTGTTTTGGACCCACCGATTAACAACCACGGGATCTTGTAGGTGGGGAGATTGTAGTCATGGCTCACCAGGTCCCTGTCCAGGTCCCTGCCCAGGCCCAGGCCCAGCACACCCGAAGGCAAGTGGCAGACGCTTAAGCAGTCCAACTGTTCTGGAACAGGGATTCGTTGGTCGATGCTTTCCTTCCCCCACGTATACACGTTAATCAAAGCTTTGTTCCCACTGGCAACAAAGCATTTTTCGCCAGGCCCTACGCCGGTAATACAGCTCCCATACCGGCTACAGTCCGCCTGTCTGAACGACTGGAACTGCTTCGAGTTATGTATAGAGCTCACCTGCGCAAACGACTCCAACGACTGCTTGTCGGCTGGGTTTCCTTGCCCCACGAAGTACACTGCTTCTTCCATCTCTGCTTGTGTTTGCTTGCAATTGATTTTTTCCGATGAGCTCTCGCTCTGGTTCGGGTCGTTTTTGCACACGTCTGAGAAATCTCAACGCCTTCTTATTGAGTTACACGTAGAGCGTTAGACAGTTTGCAACGACGGTGGGCGGTAGAGCAGACGGATAGCAGACGGATAGCAGACGGATAGCAGAAAGGATAGCAGAGAAATGCCGGTGGAATTTATAGCAAACGTCGCTATGAACGGGACGGAAAACATCCCGCATTGGGAGTACCTTAAGTACTACGGCCCCATTGCGTTAACATTGGGATTCACCAAGTATTACTTCAGAGGGTCGATTAATACGTGGGAAAGAGACATGCACGGCAAAGTATACATGGTGACAGGTGGTACGTCTGGGCTAGGCGCCGAGGTAGCTAAAGAGTTGGCCACAAAGGGAGCGCAGGTGATTTTATTGGTCAGATCTATTGAAGATAGCTGGTTGACCGAATATATTGAAGATTTAAGAGATTCTACTAATAATTTTATGATCTATGCTGAGGAATGTGATTTGAATTCGTTATATTCAGTCCGGAAGTTTGCCACCAAATGGCTAGACAATCAACCCCCAAGAAGATTGGATGGAATTGTGTGTTTGGCCGCTGATTGTATACCAATTGGGAAATCAAGACAGACTACGGTGGATGGAATTGAGAGACAAATCGGGGTCAACTATTTGAGTCATTACCACTTGATTACGTTGTTGGCTCCATCTTTAAGAGCACAACCTCCAGACAGAGATGTTCGTGTTATCTTGACAACCTGTGCCATGCAATCATTAGGAATAATTGATTTAGATGATTTGTTATATGAAAATAAAAGATACGAAACAAACAAACCTTATAAATTGTATGGAACGTCCAAATTGTTGTTATCGTTATTTGGAAAAGAGTTTCAAAAGAGATGTAATGAATATGAAAGAAAGGATAAGGCACCATGTAATATAAAGGTCAATTTAGTCAACCCCGGAATGATGAGAACTCCATCGACTAGAAGATTCTTATCGATGGGTAGTATTTGGGGGTTGTTATTGTATTTGATGTTATATCCAGTTTGGTATATATTTTTGAAAAATGGATATGAAGGTCAACAATCGATTCTTTTTGCATTATGGTCGCCCGTGATCTTACAAATCGAAGGAGGTCAATTGATCCAAGAATGTAAAGTCATTAAATCAAGCAGAAAAGAATTTGAAGATACAGACCTCCAAAACGAACTATTCAACAAGACTGAGGAATTGATTACAAGATTAGAGAAACAATCGGCAATTGAAAGGAAAAAGGACCAAAATTTGAAGGAACTGAAAAAGTCCAAGGAACAAAAATTAGCTGAAGCAAAAGAGAAACACTTGAATGAATTGAAGAAGAAACAAAATATCTATGAAAAGCCCAATACCACTGATGAATTGCAATCGAAATTGAGTTATTTGAGAAATCAAATGATTCCTAATGGCGAAGAGATGCCTTTGTTCCCTTCGGATGAAACCCTAGCATCCAACCGTGCAAAGAAGCCGGCCCTGAGTAGGAAGTCCAGTTAGTAGATAAATACTGTTTTCCCTGCCTTCTCTCCTTGTACCTCTCTGCCTGTGTTCCTCTGTTCCTGACCCCCTGCTCCCACCTCCCGTACCACCCACCTCCCTGCCTCCGCTTATCTCTCGGTCGCTATCACTTAATCCAATGAAAACTTATCTAATGTCTCCCTATCTTTATCGTGAGGAAAAACAGGGAAAAAACTTCTCCTAATTTCACTATAATTACCATTAATCATACTAACATTGCTGTGATAAGAAACGAACTATCGTGGCGGTAGAGGTTTTTAAGCAAGTACGGATTAGGAATATACAGAAAGTATAAGATATTGGTGGAAAGTCCCCAAATATATCGGTATTTCATTAGCATTTCAGCGTTTGATCACCAAATAGGGGATTGCGTCCAGGGCCGTCAGTATAGCGTCAGTATAGTGCCGCCAGCAATAGTGCAAGTATAGCGCCAGCATAGTGCCAGCATATCAATAGCGCCAGTATAGTAAGTGCCAGCGTCGGTGGTAAGCAAACATGGAGGTTGAAAAGACAAAGTTGCCGGTCAGTTCGTTGACAAGATTGTTGAATGAGTCCAACTCAAATCAAGCTACACCTCAACATTCCAATAACCATTCGAGCTCTTCATTAAAGGAGGACTTAAACAAGACTTCCCATAGCTCAAATGATTCAGATGGTATAACCTTTGATTCCAAACCAAACGAAAACAGCAAACCTCATTCTGACGATAATCATGAAGAAGGTGATTTGGGTATAATATCTGAATCTCCCGGCACCCTCACCAGACAGCCGGGCTCGTCAAATAGCTTTAGCAATAACAACAATGGCAATACCATTGCTGCCATCAACACCAATAGTGCCACGAGCCTTAATAGAATCATCCCAATCAAACCCCCCATCAATGCCAGCCCAAGAATCGTTAGAACAAACTCATTATCTCATTCTTCATTTTTAAATTATAACGGTGAAAGTTTATCTACTTCAATCCCTTATTCCGCCCCAGGTGGTAAATCCAATGGGAATGCTGGCGGGTTGTCACAACTGGCTAATAGTTCTTCAAGTCTTAATACTTTGGGGAGCTTGAATGAAAATCAAATTAGTGGAGGTAGTGATGCAAGCTCTGGAAGTCATATTCCAAACTTACCCAATGGTCAACCGATTTCATCGATTCATATTCTGTCACCCCAAGTCACTTCTTCATCCATTGATCAAAGATTCGTGGTTTCTAAACAAAGAGTGGCTCAAGCTCATGCTCAGCAAGCGGCGCAATCATCTTCATCGAGTCAAAGAAATGGCTCTCAATCAAGTTTATCTTATTTTTTTAACAGCAGTAACAAATCAAAACCAATTAGTAAAAGAAGTGGATCATCAACTGATTTGGGTAGTTTTTATAATAATTCATACCAAGATCAACAAATCATTCCAAGTTCTCCATCTTCTTTATCTTCTGGAGATTCAAATTATATACCTCCACAAACTAGACATAATTCAATGGCTAACTTGAAAAGGTTTTTCAAAAAATCAGGTTCTTCCCCTTCTTCAAATCAAGTTTCAAATTTATCTGCTAGTTTAAGGTCTCAAAATAACAGTTTGGTCAATACTCCCATCAATTCTCATACTTTGACTGCAAATTCAACTAATTCATCAATTAATTCTTCAAGTCCAGTCGCCAATTCATTCAACTATCCGAATAATAATGCCATTAATATTAATGGTAACGGTGGTAATAATTCAACTTATAATGGGAATGGGTCAAGTAGCTATAATGGTACTGGTTCGTTACCACCAACTGCTAAATCCTCATTACAAAATAAAATCAATTATCAACATGAAAGAAGAGGATCTGTTTCTGCAATCATAAATACTCAACAAAATTTACCATTTTCCAAACGTTATAGTAAATATGGTGAAAACTTGGGTGCCGGTGCTGGTGGTTCAGTTAAATTAGTTACAAGATTAGGAGATAAAAAAATGTTTGCCGTCAAAGAATTTAGAGCAAAGTATCAAAATGAAAGTAAGAGAGATTATGCTAAAAAAATTACTGGTGAATATTGTATTGGATCGACTCTAAAACATCCAAATATCATTGAAACTATTGAAATTTGTTATGAAAATGAACGTATTTTACAAGTCATGGAATATTGTGATTATGATTTATTTGCAATTGTAATGTCAAACAAAATGTCAAGAGAAGAAATTAATTGTTGTTTCAAACAAATTTTATCTGGGGTGCATTATTTACATACAATGGGGTTGGCCCATCGTGATTTGAAATTGGATAATTGTGTCATTGATACCAGAGGAATAGTTAAGATTATTGATTTTGGTTCTGCGGTTGTATTTTCTTATCCCTTCACCAAAACTTTAATTGAAGCTCAAGGTATAGTTGGATCAGATCCTTATTTGGCTCCCGAAGTTTGTGTTTTTAATAAATATGATCCAAGACCAGTTGATGTATGGTCAACTGCAATCATTTATTGTTGTATGATGTTGAAGAAATTCCCTTGGAAGGTTCCTAAATTATCAGATAATAGTTTTAAATTGTTTGCTAGCCGTGGTACCATAATTCCAATTAGTGAAACTTTGAAAAAGACTCCTGACATGCTTACAAATAACGAAGGATTAAATGATTTATCAGATATTGCCGAAGTTGTTCAAAATGAAACCGAACAACCTTCTCAGTCTGAAGACGCCAGTAAATTGAATGCAGACGGAAAGGCACATACTTCCAATGAAGTTGGTGCCGGTAGATTACTATTGGCATTGCCCGAAGATTGTAGGACATTGATTGGGAGAATGGTTGAATTGGCACCAGCTTGTAGGATTACCATTGATGAAGTGTTTAAAGATCCATGGCTAACATCTGTTTCGATGTGTACTGTTGAAGAAAGAATACTTAGTGATGGTAGTAATGTATTTGAACTGGTCAAATGTGAGGACCACGATCATACTCAAGTTGACCAAACTAAAGCTCATATTGCTGCATTTGAAAAGAATAAAAAGAAATAACCTGGTCAGTTGTTGGATTTGTATAATTAAGAGAATTGTGTAAAAAGAAGTATCAAATGCAAGAGAAAAGACATTTAAATCTTCTATATAGATTTTATTACGAGATATTTAATATTTATAATATTTATTAATTTAATATATGAAATTATTTACAAGGTTTCTATTAGTTTACACTATGTGAGATTTTGGAGGGATTTGAAGATGAGATTGGGCAAGTCTATGCAACAACCTTAATACCAATCGCAGTAGCTGTCAGTATGATAGCACCACAGACTGATTTCATGTCGACCTCTTTATGTCTTTCATCAGTCTTTTTAATATTGGCAATTTCATAAACATGTTTCAAAGAAACCTCGCCAACTATATCATGAGTAGGTCTACCGGAGCCTTGTTTAATCCCAGCTGCTTTCATTAACAACCAAGAAGTTGGAGGAGACTTCATTTCAAATGTGAATGATCTATCTGGCTTGACAGTCAATAAGCAAGGGATTGGGGTACCAGGCTGGAGATTTGCAGTTCTGGCATTAAATTCTTTACAAAAATCAATAGCTTTGACACCTTTGGATCCTAATGCCGGCCCTACTGGAGGAGCAGGTGCTGCTTGTCCAGCACCGACAATTAACTTGACCATGACATTCTTTGCAATCTTACTTGACATCTTCTATGTATGTAAAACTTTTCAGAGCGAGAATTTTTCATTTGGGTCCAGTGCCTACGGTGGAGGGAACCGCTGTCAGACAAGGTGGAGGAAAGATGTGGGTGTAGAGGGACGGTGTTCTAAGAAGGGTGTTGGTACTGTAACATTATGAAGCCAGTACTCGTAGGTCAGCAAGAGGTAGAGGTGTTTAGCTGTGGTGAAGCCATACATAAGCCAGACCTCACCCTTATGTAAGCCAGATCTCACCCTTACGTAAGCCAGACCTACGCTTATGTAAGCAGGGTCTGATTTCGAGTTTTCACCGTTCCAAAAGTATCTCCCTAGTTGCATACTTATTGAGTAAAGTCTCTAATCTAACTATAGAAATGCAACAGATAGGGGAAGCCGATAATTTCAAGCAAGTTTTGTATTGGCACTTTATTTTTATTCCTAATGATATTTCATAAATTTCACCAGATTATCGAATTTCGATCCAGCTTTAAGGTTTCTTTGACTCTGCAAAATTCACGGTAATTCGCAACCAAGAAGCATGCTAAAAGGAGGGAGACGAGAGTGAAAGATAGGTCTATAGGTCCTAGACATACTTAGTATAACCCTGTGCAAATAACAACAATCGTAAGATCGGTGTAGCTTGCCCAGCTTGTAGGCTGCCCAGTGCTTGTGCTGCCCAGTGCTTGTGCTGCCCAGTGCTTTGGCTAGCACTCATGGGTCACCCCGTTGTTAGGAGTTGCGAATTACAGGGAGGGGCGCCCCCATACTGGGGGGATCAAATCATAGTGCTGCATACCATTATGTTACTGCATTAGGATTTTTTTAGGGATGGAAAATTTTCATTTAAAAGACCATACTTGTCACATTTGAAATATTCCACAGACCATACAAAGCTAGCAGTACAGCAAGACGATGCTCAAGCAAATAATAGTGTGGATAATATCCTTACAAGTGGTGATGGCACTCATCCAAATCAACGATGAAGACTTGACCAAATTGGCCAAATCGGAATTATCAAAACCGGTCGAGTATCCTTATATGATACACGATGGCCCCCATACTGGGTTCATAAAATACTGGCAAGGTCCTAATTTCAAAAATGTAGCTGACTTGTTAAGATTTGAGTTGGAATCCAGCTATTCTATGATGCATAATGGCAGTGTCATTTTGAGACACCCAGTCACTAATAATGAATTAGTGTTTAATGACTTGTTAGCAGATGATTTGTTTGGTCAGTTCCATCAACGTAAACAGATTTTTGGTAATAATGATGGGTTTGGGTTTGGAGTCCATAAGTTCTCCGATTTAGAGATCTTGGACTACTTTAAGATGATCTTGAAGGAGAATTTAGATAGCCAGTAGCAAGAAATAGCTGTATGAAGAAATATCTTGAGTATATCTTATAAGAGTAGTATGCATTTAATAAACAAAAGTTTTGAAAGTACACAGTCTTTATTAATGTATTAAGTATATTTAGGATATAATTCACCTAACGAAAGTGGATGAAGTACTATATGATCTCTTCGGTGAATCTCGATCTCGAGTTATTACTGGCTCCTCCATCATTAAATATCTCACCTCTATTGATGGGTAATGCATCTGCTTCATCAAGTTCATAATCAGACGGATCAAAGTCATCGGATATATGTCGGTTATGGTTATTGTGATCATTTCCAAAGATAAAATCATTTTCGTCCTCTTCATTCACCCCTCCATAATGAGGCTGGGCTACAGAATTATATCTGGTATGCCTACTACTACCAGGACCGGTAGTGTTACCTCCAGTAGTATTATTAGCAGAATTTGAAGCGGTTGATCTAAAAATAGAATCTAAATTGTTATTGGTTACACCTCTATATTCAAAATCATCATCTTGATGGTCAAAATCATTCACGGGAGGGATGTGTTCGAAAGTTTTAGCTTTACCATCATTATTAGTGGCTTTGCTGCCAAATATTTTTTTAAATCCATATTTGTCGTTGCTAATTTCTGAATCTCCTTCATCATTAAAATCTGGGGATTGATTTTTCAATGAATTTCTCTTTCTCTTCCTTAAAAATAGAAATAATAACACCAATGACCCTATTAATATAGTTCCTCCTATAGATCCAACTAATCCTCCTATTAATTTTGAGTTTCGATCTGAAGTACTACTATTATCATTGTCATCTTCAACAGCAGACGTGGCAACCGTTACCACAGTGGTGATGGTGGTTCCATCTTTACTCATGGTGGTACTATATGATGTCAAGGACTCAGATGGCCCTGCTGTTATCGATGATGATTCATGGGAACTGGTTGTTCTTTTTTCTTCACTGCTCGAAGAGGACGAGGTTGAAGAAGACGATCTTGTAGATGAATGTCTTGTGGTTGATTCAGATGAACTTATGATATCCGTAGAGGAACTCGATGTAAAATCAACAAAGCTGGAACTTGGAAACTCAGAACTTGAACTTGGAGTAAATACTTCAGAACTAGAAGTTGCAATTTCAGAACTAGAACTTGGAGTTTCTTCGATACTCGAGCTTGTGATTTCAGTGGATGAACTTGGAGGTGCTTCAGTGCTTGAACTTGGTTCTGGGACGGAGCTGGACGTTATAGGCGAACTCTCTGGCAATGAGCTAGTATGTTCAATGCTTGAACTGGGTGGTAAAGTTGAACTTGGAGTGGAGTTATTTATAGAACTGCTCGTATTTGGATCAGTAGTACTGGAACTCGAAGTGGGTGATGTAGTTGGGCTCGATACATCGGGGGTCGATGTGGAAGTTGGCAAACTCATGCTGGAGCTGGACCTTGTGCTTGTGCTTGAAGTATGACTAGTAACACTGGTTGGGGGACTTTCCATAGATGATGAAGTATGAAAATTTGACGAGGAAACAGACGATGAGACATTCGTAACCGTATCCTCAATTCCGGTCGAATTCTCTTCGTCTGCGATCTCCCTCGTGTCTGCACCATTGTCGTCTCGTCTGCCGCCATTGGCAGACCCAAGCCCCGTCCCAGTGCCGCCAGCCGTGCCGCCAGCGGGGGGCCCGCCGTTGGCCCCTTGATCCACAGTGGAATCAGTTTCATTGTCATCTCTTCTTGATAAGTTGAATATTTTGTATGGACCGAGCTTCATCTATTTAGACGATAAATGTAGGTTAGAAGTGAATGTTCAAACTGTTTATAGGGTTGTTGGACCCTTACGGTTTATGAGTTATGGCTTGAGATTTGTAACTTAAGATTTATTATTCTTTAGGCTGCTGATCCAGACCTACAAAGTTTATCAGTATTCGTGGTGGAGCTCCCCTTCTATGTGGTTTTGGCTTGGGCAACGGGGTCTTTTTGAGTCTTTCGTCAAGGCAAGAGGTCCAATTATCTGTGGATTGCAATGTATTTCGAAGTGATAATATCAGCTAGTTATAAGGATTCCAAGTGAAAAATATTTCACTGATTAACTAAGTCTTCGAAAACCTTAATGCCAAATGTCGTGTTCATGGATTATTGCAAAACAAAATAAAATGGATTAACTTACAACATCGCTCCTTAAAGCTACATTTCTTAGCTATACGCCATCCTTATGTTTATATGGTACTTATAAATAGATACATGTTCCGAATGTCTACGTCCATGTTTACGTGTCGGTATATTGCCAGTGATTTGTCAGACCCAACTGGCCATAGGTACCTTATGTACCTTAGATCACAGCATTTGTTGATAAGTACTGGGGAAAAATATTAATTAGGTTTCTATATTTGGAATTAGGGTAATCTGGAGACATAGGCACGCCTTTGGTATGGATTGTCAGCTTTGATCTGATCATGATCATCCTGGACACGGCAATTGGGTCCTAGGATAAGCTACGTTGCAGAGATGGAGCCGGCCGCAGATGGACGCAGAGCTGGAGAGCTGGACTCGATAAATGTCATTATGTATTGTCATTAGTATGCAAAAATGCAAAAACAGTTCATCTCGTATCATGAAACAATGCTAGACTCCACATGTCGAACAATCGAATCAGTCAACACGGTTATATCAGCACCGCCTGAAACCCTTTACCACTTACAACACCCATCCAATCACCCTGGGAACCTCTCCAGCAAACGTTGTTTACTTCTAAATTGTCCTCATATGCTAAAACAGGTGAACTAACAACGACACTCTGATCAATAGTGGTCGTCCCATTATTTCCAGGATTGTTGTTGGGGGTTGAACCATGGGAATTATTAGTCGAATTAGGTTTGGAATTCATCAATTGGTATAAATTATTACAATCCCATACCAAAGATTGACAGTCATCACCACCAGTTAACAAGAAGTTTGAATTGGGGTGCCATTTAAGCGAATTGATTGATGAGTTTGTCAACCCACCAAATGAACCATCTAAAATTCCAATTGGTATCCCAGGCATTCTAGTATCAATAATGATCACTTGGTTTGAATTGACCCCAATGGTGGCCAAGTAATGTTGATCGATATTAGATGTATCTAGTTTCAATAACGCTTTCGAATTATAATTACTATTCCCATTTTGATTAATCCCATCTATCTTACTACCCCCACTTGTTGTTGGGGATAAACTTGGAGGTTCATAAATGATGGTTGAATGCTCTAATGATCTTAAGTCAAAAATCCGCATACTTCCATCATTACCAACAGATGCAAATAGATTGGTAGAATCATTTAAAAATTTGACATCAAAAACTTCAGAATCATGAGCAATCAATTGGGTCTTGACTTGGGCAGTATCGACATTTTTGCCATTGTCATTAATGGCCAACGATCGATTCAAATCCCATACTGTACATGTTGTATCCACACTGGATGTTATCACTATACTATTGTCCACCTTATTCCAATCAAATGATGTTACTGGCGGACAAGTCATTATATCCTTGCCACTACTACTTGACCCATTACCACATCCACCATTGCTGCTTGTGTTATTTGTTAAATAATGAGTCTGGTTCAACTTATAATCATTATTTGTTTCAAATGCTTCATGATCGACTTTATATAGTCTTAATACTTCTGACGAAGAAGCCAATCTTTCATTTAAGCCATTACCAACTTTACTCATCATAGGATCCCACTGTAAATTCGTCACTGGATAATTGACGACAATTTCCGATACTTTATGGAAATCAAACCCTTCAATTGAATCGTTTTCAAAACTAAAAGTAGTAGGAGAATCCATAGAATTACCATTCCCACCTTGGTAATTATAATCGTCATCAAACGAAGTTGCTTCTTTACCATATTTTATTCCATGTAAAATATGAACCTTGTTATGGAACCCTTCTTTGAAAGACGATAATGCTATACATTCAGTTTCAAAATCACTCAAGTAACTCCAGTCTGCACAATACAATGGCAATGAAGACATATAGTACGAATAACGTTCATCTAGCCTCTCGCCATCTTCTATTTTGGACTCAGCTTCGTTGGTGGTATTATCATCGTCGCCACCACTCCTCCCACCTTCACCATGGGTCCCATTGCTCGAAGAGTTCAAATAGCTTGGAGGTAATAACGGTTGCTGTTGCAACGGAGTGATATGGCCATGTCCGTGGCCATGGTTATGGTAGCCGCCTACGTTGCTGTAAAACTGGTTTCTGGAGTTTGCCTGAGGACTGGCGAATGGGGAATTGTAACTACTGGACCCTCCAAACGAAGAATTCGTCCGTCCTGAATTCTTAGTCCACTCCATCATAATCAATCTTTTGCCAAATGAGAAATCTAGCTATGGAGACGGGAACAATTCAAAACTTCGATTTCTCCCTTTCTCCAATCTGGTAATCTAAATCCCCTATATATCAATTCAGATGTACAAATGTGTATTCCACTCAGACCAAGCAAAGTTAAGGAAATTTCTTTGAGAGTAAAGGGTTTTATTACTCACCAAAAATTGATTTTGTGTCAGAAAGGAGTTCCTGGTTGTGATGGTAATGCCACCGGCAGAGCGGTGCGACAGAGGTGCGAGACAGAACGATGCCAGGCAGAAAGATGCGACAGAGCGGTGCGACAGCGGTGCCAGCAGAGCGAGTCGACTAGAAAGTGTATAACTCTATAACAAATTGATTCTACGTACATTTGAGTGGGCCTAATCTGAATTGGCAACTTCTTCCACGCTTGGACAGGTACACATCAAGTTCATGTCACCGTAAGTATCATCGACTCTTGAAACAGTTGGCCAGCATTTGGCATCCTTTAAGAATGGCAAAGGATATGCTGCTTGTTGCCTGGTGTAGCCTCTTGAAACCCATTCACTTTCATCGGTCAATACGATATCGTCCAACGAATGAGGAGCATTCTTTAATACTTGACCTAATGACTCCCCTTTAGCATAACTATCGATTTCTCTTCTAATTGATAATAAGGATTCGATAAACCTATCCAATTCTTCCAAATTTTCTGATTCGGTTGGCTCAATCATCAATGTACCAGCAACTGGGAATGACATGGTTGGGGCATGGAATCCATAATCTTGTAATCTTTTAGCAATATCAATAGCTTCAACTCCAACCGCTTTGAATTCTCTTAAATCTAAGATGAACTCATGGGCACAATGCTTTAATCCTTCATTGGTTGAAGCCTTTGGATCAACAAACAAAATTTGATAATCATTCTTCAACTTTTCAATCATATAATTGGCATTTAACATGGCAATGGCTGATGTGTAAGGTAAAGACTTGGCTCCCAACATTTTAATGTAAGAATATGAAACAGGAATAACAGATGCTGACCCATAAGGAGCAGAATTGACCGATTTAATCGATTCTTCTGTTGAATGGGGGGTCTTAATGAAATGATGTTTTGGTAAAAATGGTTTTAAATGTTCTTTAACACAAACAGGAGCTTGTCCTGGTCCTCCACCACCATGACTTAATGCAAATGTTTTATGAATATTTAAATGACATACATCGGCACCTAAATCTCCTGGGGAGGTTAAACCAACTTGGGCATTCATATTAGCTCCATCTAAGTAGACTAACCCACCATTTTCATGTACTATATCAATAGCAGTCTTAATACCTGGTTCAAACAATCCATAAGTAGATGGATAAGTGATCATGATTGAACATAATGTATCTTTGTATTGTTCAGCTTTTAATTTCAAATCTTCCAAATCAATTGATCCATTATTTAAACATTTAACAGGAACAACTTTTAATCCACACATAGCAGCAGAAGCAGGATTAGTACCATGTGCAGAGACCGGGATAAGACAAATGTTTCTACTTTCATAATCACCTCTTGATTTATGATATTGTCTGATTAATGATAATCCAGTATATTCACCTTGAGCACCAGAATTTGGCATTAAAGTAGTAGCATCAAATCCAGTAATATCATTTAAATCAGATGCAAATTCTTTGATTAATTCAGTGTACCCTTGAGCTTGATCAATTGGAGCAAATGGATGAATTGAATTGAACCCTGGCATAGACAAGGTTTGCATTTCAACAGTGGCATTCAATTTCATGGTACAAGAACCTAATGGAATCATTGAATTGGCCAAAGATAAATCTTTAGATTGTAACAAATGTAAATAACGTAACATTGAAGTTTCTGAATGATGAGTATTAAAGACTGGATGAGTTAAAATTTCATCAGTTCTACTTATATTAGCTGGGAATTCAGGGAATGATAATTCGTTCAAATTGACCACATTTTGATCTTTACTGAAAATTTCAATCAATGCAATCAAGTCATCTTTACATGTGGTTTCATCCAAAGTTAAAGAAACAGATTCTTCACTATTTTTAAATAAATTGATATTGTATTTATCTAAAGCTAATGATAAGATTTCATTAGCAGTAACACCATTCAATTTCACAGTTAAAGTATCAAAATAGTTTTTATTGACAATTTCATGGCCATTATTTGAAATTGAATCAGCCAAAAGTTTAGTAAACCCATAAACTCTCGAAGCAATGTTTTTCAACCCTTCAGGTCCATGATACACGGCATACATTGCTGACATATTAGCCAACAAAGCTTGAGCAGTACAGATATTGGAAGTGGCTTTTTCTCTTTTGATATGCTGTTCTCTTGTTTGTAAAGCCAATCTTAAAGCAGGTTTACCTAATCTATCTTTAGAAACCCCTATGATTCTACCAGGAATTTTCCTTGAATATTTATCGGTGGTTGCAAAAAAGGCAGCATGGGGACCACCATACCCAAATGGAACCCCAAATCTTTGAGAGTTACCTAAAGCTATATCAGCACCAAATTCCGAAGGAGGTTTAATCAAAGTCAAAGCCAACAAATCAGTTGCCACAGCTAACAATCCTTTTTGTTTATGAATAATGTCACTAATTTTAGAATAGTCATTGATTGAACCATCAGTACCGGGATATTGAACCAAACAACCACAAATGTCTTTACTAATATTCTCCAAAGTGGTGATATCGTTTTCATTGGTCAAATCTAATTGAATAATTTCAACATTGATGTTTTCAGCTCTTGATTTGACAACTTCAATGGTTTGAGGATGTAAATTTGTATCAACCACATATTTAGACCTTTTACCTCTTAAATTGTGGAAAGATAACGACATGGCTTCCCCAGCAGCGGTACCTTCATCTAATAAGGAAGCATTGGCCATTGGTAAACCAGTTAAAGAAGTGATCATCGTCTGATAGTTCAATAAACTTTCTAATCTCCCTTGACTGATTTCAGGCTGATAAGGAGTGTAAGAAGTATACCATTCAGGACTTTCCAATAAGTTTCTTTGAATGACTGGAGGAACCTTAGTGCCAGCATAACCTTTACCAATGAAAGATTTGACAATCTTATTCTTATTAGCCAAATCATTTAAATGATTCAACATTTCCAGTTCAGTAAACCCATTTTCAGGCTGGATTTTCAATTTACGTTTGAATAAGATATGTGGTGGGATGGCCTTACCTAAAAATTCATCCAAATCGGAATATCCCAAGTCTTTTAACATCTTATTAACATTATCAGGAGTTGGGCCAATATGACGCCTGGTAAACGTATCTAACTCAGCAAAACCGTCCTTTTTGAAGTCTGGATTGTAGATCTGCTTGTAATTAATCGAAGACGTATCAGCCTTTGAGTTGGTGGATAACAATCTATAACCGCCGTGGCCAATATTATAATACACTTGGTTATCAATAGCGTGTCTTAAATTTGCATTCAAACTGGCGCTTGTGGTCCTAGCGACTGATTTGACAGATCCCAATGAACTGAAATTGAATCTGGCTCTAATCATCTTACCTCGTACCAATAATTATCGTTTGTTTCAAATACCTTGAAGATCAGAAAGAAAACAACCTGATATTTGGAAAAAATTGTTTTGACCTTATAATCATATGGCAAGATGGGATTTTATTCATCAGAGTCAAAGACGAGTTACCGGACCGAGTCAGTTTACACGAGTCAGCTCCCGGACCCAATGCTGCACCCAATGGCACACACTGGCACCCAGTCTCCCGTTCAGTGGTGGTATTGATAGACCTGGTGGCTCATGCTTGTAGTGGTGCATGGGTGTCCTTCTAGCCTAAGGGTGACAGCATCGTACCACTGGCACTAGCAGCATCAACAGAAGTCAGATAACACAAGCGACAAAGGAGGCTGGAAAATAGATAAGAATCAGACATACACACAAATACACGTACAAATGGACACAAACGATACACATACAAATGATACACGTACAAATGGTACACGTACAAATGGTACACGTACAAATGGTACACAAGGTTACATACAAGGATACATATGATAGGGAACACACACTATAGGAACAGAGCTAAACTACTGGTGGACCGGTGCAGATCAGATCAGATGTCGTGTGTAAGGCAGAAGCTGCCTTGCAACTGAATCAAACCTAGCCCTTCGTCCAGACTGTAGACCCTATGATCACGGCAACAAAGGCATTGACGTTGGGTTTACCAGATTGCAGTGAAGTGGATTAAATCAGTTAGCTAAACAGCTGCCTTAGTGATATGTTTTCAGAGACTACAATATTGTAAATAGATAAAAATCATTTAAAATATATAAAACGGAAGCAATTATAAAATAATCTATTTCTTAGCAGCTTTTTGAGCAGCTTTGGTAACTTTACCAGCTTTATCAGATTTTTCAA